>JAWNPK010000069.1:1822500-2300000 GCA_035047565.1 Drosophila mulleri | reverse complement strand
TATATTTGCTATCATTGTCAATGTGTTCAAGTTATAAATATATATATAGTCAAATGTTTATTATATATTTTCAATTATTATTTATTAATATTGAACATATTTTATTTTACAGTTTGTGCGTTGTTGGCTTTTCTTCTACCAATGTAAAGGATGCAACAGTATGAATGACCATGGCATACTGAAGAAATGAAAATAATTTAAGAAATATTTCTGTTATAATGCATAATTTAAGTACTAAACAAATTAAAATGATAATAAACACGATTGAATTAGTTAAGAGTAGCAAACAACTCTGATCCCACAAACATCCTTTACACATCTATTCACAAAAACATGTACATACATACGGCTACCTCCTGAAAATTCCCAGAGTGGATTATTTATATATTAATAATCCCACTATAATAATGTACATATGTATATGCACTTTTAACTTCACTGGTCGATTTTATAAAAATGTATAAATTGGTATATATTATACCCTGAACCCATTGAAAATGGGAAATCAGGGTATAATGGTTTTGTTAAAATGTATGTAATAGGCAGAAGGAGGCGTGGCACACCCCACAAAGTATATATATTCTTGATCAGGGCGACGAGCTGAGTCGATTTAGCCCTGTCCGTCTGTCTGTCCGTCTGTCTGTCCGTCCGTCTGTCCGTCTGTCCGTCGATTTCAGAAGATATAAGAGCTAGAGACTTCAAATTTTGTTTAAAATGACCGTAAATACAGCGCGCACATCGAGTTTATCACCAAAAATCAATAACTCATCTCGTTATTTTTTTTATCGATAAAAAACCGTATCGAAATGCAGTTTTAAAATTATATCCCCTACATCTTTAGAGCTAGAGTCTCCAAATTTTAAATGTAGATTCATAAGTACGTTATAGAATTTCGATTTTTGTATAATCTCACCCCTCACCCCTATATCCACCCCCTCACCCACATATTTGTAAAAGGCGTATTTCAAATACTAGGGACTTGAGCTTCGGCACATACACGCATATTATTGATATAAACACAATCTAAAAGTTTCATGATGAGCGTACGTCCACAAAGTTATTAAACAATTAAGTTCCCATAGTAAGCCCACACTGCAGCCCATGCGTGTTATTGCGTGCGCGCCTATATGTGTCTATGTATGTGTGTTTATATAAGCAGAAAGACGCTTAAAATTGTACGAATGGCTTTTGCTCGAAGAGTTCAGGCGATCTCGTAGTCGAGCAGTCTCGACTAAAGCTTTCTTACTTGTTTTTTTTTTTTTTTTTTTTTTTTTTTTTTAGTATTCATTCAAAGTATAAACAAGCAAAGCCCCGAATGGCACACGAAATATCTCTACTATGACTATGACTGAATTTACAGCGTCAAAGAAACCAAATAAATAAAATATAAACAGCAGTATTTTTTTTTTTTTTTTTTTTTTTTTTTTTTTTTTTGTAGAAATAAGAAACTTGGCAAACATGTTCTGTCACATGCTATAGTTAGGTGGCAAACTATTTTGTTTGAAGTGAATTCGCACCTACAAACAAGTTCACTGACCACCACTGACCTTAAATAACAACTTGGCCGGTCTACTTACAATGTCGTTTACTTTATCGTTCATCTGGTACAGACTTCGATCTAGTCGTCAAGCAAGACCGTTATTTTGAATAAATTATTTTATAATATTAAAATGATATACTGTAGATAAATATTGATATAACCATCTAATCACTAATGTAAAGAATCAAAGAAGAAACCATATAAAATCCTACAAGACTTCGGTCGACGAAATAATTATAATGCGTAATTTTAAGGATTATATAGACAACAAAATATTTGTTTTGTACATTCTGAAAATCGATTTGTTTATCTATCTCTACTTAGCCTACTAAAGTGGTTTTCCAAATACGTTTATAAAGAGCTCAAACTAAAGTCAATCTACTCCTTTTTCATGCATGCATACTAACAACATATACGCGCTTTGTTAATAGGAATATGGACTATACTAGGGGTATTTAATTGTTGAATAGGTGGTCTTGTAACTAGATTATTTTCGTAAAACAGAGCTACATAACAAAACCAAGATGAGTTTACTTAGAAAAGCACATTTTCTATTATCTTAAATGATTTTTTGCAAAATTGGGTAGGCGTGATATTCAAAATGGAAAAGGTACAAAATCTTTACAGTTTCAAATCTTTCGTTCTGTCCATCTTTTCCCCATAAATATGTTTTGTCTTTGAAAATAAATTTAAATATAAACAAGTAAGAAAGCTCTAGTCGAGACTGCTCGACTACGAGATCCCCTGAACCCTTCGGAAAACTGATATTTACATATATAATTCTTTGCGTCTTTCTGCTTATACAAACACACACACACACATGCATAGACACACGCAAACACACATGCATAGACACCCATAGGCACGCACGTATTAACAGGCATTGGCTGCAGTGTGGGCTTCCCATGGCAACTTTATTGTTTAATAACTTTTCTTGTGGGTGTACGTTCTTCATGAAACTTTCAGATTATGATTATATCATTACTAAGCGTGTAATTGCCGAAGCTCAAGTCTCTAGTATTTGAAATACGCCTTTTACAAAGATGAGGGTAAGGGGGTGATAAGGGGGGATATAGGAGTGGGGGGTGAATTATAACAAAAATCGAAATTCTATAAAGTGCATATGAGTCTACATTTAAAATTTGAAAACTCTAGCTTCAAAGATGTAGGAGATATAATTTTATAACTGATTTTCGATAAAGTTTTTAATCAATAAAAAAATAACGGGATGAGTTATCGATCTTTTGTGATAAACTCGATATGCGCGCGCTATATACGGACATTTGAAAAAAAAATCAAGTCTCTAGCTCTAATAGCTTCGGAGATCGACGCGTTCATACATACGGACAGACAGACAAACAGGGCTAAATCGACTCAGTTCGTCGCCCTGATCAAGAATATATATACTTTGTGGGGTTTGCCACGCCTCCTTCTCCCTGTTACATACTTTTAACAAAACCATTATACCCTGATTTCCCATTTTCAATGGGTTCAGGGTATAAAAATATTAAAAAATAGAAAATAATAATTAAAACTTAGCACAAATAAAATTAAATTAAATTAAAAATAAATAAACATTTCCGACTTACTACTACTATATTTTTGATGTAGTTTTCCAAATTTCATTTCATTAGTATCACTTTAAAACACTTTGTCAATGAATAAAATATTTAGGCCCCATGGTTTCAATCCAATCGCGTTTCTTAAATTACGTCAGCAAAGCTAGCGTATATGACAGAGTATTCTTTCTTACTAGAGTAAACGGAAGCGATTAAATCTATTATTAAAAAATATTTGTGAATAATGTAATTTAAATGCGATGTATGTATGCGTAACAACTTTTTGTTTAAATTCATTTTATAACTTAAATTCACAATATGGCTATCTTTAGTCGAATATAGAGATTCTTCTATTAATTGAAAGTGCATTTATAACAATAATATATGTATCAATCTATACACGATTTAAATGTTTGGCTCTTTCTCTCACGATTCTATCTCTCTTTATCACTCACTCTCTCTCAAATAATATTAAGATATAAAATTCTCAAGCATTTTAATCTCAGAACAAGTTTTTGCGCTCTCAAGCATTAAAAGTTGTTGAATAGCTTTGCCTTAGGAATCTCACAGCTGTGAATTGTGTGTCTTAAATGTTATATATTCTATTGAAATACTTAACATATAAGGTGTGTCTAGTTTGTAAAGAACGACAGTTGGATGCTTGCCTTTGAAAGTGAAAATGCAATACCTTCATGGAGACACGCTCCCTCCAAATATGTTGGAGTACGATGAAATCTTGGAGAGGATAGGTAAGCAGCTACCCACCCACAAATACAGATAGTTGAGCTATTCCGCTACGCATTGACACAGGCTATGGCAAGACCCAATGGATACTACTTCTAATAAGCGGCCTTCTGACAATCACTTCTGTGGCTGCACAGCAAACAATGAGCATTGTTGTAATCGCATCCCGCTGTGAGTTCGACACAACGGAAGCCGAGATGGGTGTCATGATGGCGGCATATGTGGCAGGTAAGTCATGGGCTACAAAGCACTCAATCGCAGTGAAGCACTTCAGCTCTCGATTATTTTATACTTGTTAATTAAACATCTGTGCCATATATTGATAAATATGTATATTATACTTGAATTTGAATATTCATATAATCTAATCTCTTAATACATTAATAATAATAATAATAAAAGATTATATTATATGTACATATATTCAAATTCAAGTCGAGCAACATATGAAACTCTCATATATTACTATATACATATGTATGTATATTCATCTATTCATGTCTTTGTATGCATATATTTTATGAATCAACGATTATTTGATTTACATTTTCTAGGGGTTTTTCTTTCAACCTATATATGGGGATATATCTGCGATGCAATAGGTCGTCGTAAAGTTTTGCTTTACGGAACATTTTCAAGCTGCGCCCTTCTATTTATTCTCATGTTTGTTACGAGCGTTTGGCTATTTAACATTATTAACTTGCTTTCTGGTATCAGGTGAGTATCATCTATGTAAATTAACTTACATTCATTTACAATATCCATTCGGATAGTGTCGATTAAGGCACTTCTGTTTTTGCTTTTTTTTTTTTTTTTTTTTTTTTTTTATATTTTTAAATAATATAAATACTGATGGATTAATTTCTTACAGTCTCGGCGGTGTCTCAGCAGCACTTTATGCATATTTGAGCGAATTCAATATACCTCGTCACCGAGCCGTTGCGATCAATTATTCAACAATGTTTGTCAGTGTCACTGCCATATATGTCCCAGGTACCTATAACATCTCTCAGTACTTTTCGAATATTTTTATTCAATTCCCATCTAAAAGATGAGTACTGCAAATTTCATTTTCATATTCTCACTAGAGTTGAAATTTCAAATATCTGTTACTCAATTATTATTATTGTATTCTTTGAGCATATGAAAACAGGGAATTCGAGAATTAATCTAATGAGTAGGTTATGAGTCAGTTATAGATCGATTTTTATACGATTTTTATATATGATCGTGATCACAGGTCATAAAATCTCCTAGTAAGTCATATTTAAATTGAGAAGAAATAAAATATTTATGTAACCTAAATGAATTAACTTTCAAGGTTCACATATGTATACATACTATATTTATTTTTATCATCACTAAACTCATATGTGAACATTAAAGATTGTATTTTAATGTATTTACAGCAACCGCTTGGGCAGTATTATCTTATGATTGGAGTATTCCCATTGTTGGTGACTTTGTGTTTCGCCCATGGCGTCTATTAATGTTAGTAACACTTTTACCCGGTGTTATTGGGGGAGTGGTACTACTATATTATCCCGAAAGTCCCAAGTACCTGTTGTCTCAAGATAAAGAGGATCAGGCAATAATCGCTGTAGACTGGATCAGTAAATTCAATCGAGGATTACCCATTAGTCAAGTTCTTAGTTGTAATGAGTTCAGATTAAAACCAGAGATACAGACTGAAGAAAACATACTATCAAGTTCCAAAGGCTGGCATATGATCACAAACATCGCTCGTGCCACAAAACCGTTGTTTCATAAGCCGCATGGGTTTAATTTTGTGCTATGTAACGTTGCTGTCTTCTGTATGTTTTTCAGGTGAGTATGAAATAAGACAATTCTTTATTTGTTAAATTCCATAAAAACATTCATATAATATTGGTAATTAAAGATTTAAATATTACAATATTTTTAAAATCAAATAAATGCAAACAACTGTTATTGGTAAATTTTCAAACAGCAACTCTATGCAAGATTTGAATATCATTTATTTATAGATCAATTAATTTCTGAGCTCGTATGTAAATGCTAAAGAGATTTTAAATTCTTAGCTATCATAGCTTAGTAAAATGTAATTTAAATTTGTAAACTATATAATTATTTTTCAGCTCTAATGGCATACAGCTTTGGTTTCCAGAGATTGTTAACCGATCATCCAATGAGGGAAATCAAAGCTCTACAGTTTGTGAAATACTGAGCAGCCCCAAGCAAGACCAGATCAAATCAATGAATAGCACCAATGTAAGGTATAAGCCATACTCTGGATAAATTAATTTAGCAGTCTTCATTTATTTTCAGATCTGCTCTGATACAATTTCAACCAATACTTATATTGACAATATGATAGTGGGCGTGGCCTTTTTGGTGGGATTCTTAATACAAGGCGTCATATTAAACCCTATTGGTCGTAAGAACGTTTTGATGGCTGCTCTCGCCTTGTCAATATTCAGTGGGCTCTTACTACATTTTGTTTCTGATCCCATCGTGGTGCTGATCTTATTCTGCTTGGTTATCCTTCTGCCCGGATTATCAATTTCTATTATGTTGGGTGCCATTGTCGACCTGGTCCCAACAAATTTAAGGTAATAAATTACATGCCGGTATATTTTCATGTGTAAATGACAAACTATCCAGATAATGCTACAAAATCGGGACTAAGTCTATATAGTTAATAATGTACGTAATAGTATTTATTAGTTGTTGCACTGCGTAAAAAATATTCTAATTTTTTTACTCAGTTGCAACATTATTAATTTTATATATAGTATATTCAAATAATTTCAATATTCAGTGGACACTCGAATCACACACATTTCGCATAACGAATACATTTGGAATACCGAATACCATTCGCACAAAGACCAACAAAAAATTTGAACAAAATGTAGTGTATTCAAAATTTCTCTGTTAAACATATAAAAATAATCTGGTAATTCCACCTTATATACACACATACTCATATATACATCGTCTTCTAATTTACTTTCTGCAATTTCAGAGCAAAAGCTGTTAGCTTGTGCATGTCTTTGGGGCGACTTGGAATTATTGCAGCAACAAATCTGATGGGTATTATATTAATCCAATACTGCACCACGACTTTTGCATTGCTTTCTATAATTCTAATAGGTAAGTAATAGTAAAAAGTTTAGCTCATCATAGTGATTTACTATTATTATCCAACAATCAGTTTTTTAGATAGAGCAAATGAAATTTATTTTTGACCTATGATCAAATTATGGGCTTTTTGTTACAATTTATGTGGACAATTTTTAGAAACAAACACAAATTTTAAGAGATAAGAACTCATATGATCCCAGTTTTCAGCTATATCCTAGTTCCCAATAACAATAAGAATTATAAAAATTCGGGGCCCCAAACTAAAATTTTCAATTCTCAAATATGGTAGACGGCAATAATTTACCAATTTGTTAACATTTACATATATAATATAATAAATAACTTACATTTTTCTTTACAGTGTGTTTTGTAGTTGTATATTACCTTCCAATTCGGAATTCGGCATAATCAAATTGAGTGGATTGTGAGTCCATTTCTCTTCATTAATTTTGTATGTATAAAAATACTTGTTTAATTGTTTAATGCACTGTAAAACAACATATATATAATTCTAAATAAAAGTTAACAAACCGTCATGCTTTTGGATGAGTGACTGTATACCAAATAAGTTATGTCATCTTGCCGTAAGTATTATAAACAACCAGTTTATATCATAAACAATCAGTTTATTGTAGACAATATACACATATCTATCATTAGAAGAGTTCGTCAATTTGAGGATTAAAATTATTATTTTGAAATCTTCCAAATCGCTATGTCGAATGGACTTATGTATATAGCGTTGACGCTTAGTCTTCGATTGGCAAAAATGTTCTTAATGCGAAATACTTTACCTTCGTAATTTGTCAAATTGTTATTAAAATATGTAGATCATTAAAATAAATAAGTAAGACATCAATCAGTCCAGAAAACTGTTGTTGGTATAGATACAGTCAGTAAAAATAAAGATTTCGTGTTCTTAGGTTTTTTAGGTCGAAAAGTTTTTAATGTCTAAATTCAGCCATTTTATTAAGTGAACTTTATTTATTAATAACTATAAAACTGCATATATATACAGTTATATATGTATATAGTTACAACAGATGGGATAGGTATTATATATAGGATTCTAAAACCATATTTAATTTTATTTAATAGGGGTCGTTTAATGTGATAAACATTGTATGTACCTAACAGCATGAATCTTGGCGAAAAGCGGTTTCGAATTAGTTTTAGTTTCGGTTTAGTCGAAAATGTGAATTTCAATAGATTTTGATGGTAGAATAGGGAGTATGTTCGCAATAAATGGTAAATGTTCGAAGAGATTATTCTTCTTCTTCGTATTCAGCATCTTCTACGTAAGCTTCGCCGGCTGCGTTCTCCAACACGAAAGCAGTTTCTCCACTCTTTGAATTCAATTCAATGATTGGCTCCTGTTCAGTTTCGGCGATGGGAGTTTCTGGCTCATCGACTAGGGGCTCATCAGCGATGGGCTCATCAGCGACGGGCTCATCAACAGTTCGGTCTTCCTTTTGAATGGATTGCAGCTCTTGGGCAACAAGTTCAGCCTCCTGCCGTGCAATTTCAGCGAGCTCGGCTGCTTGGCGTGCCAACTCTCCCTCGCGCTCTTCTTCGGCCTGTTTTTCAATTTCTTCCAGGCGGGACAGCTCTTGCTCCCGCACACGCTTTTCTTCCTCTAGTCGAGCTTCCTCAGCCAGACGATCTTCTTCAGCTTTACGGGCAGCTTCTTCGGCTTCTTTTTGGGCAGCTTCTTCGGCTTCTTTTTTGGCAGCTTCTTCGGCTAGGCGTTTCTCCTCTTCGAGCTTACGCGCTGCAGCCTCTTCGGCAGCTTTGGCTTCTTCTGCTGCTTTCTGAGCAGCTATTTCCGCCAATCGAGCCTCTTCAGCAAGGCGGGCCTCTTCAGCCAATCGTTCTTCCTCAGCTTTACGTGCAGCTGCCTCCTCAGCCAGTTTTGCTTTCTCTGCTGCCTCCTCAGCCAGTTTTGCTTTCTCTGCTGCCTCCTTTTGTGCTGCTTCCTCGGCTAGACGAGCCTCCTCGGCAAGACGGGCTTCTTGAATTAATCGTTGCTCTTCGGCCAATTTTTCGGCAGCCTGCTTTTTTTTGGCTTCTTCTTCTTCTAGGGCCTTTTTCTCAGCAGCCTCACGTTCTTTTTTCGCCTTAAGGGCACTGTAATAATCAATCAAATCATTAGAGCCATCTTAGACAATTATTAAAGTGCAATTCGATTACTTCTCTTCAAGACGCTTTGCTTCGTCAGCAGCCCGTTGAGCTCGCTTTTTCTCCACTTCCAGGTCATCCACAGCCTCTTCGTTTACAGTCAACAGACGCTCCTGGCGTAGTCGTTGCTTCTCCTTCGATTCCAGATCAATAGCGTCTTCCAGGGGTCTGGGAGCAGAAAATTTTCTTGATGGGCGATTCGGATCCAAATCGGGATCTGAAAGCCAAATCTGGTTATAACATATGTCAGACATACTATTTTGAGTAGAACTCAACTACGTCAACCCAAAATGAGAAAAATGTGTTAGTCACGCATTTATATATAAATATATATCTATATTTAAACATTGATATTTGTTCATGAAGCTTAAAATATTCAATATTCAATTGTACTTACTCATTGTAATTGCTGGGATAGTGGCCTTCAATAGTGGAGATTTTCAGATAAAAAAGACTCCAGTAATAGAGTAATTGTTTTTAACTTGAATTGAATGTACAAAAGAAATATTTTTGTGTATGCCAGTCGTTAGAGCGATGAAATTATTGCGTATGTTAGTTGAATAAAAAGTGAAACATGTTTGTATGTACAAATGCCCCGCATTGATGTCTCGTGCATAAAGTGTGAGTGCAAATATTGTGTTATCTCTGATCTTCAGTGAGGCAGAGAGTGTCCTGTTTTATTAGTAATAGTATCAATAATTCAGATGTAAATAACATTCATATGCCCCAAAGGTAAAATCGATTGACGGTCTTAAAATCTAAAGTATATTTTTATCAATTTTATTCAATTCAATTTGTGTATACGCATGTGTGTTGATATATATATACAGAAGAAGAACTTGATCCATTGAATTGTTAGATACTACTATATTTTCTGAACATAGATAGAATGTCAATTGCGTGCGAAAATGCAAATGGTAATATTACTTTTGTAGCAACTTGGGCTGCTACAAGGGTGATTCAATCGATCCAATTATTGAGAATGTAGGTCAAGGTCATCAACGTCCTCACGAGATGTGTTAGTAAGTTATTGGCCATTGGCCATATGATATATTCAAGTATCTATAGAGAGCAAAGGAGGAAGGCATATAATATGCGCAGATATATATTTATGAGTCTGATGTCATATTAATTTAGTTCCCATCGCTTATCGGCTGTCAAACCATTTATATTTCAATATTTCAATTTACATTTTTATGTCTGTATTACATACATATGTGTATATACATATAACAGTATCACTGAGCAGATGGCATTCAATATAAAATACATTGCACAATTTCAATATAGACGTTCACATACATTGATATAGATATGATACATAAATTAAATAGATGTTGAGTATATTTTCTAAATGCCTAGTAGGATTCAATCAGTAAGAGAAATACAAAGTTCATTGCTTTGGCTTGAAATATATGTTACACAAATATAATATGCAATGGACGAATTCAAAATGTAACAATAGAATTTGCATTGTGGTTAAGTTTTTCGGAATATTAGTGTATGTAGAAGTCGATTCATCAGAGTTTCGTAATGAATCTTTCAACGGAGAAGTTTGTATTAGTTGCCACGTTAGTCTGGTTTCAAAGCGTCTGATTCTGCTGATATCGCTAGTTTATATTTTTGATATCGGCCTTATATGCTAACAGGCAAACATAAGTTGGTTTTTCATTTAATTTATTTATTTAAAGTATAATAATGTGTATGTCCATATTTTATAAAGTCAGGCATGTTATCTTTTAGGCCTCAACTTCAACAGCTTCAACTGGAAAGAATCAATCAATCATAAAACGTATTAGGTTAGTCAAGTACACGGAACAGAGCTAGTCAGGATGCGAGAAACATATGCATTAGTTACAAATTATTCGAATTGCGTTCGCTCCTACATATAAACAAGGAAATGGCAAATTTATATATTTGAGGAATTATGCAAAGTTTAAATGAATTCAAAACGATGTTTTCTTATTATTTCAAAGAGAACTGAATACTCGAAACGCATTTAAGAGATCACTACTTTAGCTGGAAGTTCCAAATAAAAATGAATTAGTTAGATGATCATGAGTGGAGGAATCACTAGCTCTCTGTCGCTTTATACAGATGCCACTCACAAGCCAGTAGTACATAAAAATCCGTTCGAAACGGAACTTACCTTCCTGACGAGCGATATTGCTTTCTTTCTCGTTCTTCCAGGTCGGATGTCTAAGGTACCAGGACAAAAGGTTAATATCGTTTCGAACTTTGTCCGAATCGTACATAGGTCTTCTAATATTATAAGCCTTATCGCCACATATCCTTACAGAGGCTAGATGACTTTGACCTTATTATTTAATATTTAGAGAACGGCATTTAATAACGATTTAAAAACAATGCAGGTTGCAACTAAATTGCTATTACACTATATTTAATACCACAATAGTAATCCAAGTGTATTAGAGGCAACATCTAAATTTTATTTATTTACACAAACAATTCCATTCAATTACTTACCAACATATTTTACTGCTGGCTTTGGGTAGTGCGATATATTGCGAACTTCCTTAGCAACGTGACGCACCGGATTCGTTACTCGAGCAACATAGGCGTCTAAGGCCAATTGAGAAGTCGGCTCGTAAGAATACCTAAAAATATCAATGTGCCTTTGGTAATTTCACATGTCAAATTCCATTATCTATGTCTTTCTAAATAAAACCGTCAGAGTGCCAAGATAAGAACTGTTCAATTATTTGAAATAAGCTATAGATTTCGAAAAAACTTTGTTCCAAAATTAAGTAATAAACAATACAAATTGTAAGCTCCGTGGCAACATCTCTAGCTTCAAATAACTGTAACTTGTTTAATAAAAATATAAAAACAGGCAGACGGACAAATGGAAAATTCTGCCAGAATTAAAATATAGTGATTGCTCTGATTATATTTATTGAAATATCTTATGTGGAATCTAATTATTGTTATACATTTTTAAAACGTCGCTCGCAGTTTAATAACACTCGATATAAAATAACAAGCAACTGAACAAAGCGAACTTACCCAGTCACTGGAAACGGAGTACAGCTTCGTGCACGGCGAACAACGGGAGTGTGCAAGTCCCGCATCAATGACTGTGCGCGATTACGTATCCTTCCCGTTTCCTCAGAGAAGGTCTATATTTAAATAATTATGAATTCAACAAACTTTTCATGTAATTGCCATCTTAAAGCTTTTGTACTAAGTTCAATTGAACAAAAGAAGCGAACACTTTGATATTAACCTCCCAAAACTTACGGTGAAAGGTTCGGTATTGAGATAATTAGTTAAGGCCCGTGCGCCATATCCAGGAGGAAGTCTCTTCAGATAAGAAGGTGTTGAACGTATCGGAGATGTGGTGATCCTTACCGGGGATCCCGATCGAGCATAAACACGTGTAACAGTTGTTGGGGTGTAATGGTACGATGGCGTGTATGTTGTATACGATGTCGGGATATAGGCAGAAGAGTAGTATGTCGATGGCAAATAGGTCGGACTATAGTATGTCGATGGCGTGGTATAGGTGTAGGAAGACGTTCTCTCCGGAGATGACACTATGCGTGTTGTAGTACGCACAACACGCACAGGCGACGGAGAGTGTACAATGCGCGAGTAAACTCGGGTGGGAGAGGTAACAACCCGAACAGGCGATGCAATAACGCGTGTTCCACTGATGACACGTCTTGGGATGGAATAACTCGAGTAGATTGGATAGCTCGATTTGTATACCTGGTATATTTAGCAATTTCGTCAGTTAGTAGAATATTAAATAATCAAATAACATCGAGAGTGCATGAGGATACATGAGAGTGAAGTAGAGAGAGTGATAATAGTACAACAAAAGTTCCAATAACAAAAAAAAACATACATAAAAGAGAGAAACAATAAATAACAATAATGCGTAAAATGGAACTAGACATAAGTATTTAAAAGACAACACTGTATGCCTCAAGTTTCTCCTATTGCACCTCCTAAACTGTGTATTTGACTGTTTGTGATATTACATTCAACTATTACAGATCCTCACCATATTAAATCGTGGGATGATAAGCTACTGAAGTGTTTTCGCCTTCTTGAGGATCAACACTGCTTTCATGTTATCTCTTCATGTTACACAAGAATATAAATGAAAACAAAAATCTATCGAATACATCCTAAATATTTAGTGTTAAGTTAACTAATGCAAGACATTTCTTTAATCTCATATTCCTTTTATGTGGGATACAAATTGGTAACAGGCTGCAGTTTATATGTATTTATGATGTAATATACTAACCACTTATGAATCCTGGTGACGATGAACTGATTGAAGTATGAGCAGAGTGATAGTAAAATTTAATTGAAATAATTGAAAAACGTTAAAGATGTGGATGACAAGCATATCATGAGCAATGGAATCTGTGATTAAAAGTACTTACACGCGTCACTTTCTGAACAGACGGATACTGAAAAAGAATTGTACAACATAGAATAGTTTAGTGTTCATTTTGTGTGAGAGCCCACTCCCTGAGATCTGAACTCCTCATATAATATTGGCAAACTATGAATGTATGTTCCAAAGAGTGTCTAATCGATGGCATCTTCCATTCTTGTTCATATGAATATCGTATTTGAAATAACATAATGCAGTAGATTTGTACATATGCAAAAAAGGTTTTTTTTTTTTTTATTTTGGGTGAACGCGATTTCATTTTATTGTATCACAAATACTTTGAAACTATAAATGATTTAAGTGATGGGTAAATACATCATAGACGGATTGTCTGTCTATCTCATTAACAATCAAAGAAACTATTAGTTATGTTAGTCAACTCGAATAATTTACACAATTCCGGTATATAATATAAACATATCATGTACATACGTATGTATCTGGTTAGATATTACAACTTGCATTACAAATAACAAAACAATTTTAGCGGAACGATTAGTGTAATAAGTTGTAGCCACATTAACCATTTATGCTATTGATTTCGTAAAATCATCGTTTTTAGACATGGTACGAAAAGTGACGGTATTTGGTGCCGCCGGGCAAGTTTCCAGTCGTGGTCGACGAGTAGCTGTAGCCACCGGGTCCAGCGCCAGTTGTGCTGGTCCGCTCGGTGCTATAATTGTAGGCACCGCCGGGCCCGCTACGCGATGTTCTCTCGACAGTGGAGGAGTACGTGGACCGCTCCGGCCTGGCGTACGGGTTGCTCGAGTCATAACTGCTTTTCTCAACACTCGACTTTGAGGTGTACGAGTAGTCCGAGGAGGCGCGGCTGCGATGCGAGCCAGGCCTGTCCGTGCACAGGTCTAAGCGTGGAGTCTACAAATTCCGATTTATGCATTTAGGTGAGAATTGTAAATTGTGAAAAATTGGCAATCAGCATAAAACAGTTATGCAACTAAAAAGCTAACTTGCTGTTCCATATCGACTATTCTCTTAAATGAAGGGCAATTTTAATTAAGGCTGGTCCGCTAAAATCGACGTTTGATATATACTTTCGACAAAAGAAGTCAGTTCAAATTTTATGAAATTAAGGGATGTGTAAATACTTAGCGGACCAGCCTTAAGAAAAAAACATGAATGCATGAAAATATGACAGTTAGAAACTGAGCTACTGAAATACCGTTAATATTTCTTTCATATATAGATTAGTCAATCTTCTCATAGTCTCTATCAAAGGAAATTGAAACAGGTTCGTATCTTATCATACTTTGAGGCATATCGTGTGTTGATTCTATTGATTTTAACATAATAATAAGAACAAAACAGAGAATCTCGTGTGGCATATATTATGAAGATGTATTATGGGCAATATTAGATACAAAACGAACAGAGTGTCAGATCTTTTGTATGGTTGTATGTGTACTGTAGTATATATATATTTGATTTTACATTTGAAGGTATGTATACATGGCCATGTGCGTGGTGAGTCCTAATTGTAATAGTAGAGACTGTTTAGTCAATTCGTGCAATTCGATTTCGGTTTGATCAATTTTCGATGAAGAGTTTTCTTTCGCTATCGGTTAATTAGTAAGAGTATTTTGTGACCATTGCACCCGACTTTTCATTGCGATAGGTCTCTCGGCGCACCGGCAGACCTTCGGAAACAGCTCGATGCAGGCGCGGAAGTTGACTATCGAGGGAATCGCGAGAGGTGCGAGCTGCTGTATTGCCACCGGCTTCCACAGTGTCGATGTGCTGGCGCACCATGCTCAGGATACGCGAGCGATTCTTATCGCGCGTCGGCACATACGGCTCAATGGGCTGATAGACAATCTTATAGTTAGGTTTTATGGCGGCCCTGTTTATTGGATCGAGTATTGATCGCTTGCGCTGCTCATAGTCCGACCGACGCATTCCAAAAGCAGTCACCGGATCAGAGATGAGTGAAGGCCGTGGCACGAAAGGAACTTTCTCCCAGTCGATTGGTGGTCTGTTTGTTTTCTGCAATGCCCAGAATGTCACACAGGTGGGTTTAAATTTCGAAAGCCAAGTTTACGTTATTAGCGTATGCAGTGCAGAATTGTTGTGCGACGTGCTTGCGCAGCTGGGACACCACAATCAACGGCGACACTCGCGATCCATGTTCCATGCAAGCATTTATCCATTAAATCGGCATGCAGGTGTACGTACACATGTAAGCATGTACACATGAGCATATGCGCATGTGTCATGGTGGGTGTGAAGGTATAGATATATATCAATGCTCAGCTTATGTACAGGCATAGGTGGTCCATGGATGGTTAATAAATTAATTGTAGTACCAGTTCTATGATCTATTTACATCGGGTTTATTTGCATTTGAGGAATTGACAAAAAGTTATTCCCACAAAACTTAATTTGCGGAATGTCTGATAATGGAATATATACATGAAATTGTTGTTAAATGTTTTATTTTTGTTAACAATTGTAAAGTGTTCATTTTAATAAGTAATATTCTGTACAAAATACACATATTTATAATTGGTTAATTAGAACCTCAGATCCGTTATGTTTGTATTTGCAATGTATTGTCTTAGCCAGATTCATTTTTAAAAAATCATATTTTTCTCTCTGTTTATCTTAACGCCTATACCACAGTCTCTTTGCTCATTGATTTAAATGTATTTTGGAAATCAAAAAATATATTTTTAGATCAGCCCGAAACTGAAATGCGCAAACAGCTTATATTACACACATGTTTGAGTATATACAAATGTGTGTACTTTCGTATGTACATAAAGAAAGATGTGTCTATGTGTCTGCCTCCATATGTAAGATGCATAAATATTTGAAGGATAAACGAAATATGAATAGAAAACAAGTAAGAAAGCTCTAGTCGAGACTGCTCGACTACGAGATCCCCTGAACCCTTCAAGCAACAGCAAACACACACACATACACACGCAACACACATACATAGACACCCATAGGCGCGCACGCATGGGCTGCAGTGTGGGCTCACTATGGGAACTTAATTGTTTAATAACTTTTTTTCTGGACGTACGTTCTTCATGAAACTTTTAGATAGTGTTTATATCATTAATATGCGTGTATGTGCCAAAGCTCAAGTTTCTAGTATTTGAAATACGCCTTTTACAAACTTATGGGTGAGGGGGTGGATATAGGGGTGGGAGGTAAAATTGAACAAAAATCGAAATTCTATAACGTGCATATCAATCTACATTTAAAATTTGGATACTCTAGCTCTAAAGATGTAGGAGATATAATTTTATAACTGTCTTTCGATAAGGTTTTTTATCGATAAAAAAATAACTAGACGAGTTATCGATGTTTGGTGATAAACTCGATATGCGCGCTGTATTTACGGTCATTTTAAAAAAAAGTTCAAGTCTCTAGCTTCTATATCTTCTGAAATCGACGCGTTCATACATACGGACGGACGGACGGACGGACGGACGGACGGACGGACGGACGGACGGACAGACAGACGGACAGGGCTAAATCGACTCAGTTCGTCGCCCTGATCAAGAATATATATACTTTGTGGGGTCTGCCACGCCTCCTTCTCCCTGTTACATACTTTTAACAAAACCATTATACCCTGATTTCCCATTTTCAATGGGTTCAGGGTATAAAAAATCGAGCAAAACACAAACAGTTCTCAAATATATCGCCGTATATCGAATATTTTTTAATTTTCAAAAACTTAGCAGCTGGGAATTAAGTCAGTAATCCACTTTCAAATATGTATATACCTCTATATACAATAATTGTCGGTCAAGATGTACATACAGAATTATGTGAATTTAAACATGGGTGTATATACACACAGAGCTAAATTTGGAATTTGAGAGCAGAAGAGCTTTTTTTATTTGCACGATCGCCAATGATGTTGGCTGAGTCTATGACAAATCACAAAATTTTTAGATATTATAACGATAGAGAAAATAGACACAACCTTGAAATATACTCAATAAATTCAATCCAAGGTGATGTAAAAATAAGAGCATTTGTGTTATTTAATTTTTTGCTTTTTGTTTTTCTAATATGTTCTTTTATACATTTTACCATTTAAAAATTTGATCATATTCAGTGAAAGGTCTGTTAGTTGACTATGGCTATGTTATACAAAAAATTAGCGAAAGTTTTAGGATAGTGTAGCTTATTAAGGGTTTATATGGCCACAGCTCCATAAATGTAATTGGTGTTTAAACTGATTAATTTAAACTGCATTTTTTATATTACAAATCCATTGGAAAACACATATAATCTGAACGTATATATGATATACGAAAAAACAGAATATTTATTTACTTATATAAGCATGCACTCTTCTCTTATACACACTTTGGCTTTTTAATCCTGATACGATATTCATATGTGTGACATTTATTAAGACTAGATTGTAAGTTACTTTTGTGCTCAAACGTGTTTCAATTTCTTTACTAGTTGCACTTTTTTAATGAAATTGCGGAACTCAGCAAGTGGGAGGTAAGCCATAAAAAATCAAAGTACACTTTGAGGAGGAGTTTGGTTTAAGAAGTTGTAATGAAACTCATTTCATAAAATGTTCAATTTATCTGTTCCATTGGGAGGGGTATTTTAATTACTCATTCCTTCGCACAAGTCCCAATAAATAAATATATTTGTCCGCACAGATGAATTTCACAGATTTTATGAATTGAGAACCTCACCACAAACTTTTTCCCAGATTACGAGATATCCTATTCGCGTGACTAGCATATTTGAAACTTACCGTTACAGCATACGACGTTGTCACCGGTCTGGAGCTGTAAGTTCTACGGGTTGTAAATCCACTTTCGTAAACCATTTTGAGTATTTAATGTTCAAATAAAGTGTACAAATCAGAAAGAGTCACTTATTCGTTTTAATTTCGATTCAAGTTCTCGTCTTTTCGTGTTCTTAACTTGATGCCCGTTCGAGATGTTCTGCTAGAGAACTAGATGGAATGGTTTCTTATAATTTTTCTATTACAAATATGTATCTGAATAGCTCTCGCTCTTTCTTGCTCTCTTTCGCTGACTTTTATACATTTATTTTTGGAATAACAAAGATTTCAATCTCTCATGTCACTGAAGAGCGTACGATTTTTTTAGCAAATGTAAAGCTCTAATATTTTTGGTTTTGCACACGCACACATATTAATAAGATCGTACATAAATATACAAACATATAAATGTTTAAAGTGTATATACATGTATACATACTAAATATAAACGTGAATAAGAATATTCTACATACAATTGGAAATGAAATGTGGAAATATACAGTAATGCGTATCATGGTATGTATGTAAATCAAGCAAATCAAAGGCGAATAAACACATTCATTTCTTATAATTAATTTGATATAAGAATAACCTTGGATGTCTATTAGCGCCATAAATTAATTACCACAAATAGTCCTCTCTGTATAGACTTTTATAAAGTATAATGAATGAAGACGTGGTAACATCTAGTCGAGTACATTCTATTCGTTTACATAGTAAGTGTATTCACACATCAATTGACATAAAATACATTCAGTCAAGGCTCTCAGATGTATACTAGAATTCATACTCCATTTGTTTGTATGTTATTTATATTTTAATATTTATATCCAAAAACAAACAAATTTATAAATAACAAGCAAGGACAATATATTAATGACATTAACCTTAATCAGATTCCATAAATATATTAAGAATTTAGCCTTAGACATTTTGAATACATTTGTTTTGCTTTGTCTGCGGTGTCATTATGAGACATTCGGGCTATTACTAATCTTTTCACGGCCAACGTAATTATATATATATATATACGTTCACGAATTAAAGAGAATGCTCACCAGATAAAATATCAATATTGTATTACTACACCTACTTCAATTAATAGAAGAAAACAACTATGTCTTCCAGAGTTAAAAAAAAAATAAAAAATAAAAAAAATACGCATTATAACCTGATTACCCATTTCAATGGGATTTATCATTGTTTTTGTTATTATACCCTGAACCCATTGAAAATGGGAAATCAGGGTATAATGGTTTTGTTAAAAGTATGTAACAGGGAGAAGGAGGCGTGGCAGACCCCACAAAGTATATATATTCTTGATCAGGGCGACGAACTGAGTCGATTTAGCCCTGTCCGTCTGTCTGTCCGTCCGTCCGTCCGTCCGTATGTATGAACGCGTCGATTTCAGAAGATATAAGAGCTAGAGACTTGAACTTTTTTTTAAAATGACCGTATATACAGCGCGCATATCGAGTTTATCACTAAAAATCGATAACTCATCCCGTTATTTTTTTATCGATCAAAAACCTTATCGAAATGCAGTTATAAAATTATATCTCCTACATCTTTAGAGCTAGAGTATCCAAATTTTAAATGTAGATTGATATGTACGTTATAGAATTTCGATTTTTGTTCAATTTCACCCCCCACCCTTATATCCACCCCCTCACCCATAAGTTTGTAAAAGGCGTATTTCAAATACTAGAGACCTGAGATTTGGCAATTATACGCATAGTAATGATAAAACCACAATCTGAAAGTTTCATGGAGAACGTACGTCCAGAAAAAAAGTTATTAAACAATTAAGTTCCCATAGTAAGCCCACACTGCAGCCCATGCCTGTTAATGCGTGCGTGCCTATGGGTGTCTATGTATGTGTGTTTGCGTGTGTATGTGTGTGTTTGTGTAAGCAGAGAGACGCTAAAAATGATTGAAATGGCTGTTGCTTGAAGGGTTCAGGGGATCTCGTAGTCGAGCACTCTCGACTAGAGTTTTCTTACTTGTTGTTATATGTCATTATATATGACAAATCTTTGTAATTAGATTTTTTAGAAACTCCACTAGATCTGGATATTTTTATACCCTGAACCCATTGAAAATGGGAAATCAGGGTATAATGGTTTTGTTGAAATGTATGTAACAGGCAGAAGGAGACGTGGCAGACCCCACAAAGTATATATATTCTTGATCAGGCTGACGATCTGAGTTAGTTTAGCCCTGTCCGTCTGTCTGTCCGTCTGTCCGTATGTATGAACGCGTCGATTTCAGAAGATATAAGAGCTGGAGACTTCAACTTTTTTTTTTAAAGACCGTATATACAGCGCGGATATCGAGTTTACCAAATTATTTATTATTCGATAAAAAACCTTATCGAAATGTAGTTATAAAATTATATCTCCTACATCTTTAGAGCTAGAGTATCCAAATTTTAAATGTGAATTGATATGTACGATATAATATATTATATATTGTAAAAGGCGTATTTCAAATACTAGGGACTTGAGCTTCGGCACATACACGCATATTAATGATATAAACACAATCTAAAAGTTTCATGATGAGCGTACGTCCACAAAGTTATTAAACAATTAAGTTCCCATAGTAAGCCCACACTGCAGCCCATGCGTGTTTATGCGTGCGCGCCTATGTGTTACTATGTACATACATATGTGTGTTTTTGTATAAGCAAAGAGACGCTAAAAATGATTGAAATGGCTGTTCAGGGTTCAGGGGAACTCGTAGTCGTGCAGTCTCGACTAAAGCTTTCTTACTTGTTTTAACTAAGCTTTTAAAAATGCCTAAAATCCAATGTAAACTTATTTAATCGATAAATCCAACTATTCAATAATTAATTTTAATTAAATAGATTACGTTACGTTAGATTATGTTATCGAAAATTCAGCTGAATCACTTTCTATACAGCAATCTATACAAAAATTTATTGCAGCTCCAGCCAGAGAGCCGCAAGGTAATTTGAATTTACCCCTAAGATATTTGAGGATAGCCTAAAAACTTATCGATTTAATAAATCTATACTTTTTTATTACACACATATACCTTTGAAAGTAGTGTGGAACTTACATATATCGAAACAAAGATGCAGCTGAAAATATAAAGTTTAAAATGCTGAAATAAATACTTCGAAAGTTCCATAGGGAGACAGACGGATGGATCAGTACCAACCCAATAGTTGATACATTGTTTATTTTATGATGCTGAGTAATTGTGCTGAGTCAAAACACTTATGGATAATACCTTCAAAAAATAAATAATCCAAAAATCCTCAAAGCTAACAAAATGATTGGGAATTCATTAAAGGTACTTTTCAGCTATGTACGTAGAACACGTTTTCGGCTCTTAGGCACCAATCCCTATCCAATATTCCTCAATACATAACAGGTTAGCACGGCATGCATGGTGAACACGAATCGCAACAAGCATTCCGATTGCATGTGAAACTGAAAAAGATTTTAAATAGGTAAATAGGTATATATGGTAAAATAGGCATAAATTAAAATTGTGAGACTATACCATCTTGAGAGGTCACGCTTTTCCAAGTGTACACGAAGGTAATCACAGGCTCGAACTTCATCATAGCGACTTTGTCTATGAGAATAGTCTGGTTTGCCAAATCTTCCGCCCTTGTGCGTGAATTTCGATCCCATGTTAACCTTTCGGAGTCTTAATCTGCTGCCATTCCTAGACAATTTGGACTTATCACCCGATCTCCTTGATCCACGACCACGTTCATTTCCATCTCCTCTACTGTCTCTCTTATCAGCTTGAGAGGGTCGGCCAGTTTCATCTTTTCCTTTTTTTCCTTTATCAGATTTTGAATTAATGTCCTGTTCGTCTGCTGACGTTCCCTTTCCTTTTTTCATTGTACTCTCTCTTGAACTATCTTTACCTTTCTTCTCTTTATTTGCAATACCATCCGCTGTTATTGAACTTTTCGTATCTCCTTTAGTCTTGCCACCTTTTCCAGATTCGTTCAGTTTATCGTCTTTTCCACTACTACCTTGTAGTGGATCTTTTCCGCCACCTTTACCATCTCCACCTTTACCATCACCACCTTTGCCATCTCCACCTTTGGTATCCTTCGCGGATTTCTTTGAGGGATCGCTGCCATCGCCATCTTTTCCACCACCTTTCCCGTCAGCTCCTTTGCCATCCTTTTTAGATTTCCTCGAAGGATCGCTGTCATCGGCGTCTTTTCCACCGCCTTTACCATCAGCCCCTTTACTTGCCCTCTTTGATTTCTTCGAGGGATCGCTGTCATCGGCATCTTTTCCACCACTCTTACCATCAGTTCCTTTGCCATCCTTCTTGGACTGCTTTGAGGGATCGCTGTCGTCGGCATTTTTGCCTCCACCTTTACCATCAGCTCCTTTGCTTGCCCTTTTTGATTTACTTGAAGTATCTTTTTCATCGGCATCTTTTCCACCTCCTTTATCATCACCTCCCTTGCCATCTTTTTTCGATTTCTTTGAAGGATCACTGTCATCACCTCCTTTGCTTTCCTTTTTCGATTTTTTTGAAGGATCGCTGTCCTCAGCATCTCCTCTTTTACCTTTCGAATCTTTCTCCCCCTTTGACATTGCAGCCAAGTTCATTTTCCCTTCTCCTTTTGTATCTCCGTTCTTGGATGCATTATTTTGAGATCCGAATTCATCACCCTTGCCGCCTCTTTTATTAGATGGATTCCTACCTTGTGCCTTCAAATCAAAGCTTCCTCTTCCTCTTCCTCTTTGTGAATCCCTGCCGTACCCTCCTTCACCGTCACCATATTGGTTTTTAGAATAAGGGTCGTCTGCAAACATTTGAAATTTATTAAAAGCTCGCTAATTTATTTGCTCATGACATACATTTTTGACTGTCAGAGCATCGACCATTGATACTGTTACCTCCATTAAATACGGTATACTTTTCACGGCACTGCTGTCGATTATAGCTTTTTATTATCTTATGGCAAATCCGTTTAAGTATTGAATAGGTATGATCATTCAAAAGGGATTGTCTACAGCACGGATAGCAACAGCATTGACTGCATTTGTTGTAATTATCGTTGCAAAAAATTTTGGTTGTACTAGACGAACTGCTGTAAAGTAGAATATAAATAGATAATAAAAACAATTAAAGGATGGTAATAAATATGCACGCTCTCGCTCTTTATAAAATGTCAAAGCTATTAGTGCCATTCCATATATAAGTATCGTATATGCAGGCACCACATTTTATTTTTCAAGGCCTCATGTCTTCGAAGTTTGATTAATTGAGAAAGCGTGCTATAGTCGGAACTGCTGGACGTATTTGAACATTCTTGTTCACTTATATAAATTATATAAATAAAAACCCACTAGGACCACAAAAAATCAAATTTGGTGTCTAGTTCGAGCGAGTTATTCTTAACGAAATAGCTAAAGAAATGGAATACAATAAAATGATAAGATTCAATCCCGAGAGGTAGACAGATATAGAATAGATTGCAGACTAGATATGCACAGCTTTATGACAGTATGGAGATGATAATTGAAAAAAGTGATAGCACCTCTAAGTTTGAAATCTACAACTTTTGTTGTTACCGAGATCCACGCGTTCACACAAGAGGATGATATAGATGTTAGATCGCCACCACAGAAATCTAATGTTGTCGTGCTTTCATAGCTATCTTTGTAAAACCACGTCGAATTTCACAAATTTATATAACGATCTTACCCAACAGCATCTACATAATAGATATGATACATACCTAGATGGTGGTAGACAACAAATGCGCTCTAAGTCAAAACCCATTTTATCATATACATTTTAAATTTGAATTTAGTGTAAAAAACTAATTTTCTAAATTTGATCTAATAAATTATTGTGAAGTATGACATAAAACGCGTTGGAGATTAACAAATTTGTTGAATTTATGTAAGGGCAATAAAGTAAAGCGAATTATTCGATCAATTTGTCATCATAAAATATATCGCACGACATATAACAAGAAATATCTGATTTGAAATGGTAATTTTAATGAACCTGTCTTAAGATATTTTTGTATTACAATTTTAATAATTAATCAAAACGTTTCAGTCATATATTTACTAAGCAGAGGATCACTAACAATAGAACTGTGGAATATAAAGTTATCATGTACATCTAAAAATGTATATCGTATACTAGAACTTTTCTTCCACAGTTCTAACATAGAGTGACGGAAATAGAGATTCATCGTCAAAATTACTATTATACCGCTAAAAATAGTTGAAATTTTTGAAATTATTTATTATAAAATAATAAGCATTAAGCACAAGCCAATGAGAAACAACGATGATGCCATGTCATTAATGTGATCATGTTAAATGATGGCATTAACAAAGCTAGGCAAGTTTTCGAGGACAGAGGTACTGGGTACTTTGATGAAAATGAAAACAGTCATATAAGTACTTAATAGGAAGTCGCATAGCGCAAGAGTCAGTGACTCAATACCAGAAATTTCTTGGTCTACTGCATCCAAAGATTGTGCGAGCTACAAGTGCAAAAACTTCCACATATTGCAGCTACAGCCAAAGACATACCCAGAGCCATACCTAATTATCTTGTAATTTAGTGTCGCTAAAAATTGTATTGTCGCATACATACAAACCTAATATACATATACATCTGTGTATATTTATGTGTAACTTCTTTTCGTTAGATTGTTGCAATGATTTTGAAAACAAAATTGAGTATGACTTGCTTATGAAGTTAGCAGTAAGTGTATTCACATGAGCAGGTGCATTTCTATACTCTCTATTTATTGTTTTCTTTTTATAAGTTTGTTATACATATGTACATATATCATAATATACCTCACCGACTCGGCACACCTGTATGTATTGTACCTATAATTCTTTTGTTCATCGGCATTGTCAGAAGCCTCCTCAGCGTGGAAATTTGAAATCAATTGACTTTCGCACTTGAAGAGTATATCTTAGTCGGTCCGCCCTGCATCGAGCACTCTCACTTGGATGTAATAACTTGTCGTTGTGCTACACTGGTTTCCTCTTTAACTTTGTGCCTTTTAAGCGCGTCAACCAGCTACACTCATACTAGCATATGCATAGGCATGCTTAACACATGCACAAACCGTATAATAGTAAGCACCTGTCTGAAGATTTATAAATTGGACAAATTGCGGGAGTCGTTAAGTAACGCATGAAACATAGTTAGTTTGGTTTCTTTGTGCACATCTAAATATAAATAACGCGTGGATATATTAAAAGTTATTAGTTTGAATCGTCAAGTCGCAGAGTTGTGTTCAAACTTAAAAGCCAAGTCAGCAAATAAGGACTCTTTAAACAATTCAAATGGATACCAAATACCAGGGCCCCCTGAAGCTAACTTGCATATTGCTCGTACTAAGTCTGGCAGACGCGATTCCAAAACTGGATAATAAACCAAAGTAAGTTTTTAATAAGGACTATTCGCGCAGATAAGTGAAAGTGAAAACATTTACAACTAATAAACGTTAGCTGATCGATTTAATTTGTAGTGGCGGAATTTAGTAATTTTTATCTCATCTATGGAAATTAAAACCCTAGAAATTATAAAAATGTTTGTTGACACTTTCATAGACTCTGCTTTCTGATGAAATGAAGCTTTCTTCTAGTCTTCATCTAGTCATCATCACAAAGTTTACAGACAGAAACATCAGAATTACAGCGCCAATAACATTACCATACTATCATACTATCTTGAAATGTAATCTAATTATCAGTGTTTTTTGTCTCTAGACCTTACTCCGACAGTACGCAATGGAGTCGAGCATACCCGACTGAAAATAGAACTCAGCTAAAAGAACCGGAGACTGCATCAACAAAAGATAGGCTAGAACGCCTAGGTTACACCACTGGATATGGAAGCTTGAATGTATGGCTATTATGTATATCATTCTTACTTTCATATACTGTTTTTGTATAATTTTATAGACTAGAAACTTAAAGTTTTACACTAAGTCTTGTATATAAAACGATTTGATATTCATCCTTTAAAACATAGGGATACCCAAGTAGCTCTGGACTTTCGGCATATAATCCAATAAAACTGGATCTTGGCGGGGTCGTGCTGGGAACACTTGTTGGCATCGGTGCAATAATTCTCATACCCAAAATACTGTCCGCCTTTCACGGGGGTTACGGCGGCTATGGACGTAGTAAGTAAAAAATACTTATTTTAAGCATTCTACTCATCTAGAATATTCACATTCTTTATAATCATGTAGGCGAGGACGACAATGACTTAGCGTCTCTCAGCAGTATGATAAACAAAATTGACAACGTGCTTGGCCAAAACAATATCGACTCTACTAGCTGCATGCAACGCGCTGTCTGTGGCTATATTCGGTCGACAGAGAATAATATAAAGTCCGGAGTCTCCGATCAGATGGATGAATTCATTCACATGCTGTCCGGGTAAGCTAAAGAATGTTATACATAAGTATTTGTTTATTAGTTTGCGTACGGAATGAGTGAAGCATATATCTAAATATAAATTGTTTATATTACGGCCATAGTACGAATCGAACGGATTGATGTTAGAGCTATTTTTAACCACACAGAAGGTAACATTCATGTAGTTTCGTTTAGCAAATATGTAACATATTGAATGATACAATTTGTTTGTTTAAATATGACATCAATATAAAATATAACAATATATTTGAAAATGTATATATTAACTTATATATATCATTTATGTGAACCGAAAGTTCATAAAATTGGTTTTTAGAGATATATTTGAAAATGGGAAGCCTTTCTTTACTTAAATGCAGTTGAATACTACCTACGACTAACTTGTTTCTAATTTTATTTGAAGGAATTCGCTTGTGGACTACCTTTTGGACGGTACTGCAATAAAGGAAGCATTGGAACACGGAAAGGAAACAAACGATAGGAGCTGCGAAGAGCTTTACGTTTCGTGTCCATTGAATAGTAAATCGGCCACCAGCATTCTAATGAAACTCTTACCCAAGAAACAAAAACCTACAAAATTAAAGTCAGCAGGAAATGAGGATGAGTCTTAAACGCCAAAACGCAGAAATATAGCAAGAGATTATATTATGAGAAAGTTATTACAAATAATCAAAGAAAAGAACAAGCTTCATATGTTACAAAATCTTATCTTAATAAAAAAAGTATATTATTTTTAGATATTTTCATTATATGTTAAGTGCATGTATTCCAATATAAGACATCTACAAATAGAACGATTTGTTAAAACTTGAAAATAATCATGGAGCATCCAATATAATCCTCATAACAATCAGAGCAGCCTAAAAATAATGTAAAAACACTAGACTTTCCCCTTAAACCATCCAGCTAGCGACCCAACTAAAATTTGCTAAAGTGTGGCAAGAAGCTAATCAGTAAATATTTTATAAAACATCAACAACAAAATAATTCAAAGAATACTTTATTCTAAGATATTTCAAATCCGTTTGTATAATTGTAAATCCTGAATAGCTAAGCAAAGTATACAAAAACTTATTGTTAATTATACCAGGAAATAACAAGTGCATCAATCAAGTTTTTCATTTTACATTTAGTGCATGTGAAGAAATATTAAAAAGTAAAAGTACCTAATACTAATTATAGCTGGCTTTCCAAAAGACCCTAAAGATTTGAATAAATATAACTTTAGAATAAAACAATCAGATGCTACGTTATACAATACTAATTAGAACGTTATGAATCCATAAGGAAGGAACTCTAAACAGAATCCCACAGAAAACTATTTACTTATTACGAACGTCGTGCAAATATGCATCTTATCTCTAGATGACTAGACTAACATACATATATTAAAGTTGAGTGTTTTGAATTAATTTACTTGGAGAGACTAATTCTCCTTTCATGTAAGTATATATAGTTTTTATTTATTTTGAGTTCAGAAGTAATTGTAGCTGCACTTCTTGTTTCTCAATTATGGGCAGCCAATAATCAGAAGGGAATTGGAATTCGCTTGGATGAAACTTTCTTATCTCGTCGAAAGTTTTATGCACCTGCTGATGTTGAATATTTATATTACTTTGAATTACTTTTTGCAGCCCGTCCAGTAAATTATTTGACTCTCGAATGAGATCATCAATGGACTGAAGCAGAAAGTACCAATCGACCTTCTGCCTGCCGACCATGCTGTTGCCTCTTAAATAAAATGGAATTGGTTCGAAACTGCGCCATGGCTTAAGGGCCTCAATAGTATACGGAATAAAATGCTGTTTGTCATCCATTTCAAGGGCGTCATCATCGAAATGCCACGAGGCTAAGGTAGATTCGCGAAGCATATGGTTATTTTGATGTGGTTCTTTTTGATGAGATTCATTACTGTCATCCTTGTTATGACTCTTAAATTCCAATAGACACGGGTTACTGACGCTTCTCTGGATTGCTTTTGGCAAAAGTGTTTGTGTTGAGACATTTGATTTCTCAATGTAGTCGGTCATCTGGGACACAGAATATGTTAGTACATCTGAAACAAAAAATCGTTTAGTGCTGCGAAAAGTAAATTGGTAACATGCTTTCCAGATTACATTGCTGATACCCATCCTTTTTAATCGAATATTGACCATCCGTTAATATCCCAATGTCTCTCAGTAAAATCAAATCATCTTGCGCACTTGTTGTGGCTTCCTTCATCAACTTAACGGGAATGAAATCGGTTTGAACGGACACATTTGATTTGCCAGCTCTTAAACGCCTGAATGTCCAGTTTGTACAAATTCGAAATAAAGTTTAAAAAGTTATAAGAACTGTTATTCATGCGAACCTGGACGCATCGAGTAATTTAGCACGAAGCAATGCATTCTTATCCGGTTTTGGGAGAGTTGATACGCTAACGGCACGCCAAGGAGGTCGCTTGGCTTCATTTTCTTTTTCTTTCTCTGAGGCAAGATCTTTCATTCGTTTCCAGCTAGTTTTTGCTCTAAGTGAAAGAAATAAAAACAAACTTAATAATTTTATGATTATAAGAAAAGTACGAATAAAAGTAGATAAAGCTCGCTTGCGCGATTCTAGATAGTATTATTCTTATATTTATACTTTTTATTGCTCCTTAAGAGTCTTTAACACTTCAATCAATCTATTGAAAATGGGAAATCAGGGTATAATGGTTTTGTTAAAAGTATGTAACAGGGAGAAGGAGGCGTGGCAGACCCCACAAAGTATATATTCTTGATCAGGGCGACGAACGGAGTCGATTTAGCCCTGTCCGTCTGTCTGTCTGTCCGTCCGTCCGTCTGTATGTATGAACGCGTCGATTTCAGAAGATATAAGAGCTAGAGACTTGAACTTTTTTTTTAAATGACCGCATATGCAGCGCGCATATCGAGTTTATCACCAAAAATCGATAACTCGTCCCGTTATTTTTATCGATAAATCACATTATCGAAAGGTAATTATAAAATTATATCTCCTATATCTTTAGAGCTAGAGTCTCCAGATTTTAAATGTAGATTGATATGTACGTAATAGAATTTGGTTCTTTTTTTTTTCAATTTTACCCACCACGCTATATCCACCCTCTCACCCACATATTTGTAAAAGGCGTATTTCAAATACTAGGCTCGGCACATACACGCAAATTAATGATATAAACACAATCTAAAAGTTTCATGAAGAGCGTACGTCCACAAAGCTATTAAACAACAATAAGTTCCCATAGTAAGCCCACACAGCAGCCCATGCGTGTTTATGCGTGCGCGCCTATGTGTGACTATGTTCATATGTGTGTTTGCGTGTGTATGTGTGTGTTTGTATAAGCAGAGAGACGCTAAAAATTATTGAAATGGCTGTTGCTCAAAGGGTTTAGGGGATCTCGTAGTCGAGCAGTCTCGACTAGAGATTTTATACTTGTTAATATTCACTTTGAGTTTTCAATCCCTAACACATTGTATACATTCAATAATATCACTGATTATACTTGAGGCATTGCTGTCCAGTCAAACTAGTAAAATACCACTTTTGAATGGTAATATTGGGGAAACAATTATCCCTGTATTATAGTGCTTATATTTTAGTTGTACAAACAAAAAGTTAACAAACATCTCCTCGAATAAATTTATTAACGTGAAATGAGCATTCAATTTAAAGGCATTGTTAAATGTTAACATCAGTTAATATAATTATTAATGGTATAATAATTAAAGATGTCTTCTTAGATAATGTAGTTGAAACCCTTGCTATGCCGTGGCTTACATTCACAACTCACCTGATTAGAGCAGCACTTCGATTGATTGGTGGCAAAACCGATTGATGGTCCTCTACACTTTGAGTCTCACTATTTTCGGACGATGTAGCACTGTTGTTGATGCTACTTTGCGCTTGTATCTGTAAGTTTCTCATATTGCAGCCTTTTTTATTTATTGCAAAGCCTTTTTACAACCCCAAAAATATTGGGTGCTGACCTTATCGCCACCAATATCGATGAAAAACAATTTCCCGTTGCCATGGAACCAGCTTTTAAAGTATGCGAATAGTAGTAGCAGCTTTCATTACACTGTTTGTAACAGGCAAGCAGGTGGGAGTACTTGTCGGAAATGCACGACTTCTATGCAAACTTTAAATGCTCTGTTATTACCTCAGATGACTTAAAAACCCAAACAACTTATATATATATATACGTACACTGAATTTCCATTTTCAATGTCTTCAGGGAAGAAATAAATTAGTTCACAAACATTATTTACAAAATAATATATGAAATTATATAGGATTGAAATATATATCAAAAGCTTTATACAATCTTAGTATAATAAACTTTATTTGATTGAATGAAAAAATTGTACATATTAAGAGCTATTATAAAACGCATTTAAAATACGAAAAGGTTCGCTATTATACCCATCTATTTGTGGTCTACCAGTTTTATAAGAGCAATCATTAAACATTTCTATACTGCCTCGATGGAACCAATAGTTTTTCGTTGTATTATTCGAGTCCAGATTAAGCGTGTTAAGTTGAAATACTCCGAAATGAAACTCTCGTCCGTCGGTGTGGACGCATTGTACAACAATTGGTTTTTGTAGATCCGAACAGAAAGTGACTCCGTTAATTTGTTTAGCACGAGCAGCAGCTGCCACAAAAGCCTTAATCATAGAGCGTCCATAGAATTGAGTTTTCGATACATCGGATCCGTGTATGTTGCCCACACGTGTTTTATCAAAGAAAGACACAATTGTATGGGGATGTGAACAACTTATTTCAGAACGAATAGCTATGTTTAAAAAAGAATATTGTTACATTATCAATAACTAAAATCCATCAAATTCACTTACGATAGAAGTTGTTTTCCGTATAAATATGCCGCTTCGGCATTGAAACCACACATTTCATCGGATATAAATCGGGTAATTCGCCATTAAATTTCCCCTTGACAGCGTCCAAAGCACGAGAAGAGTTTATTAATTTATCTCCGCTAAGTATAAAGCTGAGCAAATCATTATCTTTGGACAATGATGTTTGAAATGTTACATTATCCAATAGCTTCCGTCGAACAGTTACAGATCTTCCAGCTAATTTCTCGATTTCAAACAAAAGCTTGTTTATAACGAGGCGACTGCATATTAAATCAAACCACAAACAGATGTAAGAATTAGTCTTCAATTTTGAAGCTATGATCTTTTAAATAAACTTATTAAATTTAGCAATTTTGTCACAATATGTATAATCCAAGAAATGCGAAATTTTCATTCATACAAATTTTCATTCATGCTCGTCTGCTGCTATCATTGCAGTTTCATCTTGTAGTATATAAAATCAATAATAACTAATAACACAAAACAAAAATCAAATCGCAGATGTCATCGCAGATAATTGTTTTCGAATTGCTTGGAAAAGTTGTATATTTCCAATGGTATACAGTAAAGTTATAGGTTAATGCCGGCAGGTTTTACATATGATATATAGATATTTAATTAAGTACTGCAAATAGGTTGTAGAAATCGAAAGACAACATAAATTGGCAAGGGAATGTATGCTTTGATTATGAAGAAATAAGTGAAGAGTAAAATGGTACATCTAAAGTGGTTGTACATATGTAATATACATAACCAGTCTTAGCACGGTTGGAATAGGCCTGTCTCCTTCTTGCTTACATATTGAGAACATACACATATTTAATTATTTTAAAAATGTTTGGTACCTACTTTCGTCTTTCGTGAGAGATCCCGTAGAGGCGCGGTAGGTTAAATGCCGGTCTGTCAATCAGTTTTACCTTTGGCAATTTTACTTGCTGAGCATCCAGCAAATGGGATGAGAAAATTGCATTTTGAACATTGCGATCCACGACTTTAGAATACTGGCCATTTGAAAGAGCGTCCTCTATGTGTTGTGGGAAGTTATTTATCTCTATGGTATTTGTTAGAACCTGCGCTTGTGGCAATCCTCCAAGTAGAACATTGTTGTCCTTAAACATATGACACGCAGTTGTATGCCAATTTGGATGAGTTTCGTCCTCAGCGATTGGCTTTGGGACTGTTTCAACAATATCGACCCTACGCGTACATATGTAGGTTTTTAATAATAGGTAACAATTTCATGAATCAATTCTACTTACAGTCGGAAGTCTTTCTTTTCATTTAACAGTTCCTCAGGTGCTTTAACTTGGATTCCCATCTTTAAAAGCTCACCAGCAGCACCTGTTTCCCTGGGCACACGTCTGCCTTGGACCTGCCAGTGCTTCTTGAAATGCCATCCAATATGCTGTGCATATAGTTTATTTGTAATCCTCATTTTCCTTCTAGGTTTTTTATTTTAAATAAGCACAGATCTCACGATGCCAGGTTATGAAATATTCCCAGCTGACACTTCTTTAGGTTTGTTATATATCGATATAATTGTACATTCGATGTTTTCTTTTAAACGAGGGCGGCAATTATACATGATCTTCAGGTGAAATATAACAATTACAATTCTCTATTGGAATAATTACATAAAATACCGAAAAAATAAAATAGATTATATTCTTGAATATAACCACCATATAAAAAAGTTAAATGTAAAAACTTTTTTTAATATTGCAAAATTAGTATAATTTTTGTAAATATCTACGGTCACATTAATAGTGACAGTCTGGCATCTTGGCTGAAAATTTTACATATATTATTTTTCGTGGCTTTTAATTTTTGATTGGTGAGTAGCTTATCATAATATTAAATAATTAAAACACATTTACTTAATCTTATTACATTACTTTACATATACATATGTAGATATCCTATTTAAAATAAAAACTTTGCCTGAACCACTTGGTAGCCATTCTTTTGTAAACTTAATGCTTTGTATGTACATACATTTGTATGTAGATATGTACGTAAATTATGTTTATAGTCATAGTTCGACTTTGTAATTTTTTTTGTGTTACCTATTTTAAAATTATATCTATAAATCAATTGCAGTGTGTTACTAGTACCCAAATAGTGTTATTGGTACCATTAAGTAATTTAGATCTGTATATACTCGAAATAAGTATGTATACACATACATATCTACATGCATTCATATGTCTCGAAAGCATCAATTATTTTTGACATCTTAAATTGAGTACTGAATTTATCCAAATTAGGCAAATTATAAATTGATCTAGCACTCTATGCGTGATAAGTACTTTCTGCTGTTGCTAATTTAACTATTTCCATTTCTATTTTTATTCAATCAAGCAATATGACGCGTTATCGTGAATGGGATTTGGCCTGTAAAGTGTATGTTGGAAACTTGGGATCATCGGCATCAAAATATGAAATCGAGAATGCCTTTAGCAAATATGGTCCATTGAAAAACGTATGGATAGCACGCAATCCTCCAGGCTTTGCATTCGTTGAGTTCGAAGATCGGAGGGACGCGGAGGATGCTACCCGAGCACTAGATGGAACACGCTGTTGTGGCACTCGAATCCGTGTAGAAATGTCTTCAGGGCGCTCCCGTGATCGATCTCGGCGTGGCGGTGCTGAAGGTAGCTCCAGTAATCGAGGACGCAGTGGAGGACGACCCAGGTAAATTATTGACAAATCGTATTTAGTGAAACACAAATAATAGTCCCATTAATACCAAACTGCTTATTCAATATTTTGGTTTAAGATGCAATCAGATACATATACAACGTATATATCTTTATAAAATTACTTCAACAAAAAGTATACAGCTAATTTCTCTTACATCTTATAAACTAAAAGAATGAACCTCGTAATATATATTAATTCTTCTTCGCGACGTAGAGCTGAATTGATTTTATTGATGTTAACCGCTTGTCCGCACGTCAAAACTCAGGCTGACTAATTTCACGCTTTAATATTTTTTTCCAATATTCCTATTAATTTGAAATTAAAATCCCTTCCTTTTGATATATACACGTTTGATATATATTCTGATTTCGACCTTGCATTGCAGTGAGTACTTTTATCTGAATTTGAATATAGTTGTACTTTGAACAGCAGCCTTGTGGAAGGTTTGAGGTATACCCTAGCTCGGGACTACCGACTAGTGCACTTAAAAACTTTTTTTTTTTGATTTGGTATTGTTATGACGTCGAGTAGTTGTTAAAAGATTGCTAAAGTCGACATTCTTACAGGCTCAATTCTTCTACTCTTCAACTACCTCCTCCTTCAGCAACAACAACAACAAACACACCTTTGCGATTCTTCAAATCTTCTCTACCATAATCTTCACAAGCACAAAAGCAACCAACAAGTTTTCAAATGATCGCCGGTCCAGAACTTCCGATGTCTATACATATAATACAAAATTTTTGAAACCATCAATATCTCAGCACTTCAACCATGCACAACAACAGCAACACGCGACCCATACATAGATTAAACTTAAATTATTAAATCTAATTGATTTTCATTTATTTGCCACATGAAACGATTTATTAGCATTATTTTAACGTAAAAAAAAAAAAAACAGTTTTAATCTTAAGTTATCAATAGTTAGGGATTAAGAAAGTTTATGACGAAGCTTAGGACAATGTGATACATAACTATAACTTTAACTGTGATAAATTAGATTTACTAAGTGTATACATTTATTTAAATGAGATATTCAAAATAAGAAATGATATCGGTAAAGATATTTGAAAATCTTATAAAAATTACATTACTTATGACATATACGTTTTTGGCAATGATGTTAATAGAGATAGATACGCTGAGTAAATTAGCAAAGTATTACAGATGCAAAATTATATTTTAATTATGTTTTTCTGTAAGATATCTATCTCTCTTGCTATAAACCTATGAAATGCGAATGGGGAAAATTGTACTTCAATGTATTAAAAATCGTCTGCTTGCTCAGTTCAAATATTTTCAAAATGTGTTAAGGAAACCATAAAACACACAGAAATCGGCAGATATGTGCACCACAATGACGATTCTATCCATCTTACATGTGTAAATATATAATAGACTTTTTTTTTACCTTTTACCTTTTGTAAATATACACAAATTGTTTAGAACTGGTTAAGTATACAAAAGAAATTGAGCAATTGAATTAAATATTAATCAATATATTCTTTATTGAATATTCGGCTTGCCGTCGAGTACAACATAATCAAGGTTTTTTACACTAACTTTTTGTGGGCATTTTTCAGATCTCGTTCACCAAGGCGTTCCCGGACACCTCGAAGTTTTTCCAGAGACAGGAGAACTCGCTCAGAATCACGTGAACGATATTGAAAATAATGAAACAAGTTTTTTCAATTAATACATTCACATAATTACATTTATTCCGTAAACTTGTACCCATCTAAATTTAACTATGCTCATTTTTATCCTTGTCCCCAAAAACGAACTTAACTGATCCCAATAAATATTTTTAATATGAAGAAAGTGTATTGCAAGAATTTTATTCGTTTAGTATGGTTGAGTTACATTGAATATTCTTTATAACTGATATCCCATCAGCAGACATATTTTTGCAATATGAAATAATTAGATATGCCTCCAAATAAATTTAGGAGTCAGAAATAAAGCTTATAGCGAGAGATGATTATGTAGAATCGATCTCAGATAAAACGGGAGGGAGTGATCTCTATTTTTTCGAGCAATTTCCATACAGTGGCTTTCAATGTTGTCAATTCGCACTGGATAAGCATTAATAATCGATACAATTCATTGGGTTAATAAAATGTCTAAGCTCATAAGAAACGGCGTTGTATTTAAACAAATAAATAAAATACAAAGATTCAACACAAGCAATGTCTTTCGATCCGATCGGGTATCATAATTTTCTTACACCTATAATGGTTGAACCTATAAGACCATATGACGCTAAAATATTGATGTTGAGATCCAAGGAATCAATACCTTCAAAGCCCTAAACGGGTAATTATCGTATCATATCGTATCGTATACAGCTATAAGATAAGAGAGATGTGCTAAATGTGATATTTTTTAACTCATGTACATATTCCAAACTTTAATTCCTTACCTTCAACGTTGAATGGGAATGCTTACAGTTAATGCAGGAAGAAACAACTCCAAACCGTATTTCATTTTATAAATGTATATGCATTGTTGTATATAAATGTTGACAAAGAAAACTAGAAAAAGTCCAGTAAAATTGTATGGATACCGCACACTTTATTTTGTTTTCGTGTGAGACCTAATGTGCCCCTGTACAAATGTCTTAGAAGTATTCTTGAATCATAATTTAAACAGGCGCACTTGTAAAAATGTAATGTATACTAAAAAGGTACACTTTAAACTTAGTAGAAGACGCAACACAAATTCGTTGCACATTTCGCACTGGATTATATCTTACGTCTAGTCATCATGTTTTAATTCCCTCTGGCTTAAGAAGGCAGCAGCTCTAAGTCCGCATTAATAAAATCGCGTAAATTTAACGCATACGGTATGTATTTGATTCCTGGATTTCAGACAGCTCGCCCTTGAAGTTGATGTCGATGACAAAGTCCAAGTCCCGATTGTTCCGTTCGTTTGGTTTCATTTGAAACGTTCCATTGATCTCTTCATTTTTTTTGGCAGTTATGTGATCATCCAAATAGAAGACGGTCTGCTTCCAATGTGTATAGGTGGAATCAGGGGATGTGCTGAACCCAAGTCGTTTGTGACATTTGGTAAACTCAATATTGAAATATGTGACCAAAGCTTGTACAAAATCATTACGCTTGATGGTAAGGTTAAATTTCGAAGAAAAGTTCAAGTCGGCTTTTTGCACTGTGTACAAATCAACCTCCTTCACCATGCACGCAGTAGAAACAACTTGCTTTGGATCGACAACATCAACAAGTGGTTCGGTAACAGCCACCTTCCGTATACAGCTCATATCAAAGCCATACACGTCGTCCCACCAATTGATCTTCTCGTCTTTATACTGGCGGTCTTCGATAGCGGTGATGTAAAGTGTGCCCCTATCTGGGAACATCATGCCATTGGGCTTTAGCCATTTATCGCGAGCATACAACACCGTATCCAGCATAGACTCATAAAAGAGGCAGTACCTGCAGTTGACGATAGAGCCATTACATACCATAGTTAAAGTAAGTCTGACATAAAACATACCCCATCCATTCCGAAATAATAATGTCAACTTTTTCAATTCCATTCGGAAGCTCGATTTCCTCGATTTTACCCTTGACTACAGTAATAATATCTTGTAAATTGTTGTCGATTATCACTTGTCGAGCGAACTCTATTATGTTGGAACAGTCTACAGCAATGACATTGGCAGCGCCGGCCTTAGCAGCAAACATGGATAGTATGCCAGTACCGCATCCAACATCCAATACAGTCTGCAAATAAATTTATGGTTAAGTGGTTTCGCATTGAACATACATGTGTATTCAAATTTACAATATATATATAGCTATACATATACATATGAATTCTTTTTTTATTTTCTGAAAACTATGTAACTTTTTCATGATGCATACAGCAATTTCAGTACTTTACCTTTCCTTGGAAAAGATGTTTGTTGTGGTACATTGCGTTGCGGTATGTGACAGTCCTGACTTCATCTTTAAGCATTTCCTCATGGATTCCAAAATGGGCATATGAGTCAAAGTAATAATCCCTTGAAGTCATCTCATCTGCATTACCAGTCGCTTCGCCATCACCAGGAGATCCTTTACTTACACCACCAGCACCACCGCCACTGCCGGCGGTGCTGTGGGCAAGTTTCTTTAAGACGTTGTTCGAGTTGGCAATTCCGACAGATGCGAGACTTGCACCGGGCGCGCTCTCAAGCTCAGCGCTTGATTCCATTGCTATATCTGTTGAGGACTGTAAGCAATAGAATACAATAGTTCAGTCATCATTATGCTACTCAGTATATCCTACTTACCATTTTATTAAAGCTTTATTTGGCCTGATTTGTATAAAGTAATCGAAATTAAGCAATGTATCAGACACCGGACTACTTCCCTCCAAACACACGCGAAAAAGTGCTACCAAGCACCTTAATTCTAGGGATGTTGAATGCTTATCGATATTTTCATACAAAAAACGATACACATATTTTGTTTTTTGGTATATCGATATAAATGAATTAAAATAAATAGATAACTGTCTGATTTAAAATCTTGAATGAAACGACCATAGCTAATTTTTATTTAAATACTATTATAAAAGTCTTACTTTATCCGCGCTAAATTGTGCTCATAAAAAAGCTTAAAAATGCTGGCCTCGATATATATGATATTTTGAGAACTGGAAAAATATTTGTTCTTGGAAATTTTCTAATTTACTATATATATTTCATAATTATATTTCATTAATTACACTTTTAAATCATTTACCAGATGTTCATTAATGCCTTTGAAAATTATAATCGAAATAGCAATGCTGTGGAAAATTGATAGCACGAGAGTTAGAGATATCGATTATACACACTGTTTTGGCGGCAAAAATCAGCTTCACGTTCTGAATAAGGCGGCGTTTGCAGAATTAGGTTGATTGCCTTTTATTAAACTTGTTTATTGTCACAATGGAAGGCTTCGACGATGCTGGTGTGTTTTTCTCAGACAATTTTGGGAACGACCATAACCCAGATGGCGCCCAAATTAATTTACAGGCTGTGAAAAAGAAATATAAAGAATTTATTCGTACATTCAACGAAGATAATTTTTATTATAAATATCGGTAATTATCATCCCACAAAAAGTTATACGTATCTAATTATTAATTTGCAATTCAATATTTTTTCAGAGATAATTTAAAACGGAACTATTTAAATGGACGCTACTTTTTGGAAATTGAAATGGAGGACGTGGTGGGTTTTGATGAGACCCTTGCTGACAAATTGAACAAGCAGCCAACAGAACATTTGCAAATCTTCGAAGAAGCTGCGCGCGAGGTAGCTGATGAAATAACAGCACCTCGACCCGAACATGAAGAGCAAATGCATGACATTCAAATCCTGTTAATGTCTAGTGCACATCCAACAAATATTCGTGAATTAAAGTCGGACAGTGTATCACGCTTGGTTAAGATTGCCGGTATAATTGTCGCAGCCTCCGGCATTCAGGCAAAGGCAACCCGGATGTCGATTATGTGTCGGTCGTGTAGTACCGTAATTCCAAACTTAAAAGTGAATCCAGGACTTGAAGGTTATGCACTGCCACGCAAATGCACTACCGAACAGGCTGGCAGGCCGAAGTGTCCATTGGATCCCTTCTTTATAATGCCAGACAAATGTAAATGCGTTGATTTTCAAACACTTAAATTGCAAGAGCTGCCAGATTTTGTGCCACAAGGCGAGATACCACGACATTTGCAATTGTTTTGCGATCGGTCACTATGCGAACGTGTCGTGCCTGGCAATCGCGTGCTAATTCAGGGTATTTATTCCATACGTAAGGTTGGAAAGCCCTCACGTCAAGATGGTCGCGAAAAGGCTGTGCTCGGAGTTCGTGCTCCATACATGCGCGTAGTCGGCATAACTGTCGATGCTGAGGGAGCTGGTGCAGTGTCTCGCTACACTAACATAACCACTGAAGAAGAGGAAAACTTCCGACGCTTTGCTGTTTCACCAGATATATATGATCGCCTCTCAAAATCTTTGGCACCTAGCATTTTTGGTTCCAGTGACATTAAGAAGGCCATTACGTGCATGCTCTTTGGTGGATCGCGAAAACGTCTTCCGGACGGTCTTTGCCGCCGTGGCGATATAAATGTATTACTCTTGGGAGATCCGGGTACTGCCAAGTCTCAGCTCCTCAAATTCGTTGAAAAGGTTGCGCCCATTGGAGTTTACACGTCCGGCAAGGGCTCTAGTGCAGCTGGTCTCACAGCTTCGGTTATGAAGGATCCGCATACGGTATGAAACTTATTATCAGAATGGTTTCTATTTAGACGTAACTTAAGAGGATTCACTAATTAATATTTACTCTATATCTAATTGATAGCGTAATTTCGTTATGGAAGGTGGCGCTATGGTCCTCGCTGATGGTGGCGTAGTTTGTATAGATGAATTCGACAAAATGCGCGAAGACGATCGCGTTGCTATCCACGAAGCAATGGAACAGCAAACCATTTCGATTGCAAAAGCCGGTATTACAACCACTCTGAATTCACGTTGCTCAGTGCTTGCGGCGGCCAACTCAATATTTGGGCGTTGGGATGATACAAAAGGCGAAGAAAACATTGATTTTATGCCAACGATTCTGTCACGTTTTGACATGATATTTATTGTGAAGGATGTACACGACGAGGCTCGAGACATCACTTTGGCGAAGCATATTATAAATGTGCATCTGAGCTCGAACAAATCAGCACCCTCCGATCCCGCAGAAGGTGAAATTTCATTGTCCATGTTCAAGAAATATATCCATTATTGTCGCACACATTGCGGCCCGCGACTAAGTGAAGCGGCTGGAGAAAAACTAAAAAGTCGTTATGTGCTAATGCGAAGTGGCGCTGGACAGCAGGAGAAGTCTGCAGATAAAAGGCATTGTATTCCAATTACAGTGCGGCAGCTGGAAGCTATTATTCGAATTTCTGAATCGTTGGCGAAAATGCGTTTGTTGCCGTTTGCTACGGATGAGCATGTAAATGAAGCACTTCGACTTTTTCAAGTATCTACGCTTGATGCTGCTATGACCGGTAGCCTAGCTGGAGCGGAAGGATTCACCACTGAGGAAGATCAGGACACATTGAATCGTATAGAAAAGCAACTCAAACGACGCTTTGCTATCGGATCTCAGGTTTCTGAGCAAAATATTTTGCAGGTAATAATCCGTAACAGATTGCCTAAATAAAATTTAAATATCATAACAATGTATTTCGTAATCCTTAGGACTTTTTACGCCAAAAGTATGAGGAACGCACTGTCATGAAAGTCATTCATACGATGATTCGCCGAGGAGAACTCCAACATAGGATGCAAAGGAAGATGCTATATCGCATTTGCTGAACAAGTACAACTCTTGATTTATTAATATGGAACTTATTTAATATATTTTGAAAGTCTTTAATAAAATTATTGTCAATAACAAACTCCAATTTTAAACTCCCTACTTAAGTTAACTCGCACCAACGAAAGCCTGTTTGATAACTTTGTATAGAATTATCATCCACACCTTTCTAATACCTTTAGATACTAAACTAAACAGAATATTACATATGGAACCTATCGAATGTGTAAAGATAAACTACAAAACGTTTAAGAAAAATATTTAGCTTTATTAGCGGCTATTACAGCTAAAGACCTTGGTTTTTAACTGCATATTTATATTCGAACCAGTTGCATATATCAACGTTAATAATATCTTCTATTCTGCTTTGTTTGAATACGTTTGCCTCTGTATTAGTATATACATTTCCGGTGATGACGATGAAATAATATTTTCTTCTTTGTTTCTGCATATATAATAATCTATGTTTGGGAATGCTTATATGTCATAAATGCATATTTTATATACTTTTCCTCTGGTTTGATTCCGGCTGGTGACAAAGCAATTGCTTCGTTTATGAATGAGTATCAACGGTCACCAGGAAAGTAATGAATTTCGTTAAGAGGACTGAACCCATAGAAATAAAGTAAACGAGCGTATATACTTTATTCGTGATCATAAATAATAGGCGGGATTCAGACCTACAAAATACTAAGAACATAAAAAAAATAAATAAATAAATAAAATAAAAAAATATATATGTATGTACATATGCTAACAATTTAATATACCATGACTTTATTGCGTAGCGACATTCAGAAAAATACAATGATGAATCATAGATACCCTATTTACATTCCAAACCCCTTGAAAATTTGAATTCTAAGTATTATTGGTTTTGTACTCAAATATGTTGGAATTGGTTAAGAATAACCCATAAAGTATGTAAATTAACGACTCGAATCATGACAGACTAGACTAGGTATATAATACGAAGATAAATTTGGAGTCCAATACCCAGTAGATTTTTCAGTTTCCATTAATTCGATTCAAGTCGATATACATCGGTATAAAGTAGAGCTTAAATAGAATCATTTAAATTGTCCACAATGTAGAATCCAAACAAACAAACACGCAAAAATAGAAAGGTATAAAACTAATCGAATATGCAGAGCATCCAAGGCGTGTACTGATGATATATTGAACACTTGTAGCTTCAATTGGATTTTTCAATTAAAATATGAATAAAGAAAGAATAGAAAGCAAGGAATATATGATATCAACTGCACAATACTCTGGCTTACCGAAACGTAATGTGCTCGAACGAACATAAATAAGCAACAGCTAAACATTCAATAAACTATTTATTCCCTGTGGGCACAGAGTACAATCATTAACGTCATAAACATCCGCGACTTTTCAATTTTCAATTTTCAAAAGAGCAAGATACACACAGATCTGGCTGCATACGTACTATTGGACATACATAGATTCGAATACGCAAATTCACGAATACAATAAAATACATATATGTATGTAGAAACATGCTCGGCACACATGTACATATGTATGTTGGACGTACGAGTACATTTATGTACATTCAATATTTACACACAAGCGTATATACACAAGCGTATTTGTACGTATGTATTTTGGTTTGTGTATACAATGTACACAAATATAAAAGATACAAATACGTAACACATCAGAGGTGGGGGCGGCATGTGAGGTAGGTACGAGAGCATAAACGATGAGTGGGGCCTTTTGTTTTGTGAATGGAAAAATTAAATGAAAATTCTCGGTGCACAGCAGCCAATTCCGTTATATATACGTCAGTACAATTATAGCTCTCGTAAGAGTCAGTTCAAACAGATGCCAGACGAATAGAGAAATAGAGAACTATTGTGTGAAGCAGTTACTTCACATAGAAGTTTTGCATTTTCTCTGACTGTAGATGAGAGCACCGTCTCAGCTTAATTGCCTGGAAAATCAAAATACAGTTGTGCTTCAGTTGTGCTGCTAAAGATCATGTACATATATCCGAGCTCGCCCGAATCCGAGTCATCTTTGCAATCCGAGGAAAGTGCAGCCACCAAGATACAAGCTGGTTTTCGAGGCTATCGTGTGAGGAAACAGCTATACCGTATATCCAAATCGAATAGTTCTCGTAACATCGGCCAACGCTTCGGCAATCATCATCAGCCGTCGAGTGGTGTTCGACGTCAGCAGCGTCAGCAGTGCTCGCACTCATACGATACCATGGAAGATAATCAGAAACAAATTCCTCAGGCAAATGACGTCTCCGCCCTGTCGGACGTCAACTCTGTCGAGGCGCGATCAGCTATCAAAATTCAAGCAGGATTCCGAGGTTTCCTCGTGCGAAAGAAGCAGAAAATCGCAACAGATGCAGCAGTCAAGATACAGTCCAGCTTTCGGGGATTCAAGGCACGCAAGGAAGCTGAAAAAATGAAGCAGTCGTAAATTGTGGACCACGCTCTTCCGTATACGCTCATAACTCGTAGCGTGTGTAATGTAAACTAATTTCTTTATATAATACATACATTCGAGTTCTGCGTGTGGCATCATGCTATAACATTTTGTACATAGAAATTAGACTAGATTATTGTAATGAGTAAAACCAAATAAATATAAACATACTTGCGTTAAGTAACAGTACTTTCATCTTAGTACATTCAGCTACTTTTAATGTGTTTGGTGGTCACACAAACAATTATTGCAAATATAAATAGATTAATTATCGAAACTTTTCATGCCTTATATAGTATAGAGTACATCCATATATTATATCCATTTCAAGCAACAAAATGTTATTGTTAGTGTGGTTAAGTGAAACTAATGTTTTAAAAAATCAAATGTCTGAAAATACATACATATGTATACATATACACGTATATATTTCTACACATCCACATACATACATACATATATACACATGTGTGATTATTTGCAAATTTGTATACAGAAATGATGCGCGGTATTTATATTTATCTATTTGCATTTGTGTATGAGTATAATGTTAGTGCATACGTGCCCAAACGTTAAGGTATCTTTTTTTAAGAAACCTCTATCGTAGAAGCAGGAGTTTCACATGAATACAAAAAAGAAAGAAGAAATATTTAGATGAACAAGCTTTTTCATGTTCTCTAACGAAAGGTAAGCCAGGAACGTAAATATGTCCATATGGACTTGTATGTTTGACTACTTTCATTTATTCTATGATCGATTATAATATCAACCCGAAACTTCAATTTAAATGACAACTTTCTGAAGCGACTGAGTCAATCGAAAAATAAATAAGTAGGCTCTTCAGTTTGAAGTTATATCGCCAAGCTTTACAGGCAGGTCATCCCAAGAAATTAACTTATATATTAGATGGTTTGCCACAAATTGGAAAATATCACTCCCTTATGCATTAAAATTGTAGCATACATATTTTGTATACAACTATTTTAATTCGTTTGTATGTATATACATATATATTTGCACATGTATATATTGCTAATACTTGCGCAGAAAAACAAACAGTGTCGTCATATTATTTCTTTTCTAAAGAAAGTCGGATTTACATATTTGTACTTAGAATGGTAAGATCCTTGTTTAAAACATTTCACATGTGTAATGAATTACTAATGGATCTTACCACTGGTACAGACAAAAGCAGTAAAAGTTGAAATGATGATAAGATTATGTAAAAAGCATTTATATTTTCGATAATATGTTTATTTTTCTACTCAGTTATTAAATAACTTTAATGTAATATTCAGCATATAAAACATAGAAAACATTGACTCTAATCAATTGAAATATGACGTTTAATTTTTCTTGTTTTTGTCCTGGGCACTTCTTATGCGTCTGCGCCTGTGCTTGGGGATAACTCTTAGGACTTCGCATTCGATTTGAACTGGCATAGAGTTCTGTCTCAAAACAGGCCAATTCACTCGCATGTTAGCTCTCTTAATTGATTGCGTACCTATTATAAAAAGTCATTAATAAGTATAATATAAAATATAATATATTTTAGCAGGGTATTCTACTAGAAAATGTTAAAAATAAATTGTGAGCTCCTAACAATTATTTACATTATCAGCTCAGTTACTGTTCCTTTTTGAACCCAAATGACGCACCAAATGTTAATAGCTTACCTTTGTTTGGGGACGAAATCGTCCCAATAGATCTTTTGGACTGGCCGTCAGAGGTGCAATCGGTATTTTCATTCTCCGGGGAAGAATTTGAATCATTCTGCAATGCGTCCCCGCGCTGAAGCATTTGCCGTTTTGCTGCCAAAGTGCTTTCCAGACTGGATCCGTTTGTAAAGCCTAGTGCCTGGTGTTTGGGCTTCTTAGTATGCAATCGATATGCCGTTTGAATTTTCTTAGCAGCTTCCTCTTCAATGAAGCGTTCCAGGGATTCGCTTATAGCATCATTCCCGAAAGATGCTTTTGTTTCCTGGGTCGATGACTTAGTGCCTGCACTGGCCCGTCGCAATCGTCGTCTGGTTAGAAATCCCCGTGCTCCTGCCTGTATTTTAGCTGCAGCGGAAACAATTGTCGATTCGGTTTCTGTGGATGTGTCCATGGCATCTGCCATTGCAGTGTCTACATGAAAGTCGTCCTTGATGATTTTATTCGGGTCACAGTAATCGGAGTCCGCTTCAGACAAGGAATACGCCATCATCTTTTTGCGAATGTTTTCAGACGTTTCGTCGTCCAAACAGAAACTGCTGCTGCCCTTGAAGCTATCGATAGCATTTTCATTTTCATTTTCATCGTCAATATATTTAGCTGAGTCGTTAATTATCACGGACTTAAAAATAGTGTTTGGATCGTCGCCAGCTATTGTGTAATGCCGAGATAGCTGCGATCTGGCGATTTCCGGATCATTCAACATAGCCCTGTCTTCATCAGCATTTCCAAATATAACAGACTCGCTTTGGGCTGAGCTCTCACGAGTTTCATCCCGTTGCAGGCGCTTATATACGATATCAGTATCCTCCAAATCCAGCGAGCTTTGACCTTGCAAATCGCTCATTGGCTGAACAAGAGGCTCGTCAAATACGGTATCCTTAATATTACAATCCTCTTTCTCTTGTTTCTCTCGTATTTCGGAAGATCGTCGCCGGGACATTTTCTCAATAATCTGCTCCGCTTTCGATAATTTCAGAGCTGCGCAATCCAGAGTATCCAACTCACTTTCCGATTCATTGAGATGCTGCAGCTTGTCTTTCGTATTTTCTGGTTCATCGTTGTCTGATTTATCCTCGTCCAGATTAGAGAGTGACACAGTTCTCTTAACACATTGAATCTCATGTGCTTCTTCAATCCCCTTATTGTGCTCTCGCTTGTCAGTATGAGAAGAGAATTGGATCTCTTGCCGTATAAACTCGTTCAGCAATTCCCGCATTGTGGGACCCTCTGGTAAAGTACGAATTTTAATTTTAATTTTAATGTGTATATGAGTATATTGAAAGCATGTATGTATATGTATTACCTGTGGAGACTCGCTCAATATCCGAACTCTTCATAACTCCTACATCCTTAGCAAAATCGAACACTTCATCATTTGCTAAACCTGCTAAATTATTAGAAGCTCCATTATCAGTTTCAAATACTTTACTTGAATATAATTCATTAACAATGTTGTCAATATCAGTAGCCAGTTCAAGTGAGCCATTGCTTTGAGCATCCAAATTACTTAATTCGATATGTGTGTTGTGGTCGGACTCAGGTGTGGGTGATCGTCTCTTGTCAGCTAGGGTAGCAATAAGTGATTCAGACGCAGCTGGAAAGCTCGAAGCACTTGACAATAGTGATATAGGTTGCGACCCCACAAACCATTCGGGCTTCGATAGTTTCTTGCGTCTAATATAATCACGGAAAGTATTTTGAATTGTAATTGCTGCCACAATTTCAGATACTGTATATTTTGGATTTTCTTGAGTCACGGCCTGGGGTGTCTTTTGTGCAGCTTTTCTTGACAAGAACATTCGAAATGATTTCTGTATTTTGATAGCTGCATGAACTGCAATAAGTTTACTTCTTGAATCATCTACTATTTCAGATTCTGTAGTCTTACTGTCTTTAATACCGTTTTCTTCGTAATGCCGTTCTCCTCGTGCTTTACGAATTCTGTAGGCTTTATAAGCCTTCTTTATAATGTTTGCGCTATTCGTTAGTTGTATATTGTCCGTAGTAGAACAAAGATGTTGACCATCAAGCTCATTTGGTCTATTTTGATTTGTTTGATTGCTATTATGGTTATCAGAAGTTGGTTCATTTTCGATCTTACTTGTAATATTTTCTTCTTTTAGGTTGGGTTGATCATTAACAACTGATTTATCCATATCCACTTTCTGCTCAGTACTTACGTCATTTTCATTCAGTTCTTGGATTGTTTGTAGCTTTGGAGTAAGAAATTCCTGGTAACTTAGTTCAATTACAGAATCATCTAAATTTTCTTCTTCCTGAGAGATATTGCTCTTATTATATGCTTTACTATTTTTCTTGATACTATAGTCTGATTGCCTTAGGAACTTTTCTGGTATCTTAAAACTTGTCCTATCGTCGTTGCCATCGAATGAAATAAAATAGCAAATCGATTGTTTAGGCTTGGCTGGGACATTGTTTTCAACTTGCGCTCCACTTATGTAACTTGGAGATCGTTCTAGGTTCTTATATGGCTTTATATCTTCTAGGAGCGCATTTCTTTGATCAGACTCTCTAGCATTATTGGCTTCATTTGTATTCATATTCAACTCATTTGGTTCATTGTAAACTTCATACCATGAACCTTCGTCGGTAGCGGCCTTAAATGATTTTAGCTGTAATTCAGCAATTGGCGTCTGCAATAATCGGTTCGATGTATGATTTGATAGCTGTTTATCCTTAACGTTTGACACTTTTCTTATTTTTTGAGATGCCATCTTACTGATTTGGGAGCCAATTAATTGATTACTCAAAGGCAACGAAGATTTGTTCTGCTAATGTTAAGGACAAATTATAGAATGATATATTTTCTTTAGTCTTACCATTATTTACATCAGAAATAAGACCATCGTTTTTCGATCCATTGTGTGGTTCGTTAGCTGTTTTGAAATAATATGTTAAACATTATTAACTATATAAAAATCATAATATATTTATTTTGTACACTTATGCTTCTGAAATTACTAAATAAGATTGATAGATTAGTTACTAACAATTAAAAGCACAAGCCCATCTATAGTTGTACACTACTAACTAAAGCACTTGTTTCAATTTTATATTATGCCTTTTCAAACATATGAAACCCTCCACTTATTGCGGGGATTTAGCAATATTATGTTATTTTCATATACTTACGTATTACTTTCATAGGTTCATTATCTCTTGTATTATCTTCAATAATTTGTTCGTCTAAATTGCAATAAAAAAAAAAATGATTACATTAATATACATATATGATGATGATACATATGATTGTGTTTTCTTAAATGAACATTACCTAAACTCTTGATGTTTTTGTTTTTCTGTTCAGCATCCTCATTATGGTTTATTGGATCAAGCTCAGACTTTAGAGATTCCGTGTTATTTGTTTCAATTTCCCCATCAGAAGGCACAGTATTTTGATTAACTTCAGGTTCCATTACGCTATTTACAGTATTCTGTGCAGTATTCTCGTCTTTAAAGGAAATGTTAATAACTGGATCTGCCTCAGACCGAGTTTTTGAATTTGTATCTATAGAAACATCTTTGTTACTCAACATCCCGGTGTGCATTCCTGTTGCCTTTCGTTGTGTATCTTCAGGCTCCTCTGATGGTATTGTGTCATTCTTTTCATTTTCTGTTTTTAAATAGATCTCATCTAAGCATTCTTTTTGCAACACTTTTGGAATTATATTAGTATTTGTTTCTACAGGTTCATTTGAATCTTCTTTAGAACTGGGCGGATTGAATTCTGTATCTGGTAGTTGATTATCTTGAACATAATTATCAAGTATTTCAGCTATTTTCTCAGTCATGATATTTTCAGGGACAGGGATCTGCGTATCCTCTTCTGTGCTCAGTGCTGGTAAGTGATCATTTTGAATGATGGTTTTTTCTTCTGACATATTCACAAAATTTGATGTTTCTACAACTTCATCTACTGTTTGTTTAGGGGGTTTATCATCACCGTTATCGACCCCCGAAGGTTTCCGGGACTCAATTACGGTTAGGTCTTCTGCACTTGTAGTGCTCTCAGTGATACTTTGACTTTCAATTATATTTAAGTCTGAGCTTTCCGTTATGTTTTCATCAAGTTGTGTTCCATCAGGGGCTTCAAGTAAAGCAATTTTAGTTGGCGGCACGATGGTTAACTCATAATCATCTTCGGTAGGAAGAACACTATGAATAATAATTGATGTTCCAAGATCGTCAAATAGTTTTTCGTTGGATTTCGAATTAGATAAATTATCCGCGATATCCGACGCTGCAAAGATGTCAATTATTTATTGATGCACATTAGATATAACAACTAAAAGTGTAACAGCTCTAGAGGAGTGCTTGACTGGGAGATACTGTGCACCCTGTCCTACTATTTCAATCATTTTTACTATTTCTTTTAAACATATATAAATAAAAGCACAACTTTACGCTTGAACAACAATTTGTTCCAAGCACATTAAAATAATATTTTTTATTAGAGGTCAATTTTCTAGAATTTGAAATTCCTTCTACAAAATGTAAAATATTCATACGTATTCACTGCAGAAACTATTATTAAATAATCCATTAATTAGTATTTAGTAGATACTTTTATGTATATAATATGCAAGTATAATCCTATCCATACAAAGACAAATGTTATCTAATTTTAAAACAATCTTAACTATTGAATGTATAACTGATTACATACTGTTATTTTCGGAAAGAGCATCGTCGTGAGTATTCTTCGATTGATCATGCAGATTTTTTAAAACTGTCTTCAGACTATTTACTTCAATTGAATATTGGATTTCTGAAGTTGGTTTATTGGGAGAAATGGGGTCATTCCCGTTATCCATATTTTTCGTGTCACTTTTTTTTTCTTTGTAAATTTATTAAAGATGTATATATAGAAATGCATAATTATTAAATATGTATATTAACAAAAATGTTCTTCTCAATTTACCTGATGTGGTTGCGGTTACGGAATTTTTGTTGTCACCATCGGATGACGATATTTGGGTGTTCTAAGGAAATAAATTTGTATAATAAGTTAAATTTTGTCACCTATATATACAGGATTGATTCGTTTACCTGATCGTCTATGTCGTCATTAGCGCTCTCCAGCTTTTGAGTACTTTTAGTCTCAGTCGATGCATTCTGACAGCGAGCTGGGGCTGCATTATTTATATTAGTTATCTTATTTTGATCAGGGCTTTGATCTTGGTCTACAATATGTGTGGCAAGTGGGCTCATGCCGTGTTCGTCTCCGAAGGCTTTTTCCTCAGTTGATATTTCTGAATCTTGCTTATCGACTTTAATTTTCGCGGATTGCTCATTTTGTATTACGGTATTTTCGGTGTTAGCATCAGTTGAATATTGCTTATCAATGGAGTTGAGAGAATTTGAAGACGCGGATGTTTTTATATTATCGTATTCTTTGGAATCCAAACTTTCTGCCATGTCTGGATCGGATTTAATTGCCTCGGTTTGCTCATTTTTATTTACGGTATTTTCGGTAATAGTTGGTATTTCTGTATTTTGCTCATCAATGACACCGACAGAGTTTGAGGACTGTAGTGCTTTCATATTCTTGTATTCTTTGGATTCCAAGCTTTCTTGGAAGCTTGATTTGGTCAAGGATTCTTCTGGATTGGATTTAAATGCCTCAGTTTGCTCATTTTCTTTTACGGTATTTTTGGTAATAGCATCAGTTGGTATTTCTGAAGGCTCTAGTGCGTTGATATTCACATATTCTTTGGATTCCAAGCTTTCTTGGAAACTTGATTTAGTCAAGGATTCTTCTACCATTACATTGCCTGGATCGACTTTACTTTCCTCGTCTTTTTCATTTTCATTTACCGTATTTTCGGTAATAGCATCGGAATTAATCTTATTATTAAAAGTACGAATTTGGGAGTCCACTGGAATTTCATCCACCGTAGTAAGTTTATTTATGTTTTCATCTACTATATCATTTAATTGGTTATTTTCAGGATTATTATTGATGATATCGTCTGAAAATAAGCAACCGAAATTAATATTAAACATAAATTAATAACTACTAATTAAAAGTTGAAATGTTCGGTCTGATTGCCCCATTTAATCATTGCCTTTCTAATAGTCAAAGCAATAGTTATAATCTACCGAAAATGCAAAATATCTAATATTAAATACTTAAAGTAGTGTAATCCAAAACAAACGTATTATGCTAAATGACAACTATTTATTTCATTTGAAACTGTTTTTCTTATAGTGTATGTAATACTTTTAAGCCATATTGTATTCACTTACCTGTTATCTGATTTATGAGATTCTCGCTGTCACTCTCAACTGATTTTAGCGCAGGCGAAATTGGATGATTCTAAAACAAATATTTACCACCCATTAAAGATTTTTATCATACATTTGTTTTCCATTGCTTACCTGACTGGCTGAGTTATCATAATTGAACTCCAAGTCAGCAAGATTCAAGGCTTCTGATGATAAATCCGCAGACCTTTTTTCCAATTTTGTGATTATTGTATCCAAAGCGTTTTGATCAACGCTTTGTTCTAGATCTACAATATCTGTGCTCAGCGGTTTTATTTTATCAGATTCCGATGAAGCTTTTTGTTCAGTTGTACTTTTGGCAACTAACTCAATATTGTCACCACTGAGGATCTGTTCAGACTCTGGTAAGGATTCCAAGCTTTGTATTGTAGAACTTGATTCAGGGATTGATTCTTTTGTATCATTGTTGTCGCATGCAATTAAATTGTGGTCCTCGGCTCCATCCATTTCAATAGTTTGAGCGCTCTCAAAAGTTCGACTATCATTATTGAGGCTTTCACTTTTTATTACCGAACTCTCTTTAAATTCGTCAGCTTTAATCAAATGTTTGTCACCCTGCTCTGCTAATTGCGTAAAAACGATTCTACTCTCGTCCTCAATAATGTCTAAAATAAAACAAATAGAAAAGAAAGTTGTGAAATTGAATAAATATTTTGAAAATATTGGGGCCTATTCAAATAAACAGTTTTAAGCTACTTGAACTCTTTCTATACTTATAGAAATCATTACAGTATTTATTATAACCTGTACATAAGAGATACATTTATCACATTTATGTTACCTGAGTTACCCTGAGTGGTGGCGACATTCTCGTTGCTGCTACCAGATGATAAAACAGCACATTTAGTAGTTGGATTCTTGAAAATATATTATACAATGTTGAAATTTCCTTCCCAAAGATTATATGTTCTTTTTGTTACCTGATTGTCTTGTTCACATGTTGCTTCCAACAATAAGCTCTCATTTCTTGACTGTGTTGTATTTTCTTTATGTTGCGCAGGTTCTAAAATATTAATGTTTGATGGACTAAGTGGATTTGTATTTTCTTCTATTAAAATGTTTTTAGAGTTTTCAACATGTCCAATTTTGTTTTCAGTGGAATTCTCGTCGTCTTGAGATTCCGCTACCAATTCCAGGGGCTCCATTTCAGGGTTAGGTTTCATCAAGGATTTTTCAATTTCACTTTTGTTTTGTGAAGTCAAATAATTCACATCCGGTTGACGCTCTGCATTTACATTATTTATAACATTGAGTTTTTCAAGTTGCAAGTTCTTTGAAATTGTATCCTCTGTAGGAAGTTTTTCCAAGTCATCACTGTTCTTTTTCCCGAAATGTTTATCTATATATTCGTCTCCATCTTCGCTCAATTGGTTTTTATTAAAGCTCTCATTATTATTTTTGGCTGAAAAAAATGTACAATGAAGTCAAAAATTTATGTCAAGAAATGTCAGCAATATCAAAATCAGCATATATAAGTTAAAATTGAATTCTGAGCAGAGTCATCGCCATTAGAATTTTTTAGAATCTTCTATTACACACATATGTGTGCATATGTAAGAATATCACAATGAAGAATATTGTTACCTAATTACATTTGATTACGGTCTCAAAAGAGTTAAAATTGTATACTTGTTCAGAAAGTGAACAGAGCATATAGTATGCAATGCAGCCGTGTAGACACTGGATAAGGAAAATAGTAAATTATCATTGAATTTAATTGGTGTGGAATAATTCAGTACGATTCAAAAACCTTAGAAAATGTTGTTGAATGTACGGTGCCAAATACTGCTAGAATGACTTTTAACAGGCTTTTATTCTAAAAAGATATCAGAATCATAAAATTATGGTGCAAATTAAAATTTAGGAAACCTCGCTTTAAAATATATCAGATAACTCTGCAATTCACCCAACCGACGGAGAGATTCAGGGTTCAGGGGATTTCCTAGTCGAGCAGTCTTGACCAGAGCTTTCTTACTTGTTTTATTTGAAATACATGTTCAAAATTGCCGCTCTACATCAGAATAGTATTTGATACGTCCCAGGGAGCGATCAATATAGTTTATAGGTCTATAAATGAAAGAGCTCCATTCTCACAAAACAAAGATTTGAATATTTTAACATAAACTCTATAGTGTTTCTCGTTGCCACGCTGTCACTGGGTGTAAATACATATATAATTTTTTGCCACGACCCATATGAACGGATCCAAAAACAAGTAAGAAAGCTCTAGTCGAGACTGCCCGACTACGAGATCCCCTGAACCCTTCGAGCAACAGCCATTTCAATAATTTTTAGCGTCTTTCTGCTTATGCAAACACACACATACACACGCAAACACACATACATACCCTGATTTACCATTTTCAATGGGTTCAGGGTATAATAATACATAGTATATAAATTCATAACATCAGACAGTAGGAGAGACGAACAATATTCACTTCATTAATGGTTAAAAAACATTAACAACAATAATGTATTGTATTTACCTTGTCCACTCTGATTTGCTGATTTTTTATTTGCTGGAATCGATTCCGTCCCAAATACCATCTTTCGGTTTGTATTATCGTTCTCAACTTCTTCATCTTCCTTGATAGTTTGTTGATAGACGCCCTCTTCATAATTAGTACTGCCAAAATCATGTTCACCGGCCGACTCTGTTGATAGAAGAGCAGTAGAGGCGGACGTATAAGATGCTGCCTCGGAGGCATTGTCATTCATCTCATCACATTGATCGAGGTCAGCATTTATATGCCTTTTGGCTCTTCGTGCCCTAACCATCCTGCGAAATGCTCTTTGAATAATGAATGCCGCTGTTGTCATGGAAATACTGTTATCTGGAGTAGAGTCCTTAGATTTCGTTAACACCTGCTGCTTCGATTTATTTTTTCTCAAAAATTCTCGCATGTACCGTTGTATAACAAGTGCGGCCTTCATATATTTTACAGAGCTGTAACGTCCTTCATTTGTTTGTTTCGGTTTCGCGGAAATTTTTGATCGTTTTTTTATTAATAAACGCCGAAATTGTCTTTGAATTATTAAAATGGCATTTAAGACTTCTTGGCTGCCATAAATATCTGCAGATTTCGAAGTACCCTTGAGTTGACTTGTCTTTTCTGCTTTTTGTTTTAAATATTGTCGAAAGTATTTCTGAATGATGTACACAGCTTTTATGTACTGATCGTTTTTGTAGAACTCTCCGATTCTTTGATCCACATCAGAGGTATCATTTTGTACAACTTCTGGTCTACCACCCGTCGAGCTGAGAATACGTCCGCATTCACACTTAGTCACCTTGCGTGCCGGTGACTTGCTCTCATTTTTTTCCATAAACTTTTCATAAGCTGTATACTGAATATCTCCCAGTTTCGGTGACGAAGCTTGAAGTTTTTTAAAATATTCTATTGCGAATAGAACTAAATATTGTGGATTCTCTCTCAGGACGGCTTTGATGAACTGTTTGATTACTTCGGTCAGATTTTCAGGAATTATATGAAATGCAAGGGACAATGGTATTTGCTGTCGAGTGCGGTTTTTCATGATGGTTTCGTAACTTTGCTGGGACTCGTATTTGATCACCTTTCGCTGAATTTTTCTTGTACCCGCTAGGTTTTCAAAATAATCTACTGAGAATTTGTATAGATCTTTGGGTTTTTCATGTAAAACTTCCTTAGTATAGGTTTTTACCAGATCTCTGAGACCTTCCGGAACTCTTGGTAAATTAGTTACAGCCATAATAATAATTTCGCACTATGCAAAACGTTCACTGCTGTTGTTGAATCAATACTGAGCGAGAATTTCGACTATTGTAGCTGGAAACCTTAAGGGTTTTGTTCACCGTTTCCATGCTTACCAAAAGGCAGCCACAACAGTTAAGACTTCTTGCGTCACAAAGCACTGCTGACTCACTTCAATGTAGGGAATATAACACATTTTGTTATTTCATTGAATTCAAGGAAAATTCTCACTTCTACGGGACTCTCGGATAACTTAAGTGTATAATTAGTGGATAAGGTAATTCAGCAGCCGATTTGTAGGCATTTGCGAACGCTACAATATACTTAGCTGTTTTCTCAATTTATTTAGCCGGTTTCACAGTCAGTTGTACAAAGTTATATATTATTCGTTAGCGCTCCAAAATATGAGGAAATCGATATTACAAATTTAGCACGCTCTCGATAAGCTTAATAAGAAATTATGACATGAATTGAACTCTTGATTGCTTTAGTTTGATGCATATATGAATAAAAAGTGTTCAAACTGTAGAGATGCTAATAACATGAAATTTTTTACTTCGTCCTTTAAGAATATTGATGGCATTCTTCAGCGAAAAGAGAACTCTCTATCTGATTCGAACTAGCACCGCTGGGCTATCTCTAGTATGGACATTACTATAAATACATAAATAAAAATGGAATTTTTTTAAATGTGATACTAACAATTTATTTATCTAAAATTCAAAATATTCGAAAAATCTGTGTTTCTTTCATAGTAAATTTGCACAGATCATTTATGCCACTGACCAGCGTTTCTTTGGTTCTTTTCACTCACATAAATGGATAAGAGTTATAAACTCGTACTGCGTACGGTATACATTTTAAATTACGAAGTCTCTTGTTTCCATAATTTATAAAATATCTCATCTTCTTGCTCAAAAACAACATATATTTATTTACGTGCCCTCTTAGTGGAATATTTGGAATATAAATGAAATGCTAGAAAGTCGATTTAATAATAGAAAATAATATATAATGTTGCATTGCGAAGTGTTCGCTTTAAAGGAGTTACATTTTTATACCCCGAACCCATTGAAAATGGGAAATCAGGGTATAATGGTTTTGTGAAAAGTATGTAACCGTCAGAAAGAATCATCGCAGACCCCATAAAGTACATATATATATATTGTTGATAAAGGCGATGAGCTGAGTCGATATAGCCGTCCGTCCATCCGTCCGTATGAGTGCGTCGGTCTCAGAAGATATATGAGCTAGAGAGCTAAAATTTTGCATGCATACTTGTGTATACCATACGCAGTACGAGGCTATCATATTTTTTCGATAACTGATCCAATATCTATCGAGAATAGTCGATAAATTGATTTTGTTTTTCAGCCTAATTGAAAATACTTCAGATTCATTGGATACCACACCACCTTCGCGCACAATTTATAAAAAACCTATTTAAAGTACTTGTGCTTTGGAATACGAGTATATACACACATACATTATGATTACGTTCTGAAAGAAAAAGAAATTATTCAACAAATAAATTCTCATTATATTGCCCACACTACAGCGAAGCCCAAGCGCAGTGTATGTATGTATGTATGCATACAAAATATGCAGTATGTTTAAAATATCAGCTTGGAGGATTCAGGGTATCTCCAGTCGAGCAGTCTCGACTAGAGCACTCTTACTTGTTTTATTCAGTTTTTTTTTACAAGAATTTGATTCAAATTCTCAGTGCTAATTCAACTCACGATACATATCTGTGAAATATTAATTAATTATTACTCTGCACATTAACTTAAATATGTCATTGAGGATCTATGCCCCCTTCGATTCGACATAGAATCGGTATATCATCATCCTTGGCGATATTCGTCGTATTAGTTGTTAAATTTTTGATAAAATCAATTTTAAATTTTTTCCACTTTAAAGTCTTAAGAAAATTGTCGAACAGGTCTTCTCTAGATGGAATGATACATTCTAGGTAGAAAAGTCTCCGTTGCCAAATGTTTCCCGGATTTTGGTCGTCATCGAGTAAGAAAAATCTGGGGAGCAACAAACATTGCACGGTACTCCGTGCCATTATTACACGATGACGCATCGTTTCACCCAGTCCGCAAATTCCACCAAACGTAAGAGATCCAACGTCAATAAAATGGTTTTCAATGTCGTCCGCCTAAAATTAAATATGATTGAAAAGTTTCTAGAATCAATGGGCTTACAAAAAATATGTTTAGTTTTGCCTAAAATTAACTATAATGGAAAAGTTTCTAGAATCTAAGTTTACAAAAAATATATTTACTTTTGCATACACTAAAAGTTAAAAGAAAAGCAAACGACTCACACTTAGACAGGTGTTTGATGAGCCAACTAAATTTGAAACATGAAATATGTCGCTTTCAGATTTGATATCAATATATATATCAGAGGTCAATTGTTGTTTGTCTTTGAATAATTCTCCAGAGCTTGTGTAAGCTTCATCAACAGATGTCATTTCCTCCACATAATATTCGGAATGTTTAATGCTACTTAGACTTGTGTTGTGTTTTATTGAATTTACAGTTGATATTAAACTTCCATTGTGGGAATAACTCCTCCGAGTATTTAGTTGTCCAGGCTACACAATTATATAAAAAATTCATTTGAAAATAAAAGCTATACAAAAATTAAAATATTAAATTTATATATATCTTACGTATCTTACGTATATTACATATCTTATCCTATATGTATTTATTTTTTTAATATATTATTCATTTAGATAACTTACTTTATTCTCGTTTTTATGGACTGCATCAAGAGCATCGAACATGCTCGTATTTGAGACAAGACGGCTTTTGATGCTGTGTTCACTATAAATATTTATAGCTCCCCCATCCGAAGTGTCCACGAGGTGGTACGTTTTTTTCCCATTATTTACAACAACCTTTATTAATAAATATGTTAAATGTTGTAAAATATGTCCGGCTACGGATTGGCTATCTAAATACCTTCATATTAAGACACTGAAGTATTAAACATTCTCCACTCAAAACGAAGTGAACATTTGTGAGTGTTCCTCTATCATGGCTGTAAATTGTGTCCAAGGGATTATATTGCCTAAGCGTACATAGCTTGCATGCTTTTAAAATCTATAATACAGTTCGGTTAAACCCCGATTCTAACAATTATTAATGACTGAAATCCAGTTCGCTTACCTGAATATCGTTGAAGAAATCGAAATAGCCCAAAGCCTTCAAGGCTCGTTTCTTATCATTCCAAACCTTCTGCATGTAGGGCTTGAGGATCGAGTTAAAATCATTGTCGAGTAGTACCAGGAGTTCGCATTGCGCTAAGCAGCCGCCACGTTTAAAAGGTAAGAACAGCAAATGCAAAATGCGAACGAAATACAAATTGGAATCCATCAATTCGTTTGAAGATTCCAATGCGATAGACAAAAAGAAAAAAAAAACCAAAAAAAAAAAAATGTCGAAAACAAGCAAATAAAAATAATAAACACCACGTTACGAGGTGAAAGCTAAATTGGGAATCGGTTTGAGGTCCTCAGCGTCTGCTGTTGTTGCTGCCAACCTATATTTTCGCAATACATAGCAGGCAATGCTTGAAATGCTTCCTTGGCAAAAACGGTGGCATGATGGGCTGGATGGGGGAACGGCTATGTTTTGCTATTCAATTTGATTGAATCGAATTAGGACTTAACTTTGTTTATTGCTGATTAAATTGGCTGGTGCAAGCCTTTGCTTTTGGTCACGAAGCAACAGCAATTCTGTCATGTACAAACGTACTTATGATATCGCGTGTTGAGCTATAAATATATATATGTATGTATGTATGTATGTATGTATGTATGTATGTATGTATGTATGTATGTATGTATGTATGTATGTATGTATGTATGTATGTATGTATCTATGTATACATAGTAAGTATGTATATACATATATATGTGGCTAAGTTTGTGAAAAATTTAGAGGCATTGCGATATATACACATCTTGAAAAGATTTAAAAAAAATAATTTTAAAAGATTTGAGCGTATACTAAACGACAGTCTTGAGCTGTGTTTCTATTACGATCCACTCGTGAGTATTATTTTCAATTGTCAATTATGTAGCTTTTGGGTAAACAGATATATGGACATACTTAGGGATTAATTAATTAATTCAATTATGAATATTAAAAACTCTTAAGCTTAAGTTGAACTTAATTGTTGAATGAATTTTCTTAAGGCTTTCATTGATAACAACGTTAAGAGGTGTGAATGTATTTGCCGAAGCAAAAGTCTCTAGTACTTGAAATAGGTTTATGTTTCAAACTTTCAGCGAAGAGGGCGTAGTATCCAAAATCTGTAAATTAAAAAAGCTTTGTTTTCAACTGAATGCACACAGTAGGTCTAATAATATTCAAATTACACTTTTAAAAAAAATTAATTGATCGATTATTGTAGATAGAAAGGAAACGGGACGGGATTTAGAGAATGCATGTAAAATTTCAAATCTCTAGTTCTTATATCTTCTGAGATTTGGCGTTCGTACGGACGGGTAGACGGACAAAACAAAACAAACAAAACTCTTCGACCTGATCAAGATTATATATATGTATGTATGTATGTATATATTTAATGTCGGAAGCCACACCTCCTTCTGCCTGTTACATTTTCACAAAAACATTGTACTCATTGCAATGGGTTTAGGGTATAAATAGGACTAAACACATTCATTTGCTTTGCTCACAAAAGGACATGCATATATTTTGTACGGTTTTGTTGATATTGATAAAGATAATAACAGTAGTACCAATAAGCTGATTGTCGAGTGAGTATGATACATAAATCATTGGAGTAGTAGGTACTTACATACAGCAATGCATGTTTGAATGCGTGGGCTGTCCTCAAACATTCCTATATCGCCAACGCAATCACCAGGTCCAAACATGAATTGGTCTTCAATCTACAATTTTGAAAATCGGTGATTGAACTTGGAATTTTAATTTAATTTTACCTCGGAAAGATTTCTTTTAGGCATGCCAATTTCGCCCGCTACAATAAAATAGATTAAAAACGGCTTGTCTCCCTTTCTTATAATGATGCGACCCGGACTAACTGACATGAATTTAACGACAGGAATCACACGGACACGCTGTTTCTATAATAAATACAAATATGATAATAATACGTGGTTTTTTGACAACAAGAAGTACATACGGCTGGAACACTGAGAAAGCATCTGAATCCGGCAAACAGAATACATAGTTTCTTTCGATCAGATACTGTTCGTAAATGATGTGGAGTTCGTATTAAAGATTTTTCCTGATAGAAATGAAATTGATTAAATAGTGTACCATTTAATTTGGAAATATGTATTGTACGCGTGCCTATCTTCAATTGTTTTAACGGACAGTGTAAATTATCTGGTTCGTAATATCGACCTTGGTTTTTAAAATCATGTGGAAAAATGACAATCGTGAATTCTATGGATTAAAATGTACTATACCAATTAAATACATATTATTTCTATAAGTTATAGCAATAAGGGATATAAGGTCATCGGAAAGAACGTTTGTAAATGTCACATCATTTAATTTCAGTTTATAATTAGAAGATTACACCAATCCATATAAAAGTATTTGGCTATATTTAATTTTATTATTATATTATATATCAATTTCTTATATTCAGTTAAATCTTTGAATATAGAGTTGTAAGAATGTGACTATAACTATATGATGGCATACTATATGTACATTGATAATGTTGGGCTTCGAAATCGGTGAAGATCATCCAATATATGTAATTTGAATAGACTTCATATATATACTTACAGTTAATGTAAGTACTCCAAATTTTCGCTTCGTTCGCATCGTGAGAGCGATATTTCTTTTAACGTTTGACGACATTTTAGGATCATCTTGATTTTCATCAAGCCATTGACTGTTCATAATGACTTCACGGACCACCTTTTTTAATTTATATTTCAGAAATAGCTTCTTTTGAAGATCTTCCGCATTTCTGTTACGCTTCAGCACCATATCACTATCTTTAACTAACAAACCATAAACAAATAAGATGAATAAATAAACATTTATAAGTACTACAAATTTTGTTTTAAAGGCATGCTATGTGAATACATACCCTCTAGTTAAATACTTAAGTGAATGTACCTTTTCTTTGATTTCATGCGCAACGAATGTAATTCAAATTCGTAAATTACGTGTTTGTGGTGTAGTTCAACGAGAGTCCACTAGATGGCGTAACACAATCTCAGTAGCCCTCGAATTCATAACTACCGATACATATCGATTACTCTTTCTCATTCAAAGAATATAAGAGTAACAACAGCTGATTGAAGCACATATCGATAATTTCGTGAATGTTTGTTTCTCTTAATCTTTCGTTTCTACAAATTGTGACTTAAGCGTTTTGTTTAAATTTTGTTTCGGTTTTAATTTATTTCGCTTTTAGTACGATGAAATCAAACTCAGTATCGGAAGCGCCGGAAAAATTGGAGATTGAAACTAAAGTATATGCAATGTGTAAAATAACCTAGAGAAAACTTAACTTAGTTGCTTTTTCTTCAAACTTTCACTTTTTCAGTTATCAGGCAACTGCACTAAATTATTATCGCTGAAAACGATACCATTGGGAACCGTTATGATTTTCTTGGCGGCAACAGTAGGCACTGCAGTTCTTATTGAACTTTTACCGCACTACAATAAAATAATAAGGGAAAGAAACTCATTCAATGGTACAATACATAAGTCGCCTCATGAGCGGTACTACTCAATTTATAGCACTAGTCCCACGGAAGAGCACTTGGTGCATGTAGTTGATGTCTTGAACCGTTTCGGTTATAAGAGAGTTGAATTAAATGATAATTGGGACTTGCTGTGGGCTCATGACTATCCGTTTCGCGTGTTTCCGAATCTGAAGAATCTTGAGCCGCATCAATTCGTCAACCACTTACCTGGCTGTGGTTATCTAACAAATAAAGTTGACTTATGTACTACGAAATTACCTTTTTTGCCACGTGCGTTTCGCCTCCCAAGCCACAGAGACGCATTTTTGGAGTACGCGTCGGCGCATCCGGAGGCCCTGTTTGTCCAAAAGCACAACGAGCATCGCCACATTAAAGTTCGGTCAATTAGTGACATCGACTTGAACTCGAATGACTCGTTTGTTCAGGAGTTCATTCAGAAACCATTTTTAGTCGACGGCCATAAATTTGATATCGGAGTCTATGTTGTGATTACATCTGTAAACCCGCTACGAGTTTACATATACCACGGCGATGTACTGTTCCGTTACTGTCCCGAAAAATACTACCCATTTGATGCTGAAATCGAGGACAAATACGTTGTTGGGGACAACTATTTACCTACCTGGGAAGTTCCATCATTACGAAAATATTATAACAGCTACGGCGGCAGTATGCGTGCCTCTTTTGAAGCGTATGTGCGTGACCAAGCAATGGACCCATCCAAAATATGGCCACAAGTCGAAAACATTATTCGTACAACTATTTTAAGTAAAGAAGAAGATTTAATTGATTCACTTCGTAGATATAAGAGGCATAATTTTTTCGATTTGTTGCGTTTTGATCTATTCATTGACGAGAACCTTAAAGTACATCTCATGGAGGCCAACATGTCACCAAACCTTTCCTCTGCCCACTTTAAACAAAACACACTTCTGTACGAGCAAGTGCTTTATAGTGTATTCAACCTGGTGGGAATTCGTCCAGTTAGCCAAATAGGAGATGATCGAAACACGTATGTATCATAGAGGTGTTAAGGTATCATTTTGTTTATTATAAATTTTGGTTCCTTCTAGGGTCTCTGAAATTATAACGGGCGATAAAAATTTGGCGACTGGCTTAAACAAATGTGCATATAATGACTGCGATAAATCATGCAATAAAGAAGAATGCAGCCTATGTCTACCCTGTATAAGCGGAACAGAGTATGAATGGCTTCAGCGAGCGCATGATGAACACTTGCATCGCGTTGACATGAAGCGTATTTTTCCGAGACCAATAGTAAATTCATTTCCATAATAGAGATATCACTTTTGAATCGTATAGTAACATGAATTTTTTTCAGAATGACATTCAAACATTTGATATCGATGCGGAAGCAAGAAATTTGTCAAACAAAAACGCTTGGATAACACGCTGGTTTTATAACAAATGTAAATATGACCGAACGTGGTGCATGTAAATAGATGTATGTGAATAGTAAGATTACTTCTATATCCACTAATCGTTTTAAATGATAAAAAGAAAAACTGTCAAATCGTCCCAGTCATGTTCAAATTCAATTTTAACACTTTTAATTTATTGCTGCATAATATTAGACAAAGGCAAGCGCCATAATATCTATACGGAATATCTGAAATATTTTAGAAATATAACGATCAAAAATAGTTGAGTTATATTATTTGTTGTGAAATTAAAAGCAAATTACAGCTTACGATTTCATTTGCTTTTAAGGTCCTTAAGGCCAATTAAGCTTGCTTAAAAATGTAATCAAAACATGATTTTAAAAACAGTGATTGAATGTAAAACTATAACTACTCAAATTACTATTAAAAGCAAGAATTGTTGTACAGCACGGTTGTGATGAAATTCGTTTATCAATGAGGCCGAGTCGGCCGATTAACATTGACATTGATATTTTATGAGGGTACACAACCAATTAATAATTTTTATTATTAAATGTATTATTTGTCTTATATGTATATAAGCTCAAACTCCCTAAATTATTAAAATAAAATCCAAAACTTAATGTGTGCCTTAACTTCGATGGTGATTTATAAACATTTAGGGCACTTTTTATATTCATATCATGATAAGCCACTGTGACTAAATAAAGAAACTATTAAGTTGTAAAATATTTATGATACCATCAACCTGCGAAGAATATTTGTCGACAAGTATTTATAGATAAAAAGCTTCTGATCAGACAATTTAACTTTAATTTTGCGCAAACACATTGAACCGTTATAAATAAGTGAATTTACATTTTAAATGATGTGCTCGATCAGGCAACTTTAACTATTTCAATGTCTCAAAAACAGTATAAAATTGGAAAGTGAATTGTGTAAGATGATAACAATCAAGATAATTATATCAAAATAAGAGCAACTCAAGAACGAGTCATTAGATATTTACTATTCAGAAAACATTTGTATTTATTTGAGATAAATGGTCAAAACAAATGCTACTACAAAGCCCAATGAAGACGAATTCGTTTTTGCGGTCATTTTTTTTTTTTTAGCCATAAGAATCGACGTATTTATTGCCCTAACTGCTACCCAATAATATAAATTTACCACTGACAACGTTCGACATTTAGAGGTTCCACAAGCGAAATTCGTTCATGGGAAAAATTAGTGTGCTAATTCTTTATTCAACAAGGCCACTTCAAATGAAACATGCGGAACTGACTACATAATACTCGCTCAACGTATAAAACTAACTGGATTCAATATACGTATGTATGTGAAGGTATATGTATATTGGTATCAGCTCTCCTACAAGTACCCATAGATCATGTGTCTAAGAGCTAACTGAAAGCTCAACTGATTCAAGACCGAAATTACTAATCTGTTCATTCAAACATTTGGAAAGCAAGGCGGATATTGCGCCACAGAAATATAGAGACTTCCTGAACCAAGAAAAAATAGACAGTGAGAGTAGGTTCACTGAGACTGGCAAATCATATTCACGTACATAAATACGTAGGTCGACATTCGATGATTCGTTTATTTTATTTTATTTTTTTTTTTTTTTTTTGAGATCAACTAGTTTATACGAACAGGAATATAGCGCTTCAGCTCGTTGACTCGGTAAAGAATCTAAAAATACATATGTGCTTTCAGGTAAGTCTCCCTTTACCAGTTACTTACTATTTATTTTATTGTGAACGTATTTTATTATCACAGATCTCAGGGTTCTATTTTGAAGTTAGAGTTACTTCGAAGATGTTTGTATTTCCGTTTAACGGTACGCTAAGCTTCTACTACAAATAGTTGCAATAAACAACTTTTCTTCGATTCGACGTTAGTCGCTTCATTTCCATACCCACTACAAATCGATAAAAAGGGTATATTCGTGTCTATACATTTATGTGACATTGTGCTCTACAAATTATTGCTCAAACACAAGATTCATGTGATGATATTGACAACTTAAAAAATATATCAGACCGATATGATATTTCATGTATATTCTTTATTGCTGGGATGCAAACATTAATAGAAATTATTATTCTATCCTTAATGGATGTATGTTTGCCGAATACAGGGTACATTCTAGCACATAATTCAATAGTGGAAGCAATGTTGCTTGCCGTAATTAATAGTGGCTCATGTGCGGCGATTTAAATAGCCGCTAATTGTTACCGCCGTCAAAGAAAACTGGTTTAAGCGCCAGGAAATGGTCAACAGTGGATGCTCGCTGCACTCCTTTAAATTTGTAATTTCGCTCTTAATGCTAGAGCATATTTCATTTGCATTTTGTGCGCATTTTTTACAGCTTGGCTCAAATGCAAAAAGAAGTGCGGATAAGATTCTCAGGCATATATGTACATATGCATATAAGAGAAACACGTAAGACTGCTCCAACGAAAGAGACTGCCAAACCCTGCATTCCCTGTAGTCTACGCCGGGTTGGCATGCTACAGGAAAACAAGTAGGAACGTGTTACAATGGGGAATGATTGACTACATAATACTTCTGCTATTACTATTATTTTTTATTTTTATTAAAAAATACTATTCCATTATATTATATTATAAAAGAAATAAATAAAAATTAATTGGAATTTTACGGTTGGCGTTTTCGACAGATTCGTTATAAAATATCGATTCTGTAATACAATTAGCTGGTTTTGATTATTTTATTTTATTTTATATTAGATTACAAGATACATGTAATTTTTAAAGTTCTCAAATTAATATTCAATGTCTGGAACTCATATTAAACATCATTTGATTCATTTATTTTTAGGACTCATTTGATTTTAGATGTAGTTAAATATTTAAAAATTTGTTTTGATAGTGAAAATAGATTCGATTTCAGCTGCGCATAGATCGATTAAATAGTAACCGAAATAAAAACCCAGCAACAGAAATCCGTTCACGAAAATACTTTCTACAAAGAAATCCGTCCGTTCTCACCCATCGGCCCACTTGGCATGGCAAAAATATGCCCATTGACAGAATATTGACAGAAGCTATTTCACTTTTCGGTCGTCGACGTCGGCAGCGCTGTTGGCGTCAGCGTCGGCATCGGCGTAGCAATAATCCCGTTATAGCTGGTTTGCCGCCTTTACCTTTGGATATGCTGTTGACTTTACTGTTGCCGTTGCCGCTGCCGTCGCCGTCGCTGTCGCTTGGTTGTTGTTGTTGGTGTAAGCGACTGCAGCAATTGCGCCATCTTCACACTCACACTCGCATGCGTATAAGCTTTGCGGCCAAAAGGCTGATTGGGGCCGGGGGTGTGGACGGGAAGGCGCTGGGCAGGGCTTCCGTCCGTGCCAAAACTTTTGACTGCAATTCAATAAACAAACGGGATCATTAAATATTTCACCCGATTTGTAGTGCATGCTTGCTTAAGCCTTGCCGAGTGGCGAGTGAGAGCGAGCTTGTCTAGTGCAGAATGCAAGAATGCAAATGGATATTAAGAAGCTCCGAGCATGTTGGCAATGGGCGGACCAGCCGTGGCGCCGTCAAATTCGGCAGAGCTCAGCGTGCGCTGCCAGCAACAACAACTCCGACTGAACGCTCCGTCCAAGGTGTTTAAATGAATGTTGCCAGGATACAGGTGCCAGGTGAAGCCATTTTGTTATTTTTATTTGCTTTGACAGTCAGCACGTGAAACTCACAGCAAACGCTGCAAACTTTGAGTCGGGCCTAACTTTACCTGGGCAACGTCGCAGATGCATAATTCAATTTTGTTGCGTTTGGCATTCAGCCTCAGTCGGTCAGCAACGGATGTTTATTTAAGCCATTGGTAAAACCCACCCAAGTGAAAATTACCCGAAGGAATTGTAAACAAAACCAGTTGGAAAAGTTGAAAAATTCAGAGCACAATGAAGCCATTCACGAACTTCAATTTCAACTTCTCCCCGGGCCTCAAGTGCGAAGATACTTACGAAATAACGTGTCCTTTAGTGGATAATTGTGTCCCCATATGCAGGCCGATTCAGAAGGAGACTGTTACAAGTTACCAGCTCCCCTCCTAGCCAGAAGCTAGTCCAAACATTTCATCGATGTGCAGTAGAAGTTCGTACAAATTGTAAGCAAATATCTGCACTGTGTGCACTACTAAGATAGTTGTATAAACTACAATTCAATTAGTTTAAATACACACTCTAAATACATAAAACACGTAAAAGTAATACACTGGAAACAAATTCCAAGCCCGTTTAATTTACATTCAAAATCGATGAAGGCATGCAACCGAAATTACTTATGTATATATTAAGTGTATACTAGATTTAATTAATAAGTTAGTTTAGCTCTAATTGTTTCAAAATATTAGATCTATGTATCGGAATTTCTTAGATTTACGACAATGCTCAAACTTCTTTGGATAATTAGCCAGACCTAAGGCTGAGAAAGACTTTAGCTATTCAATATTATGTTGTCACCTCTCGCGTGGCAATTGCCGTATTGATTTTATATTGTTCGAGAGCGTCAAAATGTATGGGACATTAGAAAAAACCAATATAGGTTTTAGGGCTATTAAACGAATCTAAATTGATTTGGGAAAACAGAAGAAAGGATTAATAAGTGATTTATATTTTAAAGAAAACCAACACTTCAAATTGCAATCTCTTGTGGCCTATTTATTCAATACTTATTATCATAACTACTCATTCAACATAATACGACTGACCCAATAAAAATATGCAGGCCGTGTATATGATACAGATACATGCTTATTTTAGTTCATCTACCCTAATGCGAATGATTATTGAAATTTATTATAAGTATATGGGATAGATAGTTTCTTTAATGATGATGTCTGAATTCCTATAGAGGATCTCAAATTAAGAGCAAGAAAGAAGGCTTTAGTCGAGACAAGCTGATATTCTAATCATTCTGCACTTCTTTTATGCACACATGCATACACATGCATCCACACGCACGCATAAGCCCGCGCTCTGCTAACTGCGCAGTAAGCAGCGACTGCGCTTGGGCTGCGCTGCGGTATGGGCAATATTATGAGAATTTATTTGTTGAATAATTTCGTTTTTAGCCATACAATCTTAATGAATCTTTCATAACGTAATCATAATGTGTAAATTTGCACATTCAAAGGTCAAATCTCTAGTACTTGAAATACGTTTTTTACAAATTGAGGGCGAAGGAGGCGTGGTATAAATCTGAAGTCTCTATGTTTAATAGTGTTCAAATTAGGCTGAAAAAACGTAGTCAATTTATCGATTATTCTCGATAAAATGGATATCGGATGAGTTATCGAAAAAATAAGATAAACTTGTACTGTCTATGGTATACACGAGTATGCATGCCACATTTCAGATCTCTAGCTCTTATAACTTCTGAGATCCTTTTGCTCATACGGACGAACGGACGGACAGACGGACAGGGCTATATCGACTCCGCTCATCGCCCTGATCAAGAATCTATATACTTTATGGGGTCTGTGATGATTCCTTCTGCCTGTTACATACTTTTCACAAAACCATTATACCCTGATTTCCTATTTTCAATGGGTTCAGGGTATTATAACTTTTTGATTTTATTTAATTTATGGTATATAGTATATCGTATATTATAAAATTCAAATATGAACTATTAAAATGAAACTCAAATAATAGTCAAAAAAAAAAGGTATAGTTTATTATGTGAATATAATGACTCAAAACTTTAGAAAGCCCAATTCATTTCGAATTGCATTAGTCATAGTGAAAGTCATATTGAAAGTAAAGGAGTGAAGGATAAGGAATAACTTAATAAAAATTCGCTCGAGTTCATTTGATTCCCGAAACGTTTGTGACCCAATTTCATTCAACAAATGTGTTTAAAAATATGGCCAACTGCTTTAATTAATTTAACGCACGCAAATCAAAGCGAAAGTACTTATGTATGTCGTCAAATTAGAATTTTTGTCCCAACTGGCGGTCAAACAAATAAAGCTGAAGCAAACAAGTAATAATTAAGCATTCCCGTATACTCTCTCCCTTTCTCTCTCTCTCTCTTTCTCTTTAACTATCCCTCTGTGAAAGTAGCTTAGGCATGCAAATGAAACCTCAACAAGTCAACCCTTACTAAACATATATAGCGCACGGCGAAACCCCGGAAACCCAAACACTTCGCCAAGGTAGCTTGTGACTAGAACTGCTAACATACATATGTACATGTACATATGTATGTGTGCACATGCATAGCTTCTCACTTATCCACTCGTTCAGAAAATTAAAAGGGTGTATTATAAAAGTTTTGTACAATGTCCTTCTAACGCTGCATTCGATTACAAAGATGGCTGTACTTGTTGATCTTCTGCTCTGATTAATCAAAAATTATATTCATTTATATTGCATATCTCGTGAAATGCCGCTCCAAAAATTGTGAGCCAGAATTTAGAGGCTCCGCAGTTGTCTAATATTAAATTTTTAATTGATTTGTATAGCCAAATAAATAATATTTCTGAACGAGTATTATGCAGCTGATCATGCCTGATTGCAACATTCCTACAGAATAGGTTTTCGCTTTAGCTGGACACAATAAATGTGTGGAGTATAAACCACAACTCTTCGACGTCCCCACAAGACCTTTGCTTTACTCTCGGCCTTTGCGTCCGAACTCATGAATATCTACGAATTAATGGAAAGTCCAGTCGCTTGTTGTGACCACGAGTGGTAACCATGGCTGTAGACTTTACGGCAAGTACCAGAGAGGTCATTACAAAAACTGGCATGCAAATCGCGTTAGGGTGTTTCTTAAATATTTTTTGGTATATGCCCTAACGCTCGTAAAAACTTATTACGAATTGGTTTGATGATGATATTCAATGTCACATAAATATGAGTAAAAGGTACGTATTCCAAGAATGAGCGGTTCCTGCCGTAAGGACGCCAATTATTCTTAAGCAAGCAATTCATTTGAATTTCAACCATCTACGAAAGCCATGGCCACTGGCCCTTCCAAGTGTTCCAGTGTCCAGTGTCCAGTGGGTCGGTTGACGCAGGCACGATTCGTGCTTATTCCAAGAGTAGAAATATTGAATATACCGAACTGGCTCGAGCTTCTCGTGCCCAGGCTGAATCGCAAATCAAAACCGCAGTCATTTAGACGTGGTCAAGAGGCTATGTCAAACTGTGCTTCGTTCGGGTGTTCGGAAAGGTTTTCATTTATTAGACTCGCTACGTTATAATAAAATGGTATCAACCCATCCGTAATTGGAGAGAGAAATTTTGTGTGAGCGTAAATTTATTAATAGTTGTCTTTAATACAGACGAAAATTAAATGTGAAAACAATTCAAATATATTATGGGTATATTTACAAAATAATTCACTAAAAGTGATTGACATAATAAGTGATAAGATAATAATAATAATAATAATTACTGACTTATTATCAATAAATGAAAAGTAAATTGTCTTACAAAGATATAATCTAATATTGGTATATTCTGAAATCAGTGAAAATGACTTCGAGTTCATTGCCGTTATACTTAACATGTATTTAACATTATGGGAGATACATTCACATTCAGTGTACATATTCGTAATCTGGATTAGCAGCTGTCTGTCTGCATGTCTAAATGTCCGCCCGTCCGTCTGTCCGTAAGTAAGAACATGTAAATGTCAGTACCTATAAGAGTTGGATGTTGTACATATTGGTCGAAATATTGCATACGCAAGTCAAGCTCGCTTCACTTCCCCATTATTAACATCCCTTGAAATCGATATTTAAAATTAGGAAAAAAAAAACACTATAAGTATCAACTGTGAAGGCTTATTTATGTCCCGTTTGTTTGTGTATTTATAAAGCCATATGCAAAAAACCATATTCGGCACAGAAAATTAAGATTTGTCCTGCTCAGGCACTCCCGACTAGAGTACTTCAATATATATATTAACAATATAAAAGGAAAATATTGTCATTTCCCATGTTTCATTTAATGTACATCGACCCTGTTCTTTGCTTTCCAGATCTTAAGTATTTGAATTAAAAGAAGCAATGAATAATTGTGAGTGTTCACAGATGCAGTGCAGAGTACGCCTTGGTTGATCTCGTCTAGACAACACCTATTTCTATTTTCTTTTTTCTCCATTTCATTGACGGTATATACGCTCGAGATTCATCGATTACACTCAAAATAGCTCAAGTATATAAAATTAGGTGCTACTAGCAAGCAAGATATAAACTTACCGCGTCTCTTAGATTTGTTGAGAGTGTTGGCCTTTTATCTCCGTCAACGCAGAGATAGGCAATAAATTGAAATGCATAAACTACCGAGCACCGCGTACTCAATTTTTCAACAGATGTGAGTGAGTGTGTGTGTGTCTTTGGACTACTGTATGTGTGGGAACCTCCAAAAGTCGATGCAATTAACCTAAATCCAAATAAACCATTCGTTTGCGTGTAATTTATTTAGATAAAGTGAACTCTGAGTTTGACTTCTGGTATCTATGCACAGTTGCTTTTCCCTACTCAAGAATTACGTCAGTGCAGATATTTGAATATCCCCATATTATGCAAGGGTGTCAAAATTCTCTATTATAAAAAAGACCTACCAAGCAGAGCATCGCGTGATTTAGCCACTAGACTGTGTTTTGCATGCTGAACATATTAAAACGAGAATGTTTAACAAGTAACAATAGGGAGTGTCCGACTGTGAAATATCCTGATATCCATGCGCAACTTCGAATCAATTTTAGATTTGTACGTACATATGTATGTGCGTACACACCGAACCGAAGCCTATGTGCATATTCACCCCAAACATCATTACTGGAAATTTCGGTCATCAATATAACAAAGAACATGACAAATATATGCATTTAATTACCAAAGAGTCAACTATTTGATGTGGTATACAAAATGGGGATTATTCATTATTTGAATATTAATTACGGATGTATGTATGTATTTTACATACCAATTTTTCTTGACTCTTGATTTCATAGTCGTTAAATTATATTTCGGAATCCCATTCAAAACTACTTACTATTACACAGTCCCAGGCCGACACAGCTGGTTATCCTGATCAGTAATATATACATATGTACTTTGTAGAGTCGACTGAGCTCCATGCTCTCTATTAAATATATGTATACAAACAAGGCCGCAATACCCGTCGTTCCCAGTTCCCAATACATACCCATTTCCGGGTATAAAAAGTTTGCAGCGGAAAACCGCAGCTATAACCATGTTAATATTTGTGCACATACTTAAAGTTTACAAACTATTAAAATATATTGCATGCTTGTGTGAAACACCTTAAAGGAAAACTTTTAATCTGAGTGTACTATAAATGAACGGTATAAACTAGCTTTGTGTATGGAGAAATTATAACTTAAAGAATTAAAACAGCTTAGTGTATCTTATCTTTATATTGTTGTCCTACGATTAAACAATTATAACCCATTGAAATAGCTTGGAAATGTATAGGTCTGCTCATGGCAAATCGATTAACTATAATGTGTTTCCAAATGTCGCCATGCAATGACCACACGAAGAGTTGGCAACGTCAGGTCAGGCCGCCAGACCAATTAGATTCATATCACAAATACTAAGAAATAAATAGGCAATAAAACGATTTTCGGCTTTTATCAGTGATGACAGTTATTTGCATTACTAATAACTAAAAATATTTTCTATCTTGCCACATATAAACTGTGGGAACACACAGCAAATTAGCCATACCCAATGGAATATAATAAATTATTTTCAATTCGACTTTTCATTGAGCTTTGGAGCTTTTCACATCTTTGCAATGTAGGACAACCGACCTAATAGACGAACCTTAGAATTTAAAGATCTGTCAAATCAGTTAACATTATATGGTCAGCTACATATCAAATCTCCAACTTTAAAACTGCATTCATAATATTCGATATTATCAAAAAGTCTTCTAGGCCAAAAATAATTATATTCCGGTAATACGTCAGTGTATAAACAGAACTGATTATCTAAGAGTTTGGAATGACTAACTTTGAAATTGATGGATGTAGCTATACATCCATTAATATTTCACAAACATCGAATCTCATTTTTAAAGCCTCATTTTAAGCCTAACTGTTCGCATGCTCTGAAATTGTGAAGAATGGGCATCATTGGTGCGATTATCCGAGCATACCTAAATCTGTGAAGTATTTTACATAGCTGTACATAAGTATATAAGAATATACAGGGAAGAATGTTGAAATATACACCGAAGCTGTGACAGATGCTGCTCAATTTCTCAGTCCCAGGCTAAGGCTAAAGCTAAGGCTCAGGCTCAGGCTCAGGCTCTCATGCAGATACTTGGTGACTGGTTGTTAAAAAGGAAGCTTGAATTTGTGTATGGGACATTGGATACTTTGTACATAGCAGTCAAATAAGTGTTTTTTTTTTTTTCTTAATTACGCCTGTGTTTATTTAACATGCATGCATACATGCATAGAAACTCACACAAGCCACGTAAAATTATTATTGAAGTCGACAATGTTGCAGTACATACAATTTGTTGTTTATTATTCGCTGCTATAAACTGTATTTGAACCTTTTTTGGTTGCTCAAATAAAGAGAAGAGAATAGAACTGGCTGGCAATTATGCCATCGGAGAAGAGCGCCGGCAGCCGCAAGAAGAAGAGCGCAATGCTGTCTGCTCTCACAAATACTAGTGTACCAAAACCGGCTTTCTATGTCTGTGTGTGGCTATGGGGCCACTCGAGTTGACTGAGGCTCTATCGGTAACAGCTGCACCTCAGTTTCAGTTCCAGCTCCAGCTCCAGCTCCAGCTCTAGCCCCAGCCCCAGCCCAGACCCAGCTCCAGCTCGGTCTTTATGCTCGCTTTACCTTCAGTACCATTTCAACAACGACGCGGAAAACAACAATCAGATCGTAGTCCATTTGGTGTAAAGCAAACCTGCTTGGGTCCATCGGTATAATTTAGTCTTGCAGTTTGAATTGAATAATAAATGTATCTCAGCGTGGAACAGTGAATGAAAGTGTGTCTAAACTGGATCTTGTGCATTATACACGATATTGCCTAAAAATGTTCATGCTTAGCAAACCAAATACACAAGTTTCACAATATTTCCTGGTTAATGTGGAACCAATCTGATGGACTCTAAAGCCATCCAGTTTGTTTGATCTACGAACAAGGTCGATTCGGGTTTATTGAACCGAGAAACGTGTTACGGCTGCCTATATTCAACCGCGTTAACTAATCGCTACAAATGCAACATGGTTCCTTCATGATGCCTATGCACACTATTTTGTAAATACATTTCATTGTAAATAAACGAGTCAAATAAATATATACCGTGCGCCCAAGCGAACCTAAGATCGAATAATTATATTAAATAAGTAATGAAGAGTGAAACACCAAGGCATCTGAGCCACTTGACTATTCAAATGAAACTCACAATTTACATAAATATTATGCACGTTACAAAATAATATCGCAGTATGCAGATGGGAAATAATCGAGCTGACCTGTCTTAAGCCTCAACATATTTGTCATCTTTCGCACACATCAAAGGTACTTAATGCTCTTTATAATTCACTTAAATTATCTAATACAACAGCCGACACTGGCGATAGAGTTAATAATGCGTATGCAACATCGAAATTCGATATTGTAGACAGCTTAGAGCTTGAGTCACGAAATTTAGTAGTCTACCATTAATGATTTCCTTCTGAGGCGAGGCCGTGCCCACACCACTCCTTAAAACTGCATTGCTATTCTCAGGCTTAATACTGGGGAGTAATTAATTCATTAAATAAAAAAGTCCCGGAGATAAGTTGAGTAATTTGCAATAGTTTTGTTTTCGAGCGAACGAACGGACCAAAGTATAACAAGCCAAATAGCTGGGGCACACGAATGACACACTCTTTTGTCAGATGTGCATAATCATAACATAACAGAGTTACTAGTGAGCAGACAGCTGAAGCAAACGGCTTAGGCACGAACTCAATTGAGCTTAAATTGATATGAGCGTTTACTATGATGCATGTATCTTAATGCATCAAGTTAGGGTAGGCAAAAACAACTCGAAAACGACCTTGTCTGACCTACTTAGCTCGCCGCAGTACTGAGGCTGACAGCTGTGCGGTATTTTAAAATTTATGTACGAAGCTTAAAAACTTATTTATATAGCAATCATTTGATGTGGAAACCCGTGCGTGTTTCGGGTTTTGCAAATATTTTTCCATTTGGCAACGCCAACAGCGCCGATAGTACAAGTCCAAGACCAGGTAAACGAAATCTATGTGGTACGGGCCACAAGGCAACCGCCGCGGCTTACCGCTGCCCGCTGTTGCCAATAGCCAACAATAACACATTGAGTTGCTATTGCGGCATTTTTTCCTTTTAAGAGTGCTTATTTAAGACTTGCGAGCGTCGAATGGGGCTCCACTCAGTCGGTCGATAATGATTTATGTAGCACTTAAGCATTCAAATGTGAAGTCAGGAAGGCCCAAAGTCCTAATGATGTGCTCTCATATTAAACGATGAATACCGTATTTAAAAACTATTAAAAGTGAACAACTCCCTTCCTTTCCTTTCGAGATTAACAATATATGTATTCAGAATGCTTGTCCAAGTTTGTTGCCTAAGTCTTTTGTTTTACTGCATGTAATGAAAAACGTTTTCTTTGCTGCCAATGAATCGCTGATGGAAAACCCACTCTGGGGCCTCATAGACGTTCCTCAAATGAAACAGAAATCTTAAATTTTGAGCACAGTCACCAGCCAGAGAAGAATAATAACTACACGAGCTCAACACAACGAAAATCTTAATGTCGGACGCCCACAATGTTATGGCCGTCATTGTCGCTGTTCCGCTGTTCCGCTGCTCTGCTGCTCTGCAGTACAGCAAGAAACGCCATCGTCATCATCGGCGCCAGGCAGTCCTCTCCTGCTCCTCCGCGAGTCTAGTCCACAGAGCAGCTCAACTGCTTTGGCTGGGCTTAACTGAAAATGATTTTGTACGCCATTGATCAGAGTAATTGGGCAAGACAGCGCTTCGACAAGCCCATAGTCATGACAGCAAATAGATTTTTAGCACAATTCCGCCTCTGTGACCGTTGCCAATCTTTGGCTCTTGCTCTAGGTCGCCTGCCCTCAGTGCTCTCGTATTCGTCAGTAACACCGGTTGTTTGCCCGTCTGCTTAGCTTCCTTCCCTCGCAGACGCAGACGCAGACGGCAATTTGTAAAACGTGTTTATTGTTCGAACTGGCACAAAACCCTCGCTTTCATATACACGAATATATATGTACGATTGGAAGATTTAAATCTATGGTACTTTTTTGTTTTTGTCTACATTCCGAAGGAAACAGAATTTCAAACATTTCATCCGTAGTTTAAGTCTTGAAAAGCATTTTTATTATTATTTCTAACAGCGTATATTGGCATCGGCTCGTGAAGCATTTCACGGCCTTCGAGTGTTTCCTGAAAGAGACAAGACGGCATTAGTTAAATCAATTATTTTCATGTTTGCAATGACCAGGAAAATGAAGCAGCTATAACAATAAAGTTTAGATTGAATTTCCACGTCGACTTTGGCAGCTGAGTCCCTAACTATCGCCAGGCAGCACAGTCCATAACGAACTGCCTGGGACTCTTGTTAAGGTAAGGCTATCCAGCCATCCAGCCATCCAGCTGGCTCTTTGACTGTCCCACGCACATTTTTATAACTCTTGTTGAAGCTTGTGCTGTCGTTATTGTTGTTATTGCATTCATTTGCGAGTCTTTTATTCACCATTTTTTTTGCATTTCAATGCAACTTGGCGCTGCTTTGGTGCCCATTCCGTATGCCACCTCCGATGCTAAGAATCAACTCTGAAAAGAGAAACAAAGCAGCAGCAGCAGCAGCATGACAGCCCAACAGCTACGAGCCATATTTGTAGAAGGGAGTATCCGACTGGGACACATCCTGTACCAAATATTGAGCTTAGTTTGGCTGTCATATATTCCGTCATGCATTCACAGAAATTAGACTATTCAGAAGCTGGTATGAATAGGACTCCTGCTACAACTCTGATACTCTACGTATTTTGCCAGAAAGACTTTCCATTTGGTACAGGGTATTGGAAGCACGACGCGCGGATTATTCAAAACTTTTGGCTGCCACAGGCTAAGAGGAAGGCGATGACGGCGTAGATCTTGAGTCTTTTAATGCTTATCATGACTACGATGATGAAGTCGACGTGGACGTCGACAGTCGACGGTCGACGTTGGCACCGCAACTAATCGAGTGACTTTCTGGCCCTTGTCCAGCCCCCATGGCTTGGCTTGGCTTAAGGCCCAGCGCGCATATTTGTGCACTGTTTGTGCTTTTCATTTACAATCGACTGAAAATTACGGCACAGCTTGCCCCATGTCCTAGGCGTTGTACGTTGTTAATTATAAATACCGCATAGAATGTTAGTAATGAACAATTCACTTTATCTCATCCACTTTGATTGTGGTTAGAAATAGGTGGGAGATGACCGCTGACTGTTCCCCTTTAAGGCAACATGGTGAATAAAGAACATATATTTCGAATAATATTCATCTTATAGAATTAATATGTTATATATGTATTATATTTTCATCTCTATGTAAGATTGCATTCATATCACTAACGGTTGTTATCGTTTAAAGTAATCGAATATTTAAACCAATTTTACATTTAGCTCATCAGAAAAATATATTTTGTAAATTCTTAATTAATTATTATTATTATTAATTATCAATGGAAATAGGAATTGCAGAGGGTATAAATAGTACGTTCGGAACACTTGCCACTCGATTAATTCGTTGAATATCAATAGGTTATTTCCTCAATTATGATCGTGTCGTGTCACTACATATAAAGCGCATATCCTTAATCCAACCAAGATGCCACTATATATTCATTATAATCTTAAGGGTGATCATATTTGAGGTTCGGTGACCTCTTGGGAACCAGAAAATAGGTATAATATAAGTTACGTTGCAAGAAGCCAATCCCACAATTTAAGCATAGTGTACAATAAGTATTCTGAGTTCATTGGAATTGTATTACGACATAGGGCTTTTTAAAATAAATATAACATTTGAATGATTGTAAGATAAGATTTATATCAAGATCTGATAACACACATATGACTTTTGAAGATATCTGGAGTCTGTTTACCGACATTGAGAACCTAAGCTAAGCTATTCTAATTTGCAATGTATGATAAATATATCATAAAGTAAGTTTTTGAAACAAATAATAGCATATCCCAGAGTCGATTCTTCGAAATTCGCAACCCAGGGCACACCCAAAACACACCCGCAGCTGCAGCAATAAAATGTTTAAGCACACATGTATGCCATAAATATGCACATAAATATGCAGATACACACACCGAAAGAGTAGACGGGCATAAGCCCACTGACGAAGTGCCCAGACGCACTGAAAGTCGGATAGACAAAATTCAAAGACGGACGCGCCCAACAATCCCCCAGCAGTAGTGAAGGCAGGAAAACACGGACAGGCATCTGTGCAGGCATGGTGAAGGACGGCCATATCACGGGACGGGGAGCAGGGTACGAGAGCGGCTAAATAAAAGTTGATTACGAGTCTGCGTCGCTGGCTCGTTGCCATGAAGCCAGCCAGCCAGCCAGCCTACCAGGCATAGCTTGCTGGTTATATGACTGGCATTGTCGTGAAGCAGATTAGTTTGCCATCGGGTTCAACTTTATTTGCAACACAAATTTTCATTCTAGTTGAATGTGCAACCACAGCCGGTCATAGCCGCAGCCGCAGTCGCAGCCGTAGCCACAGCCGTAGCCATAGCCATAGCCATAGTTTCAATCCAAAAACAGACAAAAGTAACACAGCTCACAGCTCACAGCTCACAGCTCTCAGCTCACGAAGCTGCTGCATTTTCCGCATGCAGACCGCGAAGCCAACCTAAAAATTGAACAACGCCCAAAATCTTGTTTTGCTGTGGAGTGAACTCACGATTTTTGGCGCGGTCGCGAAGCAGACCAGACTAACTAAGAAAAACAAGAAAGGACATTAATCGTAGCGAACTACAAAGCGCGAAGCTCATATCGAAGTTCATATACCCTTGAATAGATAAAAGTACATGATTCTCGACATTTTATTCTCTTCCTGAATGAAAAATAAAGTTCATAAATAATTAATAATAGGGAGGAATACCATAATCAAAATATTATAGAGATATTAAGGGACAGCTTCAAATCTTGCAAACTCTGTATACATAACTAAAATATACAAATTATCAATAATAGAGTGAATTACAATATATCTTTATCTCAACCCAAAATACTTATATAAAACTTCATTCTTGACTTTTCTCTGTAAGATTAACAATTTACAAATTGTTATCTTATCTTTAACCTCATAACTAATCAGTAGCTACCTAAACTAACTAAAATATATAAATAATTATTAATAGAGTGAAATGCAGTGTTTCTTTATCTCAACTTAAAATACTTATATATAACATAATTCTTGATTTTTTCTGAAAGATTAACAGTATATAAATTATTATTTTATCAGTAACTAACGAACAACTGTGGCTTTTCTTCCTAATCTTATATATTTCGCACACTGTAAAAGTTTATATAATACTTTTGTAAAAATTCTAAATTTTTAAAGAGATACCAGATCAGGCCTTGTAATCATATCCTTTATATTAGCACAATCACGGTAATCTTAAAAAAATCTTTTATGTTAAAGATTCAAACGAATATAGAAATGTGCCGCAAATTAAGTAATTACATGGCATCTATATGGTATATAATATGAGAACGAATACGACACCGAAGTATCTAGTATTTAGGAACTATAAAAATCTAGAATCTTAGGCATTCAGAAACCAGGGTATCTAAGGCATAGGCAATTTCCATTTTAAGTAATTACATGGCATCTATATGGTATATAATATGAGAACGAATACGACACCGAAGTATCTAGTATTTAGGACATATAAAAATCTAGAATCTTAGGCATTCAGAAACCAGGGTATCTAAGGCATAGGCAATTTCCATTTTAAGTAATTACATGGCATCTATATGGTATATAATATGAGAACGAATACGACACCGAAGTATCTAGTATTTAGGACATATAAGAATCTAGAATCTGAGGTATTCAGAATCTAGGGTATCTAGGGGATAGGCGGTTTTCATTTTAAGGTCTCTATAGTCGCTATCTATATTTTTAAGAATTTCAATGCTTATATATTTATTGTTAAGCGTTGAAATATTATTTAAAATAACAGTATTTTTAAACTGCTTGAAAATAATTGATAAATATTGCATATTTTAGTATTTGCTTAAAATTACAAACATACTGAACTAAAGCTTGATGTAGATTTTAATCAAGTTAATTGAAATAGGTGTGCTATAGTAACAGCTTATGCAAGACACTTGGATTTACTATTGCTATTTACGATTGCTAACACTGATCCACAAATATATATGTATATATATACATATAAACTATATGTCAAAAACTCTCATATGGATGCTTATATTCTATCGCTAAACATTTCGTATACTCCTACCATTTATGTATATGTATATTGATAGCATTATTTCTTCCCAAGGCATTCCAATTCAAATAATGCTGGGTTCTATAATTGATTGATGTCATCTAAGACTTTGAGAAGACAAGTTAAGGATCGACCGAAATGTTGAAGTGCACAGTCTAGCATTCGCCTAACCACTTCGTATCAGGCAGTTTGACTGGGGATTTCCATTCATATGTATGTTAGAAGAAATTAAACAAATGGCACAAATATTGTTGCGCAACATTGTCGAGGTCTTAAAACCAGTAAACTCGAAAGAGTGGCAGGCAGGGACAGGAGACATGTATTGCAAGTGGGAATGAGACAAAGCCTGAGGTTGAGATCGAGACTGAGACTGAGACCGAGACGGAGACGGAGACTGCGACTGCGACTGCAACTGGGACTGGGACTGGGACTGACGCTTTACTTACAAATGAACACTTACACTCCTATGTATCTTATGCTGGAGCCTGTCTAATCCAAATGCGGGCAAAACATAATATTGCAACATACTTGGCCGTAAATTCAAACGACTCAGCGCCAAATGCGAGGGTTGCGAGGGTGGCCACAAGCTGGCTCGTTGGCTGTTTGGCTGGCTGGTTGGCTCGCCTCGCTTCAAGTCGACTCCATCCAAATCGACTGACATAACTGGTCATTCGCATGTAGCTAGCTGCAGCTAAGGACACGACAGTGCAGCGCACTGCAGCTGCACAAACTGGAAATTCGCAAATGCAACTAGCATACAAGCCAGACGGTTGTTTCGTCGGACAAAACCGGATTGAAAATAAGTTCGAGTTCGCAGTTTGAGCAGTATTAAACAAGACGCAAATGGAGATGCAGTGGCTGTATATATTGTTGCCCATTTCCCAAATTCTAAGTCGAAACGTACTGCATAAGAGTTTAAGTACCATCCTCTATGCTATCCCAAATGAATTTCCTTGTTACTATTTACATGACTTGACCCTAATTTAATTACTCTTGAAGTAAATCCTAAGCCAATATAGAGCATTAGTTGACCTCAATTTCAATCCGAGACACATTTTTTATTAAAAATAATATATTGCATAGTAGCGGTACCCAAGCTTCAGCATTTTACAGTTAATAGTTACCCATTGTCCAAGTTGGACAATTTGCTCCTTTTTTCTACTCTATTTAACGAAGTAAAAATTATATATTGGATTTGTGTAAGGTCTGTCTTATTTTTCCTTCGCCTTTCCGTGTGAGAGCAAAGCATTTCGCCCCTATTGAATCCAGAGAGCTTATAGAGGAAATATTTTATTTAATAAACAATAATGCTGCTATTGAAAGACTTGAAATTAGGCCAATACTATAAAGACTAATACAGTCGAGACCCGATCATTCAAAATCATTTTATTTTTCGATTTACACAGAAATTCGAGTAATCGAGAATTATCGAGAACGAATTTTCTATCACGAGATAACGGGGTGCAAATTATCCAGATTCGACTGCTTACTGATAATATATACATAGTAGGTATATCTATTTATGTTCATTGGAGTCGTGGCAAATCGGAAAATTTAATATCTTATAAATTGACTCCCTCTTGAGATTTACAAAAAAAGGAGAACCTGGTTTTTGTCAGTGATCGAGTATTGTGCAGTCAGTAGCACTCAACCGCGATATTTTTAATCTTTTTATTATATATATAAATAATTCATTCACGCTAAAGCATCGACAGAAACTTTTAGATATATGTTTAGGCCCTTAATTAATAAAACCAGTCTTTGCTCAAATAATGAACATTCCTATCTTCTGAATTAGAATTAGAATTATAGTTAAGGCACCAGCTACAGTAGCCTTATTTTGTATATCTGGAATTGGGAAGTGTGAAGTTTGTCAAAGCAAGCCGAGGCCCAGCTCCACTTGTGCTACTCGTAAAAAATGTTCTCTCTGAAATACATTTAAGTACCGCTCGTAATTGTTACACATTATTTCACGTTAAGAAACATGTCGGGCCTGAGCAGAGGAAGACGTGACCACTTAATGTGCTGTGCCGTTCGACTTAATGTCTCACAGTGCGTTTTTGTTTCGAATCGATACACAATCATCAACTATAGAGGAATTCAGTTATTTGTCAGGCATTCTGTAGAACTCGTTCATCCGACAGATATGTACAAATGCGAATTCGTTCTATCTGTATTTAGGCTGTGTATTATTTCTTTAATCACGCTAATCACAGCAAGCAAATTAGCCTGCGAACTTGTTTATGTAAGAAGAAAATATGTGTAAATGAAGAATACGTATGCTATTCGCATGCTTTCAGTGTCATGAACTTTAGTTATCAAAGAGCAAATGCTTATTTTAAATTAAAGCAATAAAACTATTTAATTGTCTGGCTGGCAACCGTTGTCGAGGTTCTTGTTCCGCATGCTAGATGATCTATATCAGTACATATGCGGCACAGCGTACGGCATAACCTACTTATTCGAAAGTCGTTTAAGCCCGTTGCTCAAACTAGGTCGTAAAACGTTGTCAACTCCATGTTGAGTGCAATGTAATTGTCAAGGGCTAATACCTTAAGGTTTTTTTTAGAACCTTTCGAAATGCCCTCACATCAAAACAAATAAAATCTGTAGTTTGTTTTTTTTTTTTTTTTTCTTTCTTCTTCATCTACCCAAATTAAATTATTCTACAACATAAATTTCATGATATCAGATCATAATCATAATTAAATTCATGGAGCTTAGCATTATTTAAAATGAGTTTTGTACACTTTTTTAGTAGTTTATAGCAATAGTTTTTATGATCTTCAAATAAAATTATTCAATTCAAATCATCCAAAAATAAATGCCACGCATTGCACATATTTTCATCTTATTATTTCTATTACCACAGAAACCACTCATGTATGTGTTCAAGGTAAGAAAAAGCCGATGTGAAATTATAGCGAAATTTTGAGAATATCTATTCATTATTATCAATAAATATATCAAAATTAATTTTCGATTGTGCAAAGAACAATGGATAGAAAAAATGTGCTTAAGGAATGTACTGTAGATGAAAGCATTTTAGTTTGGTTCCATTATATTCTATCCGCGCTGTTAATGAACGTGAAATATTGCATGTATTTTAAGAAATATATCTTCGTCTTTCATTGCAGCAATGGCTTCCAGCAGTAGCAACATTTTCCGCAGAAAAAGTCACAGCCTAACACATGAGCCATATTGTGGTCTGAGAACCGCTGCAAGCAACACGATTTCAGATGCTAGCAAGCGAAGGCAAGAAGAATGTTACTATCATCAACCACCTACCTCCCAGCTTCACCTTCAGCTTCAGCCTCAGCGTCAGCCTCAGCCTCAGCCTCAGCCTCAGCAGCAACGTCAGTGTCGGCCAACTTTACAATTTGGCCCATGGCTGAGCGCAATGACCGCCTATCGATTGCTGACAATCAGCCTCCTAATTGGAATTCTGTGTCTACATCACGTTCACGGAGTGGATCCCAAATTCGACCCCTCAACGCGGATGAGACTAGTTCTGGTGCCGGCTGACGCACAGGTCGGGTCTGTAATCTACAGATTGCGTGCAACCGACGAGGAGTTCGACTATCCATTGACCTTTGAGTTTATGGGTGATGTATCCTCGTCCACCTTCAAGGTGGAATCGCTTCCATGTACCAAGTACAATTCTGTCTGTCAAGCCAACGTTGTGCTGCAACGACGCCTTGAGTCGGGCCGCTTCTACGACTTTCAAGTCTCGGTTAGGGACACAAATGGTGGCATGGCTACGCAATTGTGTTCAATTACAGCAACCAACTTCAGTACACCGCATGACCTAATATTTCCACATAAGCCGGGCATCATCATGATACCTGAGGTGAGTGCAGATCAAAGATCGCAGTCTTTAAATTATTTTATAAACAGTTTTCCTAAGAATTCCAATTCATTAAATTAGTCACGAGGCCTTTACAAAATATTTATAATTTTCTAAATACTAACATATTTACAGTTTACGAATATACATTGACTTATTGCATTATAGAAAATAGATTAACTATATTTACATATAAATATTTAACTATTAATTTAAATATGTTTTTTAATTGCTTACTCTTTTGATAGGACGCCAAGAGAGGTACAGAACTTGATTATGTAATTGCCAGAAAGAATCCACTTTTTCAAAAGCCAGTCTACCTCGAGTTATGGGTGAGTTGTATTGGGAGCATATGAAAATAAATATTCAAATGTTTAAAATTTAGGGCTCGCCCTTATTTGCCATAAGACAAAAAATTATATCAGCTGAGACAACGGAAGGAACCGTTTTCCTCTTGGGTCCCTTGGATTTCGAGAAGCAAGCCATGTACCACTTAACAATTCTTGCCAATGTACGTAGCTCCAGCTTATTTAAGGGTTTACGACGCGTAACTCCCAATTATATTCCCTCCTAGGATGCTTATGCGGAGCCTGGACAAGACGGACGCAATATTGCTGGCATTGAAATCGTTGTTATCGTTCAAGATGTACAAGACCAGCCTCCGGTGTTTACTATAGCTCCTCCAGTAACAAAACTGCAATCCGGCATTCTTCCAGGCGATAAGGTAATTTATAGATATATTACAAGTTAACTATAAGATACGAATGTTATCTAATCCTCGAATCATAGATATTGCAAGTCCATGCAGAAGACGGGGACAAGGGAAACCCGCGGGAGGTGCGATATGGCCTAGTTTCTGAAAATAATCCATTTACATCTTTTTTTGACATCAACGATACAAGTGGTAAGTCGATTTCATATACATACATTGACCGAGCAGAGTATAACTACTCTTTAGATTAGATTATTGTAAAGATATTCTGTACACATTATATCAATAATTGAGTATTCACATACATGAATAAAGTCTGAGAATGGATTCATTTTGTGCATTTCGTTTATGTATGTAAATTTGTATGCGAGTTTACTAAATTCACTGTGGGAAGCTTCAAAATGTTTTGAGTAGATTTAGTATAGACATCTCTGCTGATAAATACATTATGTAAAGGCCAAGCGCATTAAACAGTCGCAGATTTTTTGCTAGCTATGAGATGGAATAGAAAACAAAAAACGAAGTTGTTCCCCTTTATACAGATTTTTATGCGCAGAGTAGGGTATAAAAAAAGCGAAACAATGACATCAAAAAGATATTAACATAACCACCAGCAATCGAACGGGCCAGCTTCAATCCGGTCCATCGCTTGACTCGTTAGATGGCAAAGCCATCTTCAATGTGCGCTGTGACCAAGTTCTGGAGCTGCAATTTAGCTCTAGGCTCCGCAACGACTTTGCCTTTGCCTTCGCCATCGCCGCGCCCTCTCTCTCGCCTTTCCGTCGCCGTCGCCGTCGCCGTCGCCGTCGCCATCGCAGTCGCGTCACAATGATTGCGGTTAAGCTTCCTTGTTTCGTGCTTCTCTGGTTCATTGCCAGTTTGACGGCAATGACTCTGGCCCAGGCAGTGGAACCTCTTCAGTCGGCTCTCTAGACGGCGGCCTGTTATTGCGCTGCCTGCAGACGAGGCCTCGAAACTCGTCGTGCCTTGGCCCAACTGCATTTCTGTGCATGTGTGCACTTATAAACTTTCGTCTGCAGACCTCCCCACCCCCCTTTTTTTGCGAAAATATGCAATATTCTCGTTGAGCTGTTGCGTATTTCAGCAATCTCATAATTGATATTTGTTGGTTATGATTGTTTATCAATCGGAATTCTGTCGGAATTAGTGTAAAAACCAATCTGACTGCATAATACTTATCTTAAATAATCCTGGCCATAGTTTTGCAAATCATATTTACCATCAATTTTAATTAAAATTAGGTGCGTCATTCATTCGGAAAGAGCAAACTGATATGCTTTTCTCACTTCGCGAATGAGTGTAAAAATTAACATTATCGTTCGGTTATTGCATCGACCAGTCAATTATCATGAGAGCAGGCGTTTTTTTTTTCTCGCAGAGAAAAACTGTTCCCAGGGCTGTCAAGTGAGTTATGCTTGCAGTGAAAAAGAGTTGACTTCAATAAATACTCTGTAGAAAAAATAGTATTCCCATTTCCGCAGAACAGATCCATGAACTAGCGGCCCAGTGTTCAGTGTTTTTGCAACTACATGCGGTAAATTGAAGGTGGAATCTCCGACCTCATTAAGCCTATCTACTCATCTATTCTGCCTATCCCACGGAAGAAATTTGTAATTTTTTGTGCACTTGCAGGATAAACTCCCTAGCCAGAGCAGGGCAAAATGCAGAGCTTAAGGTATACATTTATTTACTGTGCCAGTACTGATATCTGAGACAGCTCATCCTTTGTCGTCCAAGCCACATTTATAAGTTGAATGAATTAATGTATGTGTTTTTATGTGTCACTGGGTCAGGTTTTGATTTCATTAACGTGTTCATGTGTTTCCTCTTAATAGATTATAGCGATTTAATCGCCTTTAAAATGTTACTTCTGTAGAAAGAGCACTGAATAAGGTGAATAGTAAAATAGCAGTATTTTAAAAGCGAGTGCAGATAGTATTTTAAGCAATAGGTAATCATGGTAGTAATATCTATTCTTTGTGGAATATTAATGAAAAAGTAAATATCAGATTCGAAACATTTCCTGGTTGAGCATTCCCTCCTGGAGCATTCTCATTACTGAAATCTATTGCAGAATGGATTCGAATTGTGAAGAACGATTTGAGCATCTTTCGAATATACATTTTAATTTAAAATACAATTACGTCATTTTGCAGGTGAAATTTTTTTAATGAGACCACTCGAAGACATTGCAGCAATCACGCATGCGGGCGATCCCGTCTTACTCACTGTAATTGCGGAAGAAGTTAAAGTCGGTCGTGACGAACCCGCAGCGATGGCTTCCACAGTGCAATTGGCGTTCTTCCTGCCGGACCGTACCAACTCGCCGCCTTACTTTGAAAACGATCAGTAAGTATCCGATGCTTGAAAGGGATAGAATGATCGCATATTCATATACACGTACACCTATTGCTATGATTGGAATTCATGCGAAAATGTGTATAAGCTTTAAGGGAAAACAAATCATTTATGCGGACGCAGAAGAATAAGCGTTATATGTTGGATGATATAATAAAATCAGGATGCCAATATTCAATTACAATATACTTAATGGAAAGTCAGCGGGTGTTTGAAGAATATAATTTCTTTCTGAAAAATAATTTTAATATATATATATATATATATATATATATATATATATATATATATATATATATATATATATATATATATATATAGTATCTATTAAGGGTGGACTAGCAATGTGAATTCTAACATATATATACACGTACATTCAAATGGTTTAGAAATAGAAACATACAACACAAATCATATAGTCAAGGAAATTAGCATATCTTCCAAATCTCTTGAGCTGTCAGGCTAATAGTTCCTGACTAACAACGTTTTGTAGCATGAATGAGAATTATACAGTCGGTAGCACCCGACTCCTATGATTTTAGATGTGACCGAATGCCTTCAAGGTCAACTTCAGATTGCCACAGAACCTTGAAAATGTTAATTTAGGAAACCCACCCCAAACTCAATGTCTGGAACTATTCATGTTACCAGTTTCACTCTAACAATTTAATAAACTTTCTTGTTATATTTAAGCTACGTCACGAGGGTTGATGAGAACGCCTTGCAAGGGACAGCACTGACGTTCATGGACCCATATGTACCCCGAGTGTACGACGACGACACTGGGAAGAACGGCGTATTTTCGCTGACGTTGCTGAACAATAATGGAACGTTTGAGATCACGCCAAATGTGGCAGAGCGGAGCGCTTCTTTCCTTATTCGTGTACGAGACAATTCGTGGCTGGACTTCGAGCAAAGGCAATCGGTTCAGTTTAAGATTCTGGCCCAGGAATTGGGGCCAGCCACAAATCTGTCGGCCATGGTTAACGTCACGGTATACATAAACGACGTAAACGATAATACGCCCGTTTTCGATCAGCCGGGCTATACGGTAGAGCTGCCGGAGAACATGACGGTAGGCACAAAAGTCGTGCAGGTTCACGCAAGCGACCTGGACACGGGTTTGGGTGGAAAGGTGCGATATACAGCAATCCTCGGATACCTCAACACTTCTCTCAATCTGAATGCGGAGACCGGCTTAATCACTGTAGCGACCAATAGCCACGGATTCGATCGCGAGCTAATGCCCGAGTATCATCTGTATGTGGAGGCTCGAGATATGGACGGCGCTGGAAATCGAGCCCAGGTACCCCTCATTATCAAGCTCATTGATGTCAACGATGAAGCGCCCGTATTCGATAAGGACTTGTACGAGTTTATACTCGCCACCGACCTAATGGGCTTTACAACCAGCGCCTTCATTCATGCCACTGACAAGGACGCAACTGCGCCGAACAACGAAGTGCGGTACGAGCTGATCAACGGCAACTATCAGAACAATTTTGTACTGGACAAGGTGACGGGCGAGTTGACGGTCCGGGAAAAGATCAATCTGCGTTCCAAAAAGCACGCCAGTCAGCGAAGACGTCGCGATGTTGACACTACATCGCCAATCGGCAATGAAGACGATTTATTCATATTGACCGCTCGAGCCTACGATCTGGGAGTACCAGTGCGTTCCTCGACCACCTCCATACGCATTTACCCACCAGAGAGTCGCAAGCGCATCGTGACATTTGTGGTACCTGGCAGCAAGCTGGACAAGCGCAAGACTGAGGAAACACTATCGGCCATCACGGGCGGAAAGGTTTACATCCATGAAATACGGCCACTAAGGCCCGAGGAGCCGGGTGCCAAGGATATACCCAATGACAATCCGAACATCAAGGAACGGAGTGTAGTCACGGCGACGGTGCTGTACGACAGCTCATCCGTGGTTGATATCTCGCAGATACAGCAGCGACTCTCGCAGCACAATAACTCGTACTCGATCATGCCAGATGACACAACTCGGACCGACGTAAGTAGTCCTGTCTATAACCCAGATCGCATTATTCAGTGACTAATAGCTGGTGTTTGTTAATAGACTCTCACTCCCTTGCAGACACAGTATAAGGCCGAAAATAAAGTTCTATTTTGGCTTCTCATACTACTGGCCACGCTGGTGGCCCTGACGATCCTGATTCTTCTGCTTTGCTGTATATGCTCCTGGTGTCCTCTGTATGGCGCAGCAACGTAAGTAAAATGTGAAGCATAACGCTCTGAAGGGTCGTTTTAAAGAAAATCCTTTACTTTCACCCCTTGCTCCTTGAATCGGTAACTTAGTCTCGGTATTTGATTCGACACTGGAGAAGATACCATTGAAAGCTATACGAAATGCCAAAACGCTGTTTAAGTAACGAAAGACGTTCCGCATTCTACTTTAACTTTTCAAATACTTCACCTTAAGAATTCGGTACACATAAAAAAATAAGATAAGAGATAATATTCATATAAAACTATGAGCGTTAATTTGTTTAATAAGAAATTCATTTTGAGGGAATACGAATACTTAAAGCATTCACGTACATAACTTATTTTAGGAATATAGTAATTTTGTATTCTAAAAATAATTTTTAGTATACATATATATACTAAAAAAAAAATCAAATATAGTATCTACAACATTTTGCCGTCACCAAGTATATTTTCCAAAAAAATCATCACTCTAGTATCGTACCCCAGACTAAGTACAGAGTTCAAAGTAGTGAGGAAAATATACATAACAATATATCTTAATGTGCATATCATAATTAACCATCGAAACACCACTCATTTCATATCTAATCGTTTACTCTTTTCTTGTAGCAAAAGAATAGTTAATATCAGTAGAACTGAAGACGATGTACATCTAGTGCATAGAGAAATGGCAAATGGAAACCATACAAAATCTGTTCAGGTAGATTTTGATCGATTTCAAATTCTTAGCATTTCGAAACATAGCAAACATCAAACACTTCCAAATGGCAATTTTGTTAGTAAATTCACTCTTTAGTTTTCAATTAAATATCCACCCATTTTTATTTCCATCTATAACCCTTTCAGAAAATACTTTCAATAACATTCTCCTTTTGTATCCGATTTTTATTTTCAAAATTAAACTGTATTCAGCTAAACATTTTTTTTTTAATAGAACTTAATAGTTTCCATATAATAATGTCCCAATCAACTTACAGGTCGCAGAGTGGATGGGAAGACGAGAGGCTTGGTCCGCGGATAAGCCATCAGATACACGTACAAAACCTACCCGCTGGGAGTTCCGCGATGGACGTGAACAGTCTGAAAACGTAGAAATGCACCACGCAGGTGTTAATACCGATGCCGATGCAGTCCGGCACGCAGAGTCTGAGGAATACCAGCAGAGACGAGTCCGCATTAAGTACGGCCCAAATCTATCAACCATTCATTGATTGCAATCACGAATTCAATTATTTCTTTTTCAGAAACAGCCATACAACCAAAGAAGACACACATCATAGTTTCCATAATTCTAGGACCAATTTAATAAACGACCGGGACGTATATATTGAGGACGTAATGGACGACCAGAACTTAGTTCAAATTAAGGATGAGTTCTCCCGCAACAAACAGAGCAGAGCAGTGGAGAACAGTCGCTTGAAAAATTACGACTCGGATGCCAGACAAATCGACGATGACTCCATGCGAAGGCACGAAATAGACCGGGGAAGCGACATCGACTTTAATACTGCCCAGAATAGTCTCAAGAATAAGCGCGAACTTTTCATAAAAGACGGAAATGTCGAGATCCTGCAGCTTATGACGCGGGACAAAACACGGGACGGACCTGCACTGGACGATGACAATATCTACGTCAATGTTCCAGTAAAGTCATCTGCGAACCTCTCGCATCCACAACTGCTGATGGTGGACAATACGGGCAAAGAGATCCTGATGCGCAGGTTTATTGAAGAGCAGCCGGATGGGAAGCAGATAATACGGGAACACTATCATATTGTACCGGGCGCAACCTATATTCAGCCAATGCCAAACGAAATACAAGGATCAACACTCAAGGGCGACACGTTTCCCCTGGGCAAATCGGGACCAAATAGCATTGTCTACTCCCAAACCGAGCCCGAAGTCAAAGTCATACACACGCAGTCAGTTCAGGGTGCGGAGGACATATCCCAGCTTCAGCCCGTCGCGGCGAATCAGTCGCTTACACAGGAACTGGAGCACTCACTCAAGCAGCAAAATGCGCTTTTGCGTCAGATATTGCTGGAAAAGGAGAAACTAGAAACTAGATATACACAGCACGAAATAATCTTAGAAACTCAAAGTCTTCCGGGCCAGTCGATGGCGATAGGGACCCAAACTGACTGCGATGCTGGCACCCAAACTGAGCAGACCGAGAACTTCAGTGCCAAGCAAATGGTCCACTCGCAGGCCCAAGCCGGCTCCACTCGTCGGCGAGCGCGCAGTGAGAATGACGACTCGCTATCGGAGGACGAATACAAGTACGTGCGCTTTAGTCCCCCGAACAGTCCCGAAGGTGTGTATTGGATAAAGCGGCATCAACCCAAAAGGCGACTACGGCTGCGCGGCAGCTTGCAGCCTCGAAAGCGAATCGTGATGGTTGAGGAGGTGAAGCGCAAAATACGAACCCCCATAAAGGAGGAGGAGGAAATGCACGAGAAGAAGAGGCGAATGCCACCAAAGAAGCCACTCCGCGAGACAAAAACGAGTATTCTGCGAAAGCAGTTGAGTGACGAAAGCCGAAGAAGTGATGTGGCCAAAGAGTCCAATGGCAAGCACAAATCGGAAGCGCTAAGCCGCGAGGTACTTATGGAAATATCGGACTCTCTGGATGAAAACGGAAGTCCCAGATCGCGCAGAGCTGAACAGTATTACGATAACTTTGAGGGCGAAGTCGACGAAAATGATACTGAATACTCAATTGATTCCGATGACGATGAGATCGTAATTAGAACCAACTCGAACCCATCGAGTTATGCATATCCACGAAGTGTCTATACCAGGGCGTCTCGAGACCCTGAGCGCCATGAGCCACAATCGATAAATTCATCCCACCAAAGTAGATCCGTAAACATTTCTCCACCATCAGAGCCACACGAAAGACAACCAGAAGCTAGGCCCAGACTTTCCCGCCGGGACAGTTCCAGGCGCAGTCAAAACTCCCGAAAGCAAACATCTTCGGAACCACCGCACCACCGTATTTCAGTTTCCAAGTACGACTTACAAAGAGCCGAAAATGACAAAGACACGCATCATAATTCAGCTGATATAGGTGGCTCAAAGCAATCCCTAAACGATAGACTGTACCAAAGTGAAACCGAATTGGCCGGCCGCGATGAATCAACGTCTCGAAATGTACCCAAATATATGGAGTGGTATTATAGTAAGAAGAAACCGTCTGTCAGCGGTCGAACTTCAACTGAGTCATCAAAATCCCAGATGTCGGTCAAAAAAAAAACTTCTGCTCCAGAGAAACGTATGACAAAAACGAGAATGAACTCGAAAGTCGAAGATCAGGCATTAAATGATGAGGCGGCGAGATTCAAGCCGGAACCGGCGCCCCGAAGATCTCCACCAAAGGGCAGCCGGCTGCTCAAAGAGGACAGAGCCTTGAATAAGCAGCACAAGCCCAAAACAGAGACTGATACGAATCATCCGCTGCTGCAGCATTCGGAGCATCGTTTCGAACGGGAGAACGCTCCGGAAGTGCCACCCCCACCCACCAAGCTGCCACACTATATGTATCCCGAGACTCCGCCACATGCGGCACCACCGGACAAGGATCAGCATTCGCAGAAGCATAAGCCGAAGCCGTCTCCCATCAAGGAGAACGAAGTAAAGCTGACGAAGTCAAAAATAAATCTATATGTGGAAGATCCCAATGCCGCACACCTGCCATCTCATGCCCAAAAACAACTGAATGCATCCACTCTCGAGGACGACCACGACTCGGGCATCGCCATGAACTCCCTTATGAATAGTATGGGACGCAGGAATCCTATAGCCGAAAAGAAAAGCGTCTTTTCGATTGCCTACGACGATGTGAGCCGCGTTAAGAAAATAGCATCAGGCGGAGAGTCTCCGCAGTATTCATAAACATAGACATTTTCAGTTTACAAGTATATATACCTACATATGTGTCTGTATATATATGTGTATGTGATAGCCTCTAAGGCTTTTAATCTTTGAAGCGAGAAATCGTCACACGATTTACTGCAAGACACTTGTATACAACCCGAGCCCAAGTGCTCGACTCACAAATTGTATTGAATTGTACATATCTATAAATATTTTGCATATGGATAAGGGCGTGCAGACCTGTTGATATTAAGGGTTATTAAATAGTTTTACTTTACGAAATAAACACTCTAATTACATAGACGACGACTCTTTATTATTAGTTGTATTATGTGACAAGAGCACAAACTACTTTTCACCTATGAATTAATCTCAATGCTTGAGCGGCAGATAGCATAACATATTTTAATTTGCATATTTAATGATTCATCTTACCATTGTGAAGATTATTCCTACTTTATTTATTTATTTCCCACTCTTTATATGTAGGTTATTTCACTTAGTAATTGTGTTCCTATTTTATCCTATCGTGCGTATATTACTCCACTGTCACTCATCTAAGGACTTTTTGTTTTTATTTCTCGTACACCACGAAATCCTTATCCGTTTCAATGAAAAATAATAGTTTTCAAAACTATATACACTAAGGCTTTAGATAATTTACAAAATAATTTACTTATAGATCTTGATTTACCTTCTCCCATCAATTGAAAACCAAGGAAATCACATCAAGAAAACGCCCAGAACAAAAATCTACCTTCTTCCAGCCATATTACAATTCAGATTTAAAGCACTTTAAATTGTTTTCTTTAACATGCGAATGATCTTTAATCATTTAACAGTTATTTGAATATAAACGAGAAACTTAAAGTTAGCATAATTCAATTTTTATGCACACCTGAATCAGTCAAGGATCGTCGAGTAAGAGCTTTATATAGCCACTTTTAAAGTACTCTAAATACGTTGTAAATTTTAAAACAAATAAATAAATTTAAGTACTAGCCATGTACGATGCGACCAGAGTTTCCGGACCACTCACACTTTGCATTTATGTATATGAAGAATTGATGCATGTTGCGTGATTACGGTTAAAATATGATCAGGAGTTGCTAGCGTTAGTGTGTCAGTCCTCAAATAATCGTCGCAAATTTGAAGTACTTAAGTAATAACTGCCATATTGACATAATAAATATGATCAAATGACCACAATCAGATCAAGTTCTTGTATATATAGATTTACTAATAAGCTCTAGGCAATAATACTGCCCGTAAGAATATTGTGTACATATTCATTCTAAGAACATATAGGATAGAAGCACCGATTTACTTAACACCCTATATCAAATGTAAATCCTTATTTATATGTACATTTAATACACAATATGTTTGAGTTAAACAAAAATAAAGACCATATATAACTTTTTTATCCGATTATTGAGTATATTCATTCAATGTGCCAACTACATACATTATGTGGTTGCTCTAAAATCTTGAACAAGTAAGTACGTTGATGTCGAGCTTATACGACAGATTTTGTTGTGCTGGTAATAATAATATATTTTGTAATAATAGACCAAATTTAAAGATGCTATGAATATAAATATAAGACTTATTTAAGATATTGTAAATGTTTTTATTGTATATAGGCATTAAATGGAATAAATAAATTATTAGAGTTTCTCATATAATTTTATAAATATTTATCAAAGCTTAAAAGTAATTTTCGTTTGTTATCGGCGACTTGAAAGCAAAAACTGCATCAATCGAGTCGTAATGTTGTGTTTGAACTGCATTTTTAGGTATTTATGGTGGTCGGTTTGAAAAGGAAACACATTCCGTAAAAGCTAGTTAAAGGCGAGCATTCAAATTGAACTAGAAGTAAAGAATATAATAGAATATAATTGTTTTGAAAATAATGAACAACATGAATACCTCTTAAGTTACTAATTTAAGCCATTTTTGATCTTGTCGTACGTATTTTTAAGCCCGTCTTGAAGATCATTTTTGATCTTGTTGACATCATGGTCATCCTGCTCGTGGTAGTAAAAGAAATACACTAACAATCCAACAATAACAATGACCACAAAGAATGCACTGATTATCGACAGCAGCATACTAAGTGCGCAGCTGAAGCAGCTGGAAATAAGAAAGAGGTAAATATCAATCGATCAACTGGAGAACATATTATATGTTTGATACTTGTGTAAACATTAAAATTATGTAATCATCAGTAAATATATCAGGTACTCACACCATATATTTATTCTATTACTAATAATAATTATGTCTATGATTTTCTACAAATTTTATATTTTCATACTTTTTATACCCTGAACCCATTGAAAATGGGAAATCAGGGTATAATGTTTTTGTTTAAATGTATGTAACAGGCAGAAGGAGGCGTGGCAGACCCCATAAAGTATATATATTCTTGATCAGGGCGACGAACTGAGTCAATTTAGCCCTGTCCGTCTGTCTGTCCGTCTGTCCGTCCGTCCGTCTGTCCGTCTGTCCGTATGTTTGAACGCGTCGATTTCAGAAGATATAGAAGCTAGAGACTTCAACTTTTTTTTAAAATGCTCGTATATAGCACGCGGATATCGAGTTTATCACTAAAAATCGATAACTCATCCCGTTATTTTTTTATCGATCAAAAACCTTATCGAAATGCAGTTATAAAATTATATCTCCTACATCTTTAGAGCTAGAGTATCCAAATTTTAAATGTAGATTGATATGTACGTTATAGAATTTCGATTTTTGTTCAATTTCACCCCCCACCCTTATATCCACCCCCTCACCCATAAGTTTGTAAAAGGCGTATTTCAAATACTAGAGACTTGAGCTTTGGCAATTATACGCATAGTAATGATAAAACCACAATCTGAAAGTTTCATGGAGAACGTACGTCCAGAAAAAAAGTTATTAAACAATTAAGTTCCCATAGTAAGCCCACACTGCAGCCCATGCGTGCGCGCCTATGGGTGTCTATGTATGTGTGTTTGCGTGTGTATGTGTGTGTTTGTGTAAGCAGAGAGACGCTAAAAATGATTGAAATGGCTGTTGCTTGAAGGGTTCAGGGGATCTCGTAGTCGAGCACTCTCGACTAGAGTTTTCTTACTTGTTTTAAAACATTATTTGCATTGAAATAATTAATTAACATTGTAACTACTTATGTAAAAATATGAATACACATATTTACATTTATAGAATTAAAATTCTATAATTGTATTTTCTGTCTTCTAAATTTTTTTAAATAGCAGTCGGATTGATGATGAATGTAAAGTGTATCAGTAATAATGTCTATTGTTCACTATCATTATCTATAAAGCTTACTGTTTCTTACTAACTCACCGGTTCTCTCAATTGCGAGCATATTATATTAACTGAATATTATTAACTTCATTTCAAAAGAACTTTACATAATAATTGGCCGTAAAAAGATGGATGCTAAATCATAAAATTTCTATTAGATCAGGTTCCTTACATATAGGTTTGATTAATCTAATTTCTGCAGTGGAAATTTCTTACATGAAGTCTCATTATACTTATTATTACTATGTATCTGGGACAAAGCAGCAGTGTGAAAAAAATTGTATTTGCTCACCAAGAATACAGAAACTACGAAAGTGATGCTCAATTTTAGTCTTTTATGATATATAATATGCTAATAATATATCAAATTATAATATTTTCTTTAGTCATGTGATTACTGGTTGGATTGGTTTTAGCAACAATACTACAACATATTTATGCAAAAGAGAGAGCAAATATGATCAAATATGACACAATTAACACTCATAACTAGTTACTTTTTTTTACATTAAATTAAATTTCGCTCATTTATAAGATATAGATTGCAATGGAGAGAATTAATTAATTATTAATTATTCCCCAATTTTTTAAAATCATTACTGTATTTGCATGTATTTTACAAAGACATTATTATTAGTTCATTTTTTTTTCACAAAGTAGCCGTAGAACGGACATGCCTTGATGACTTTTGATCCTGATAAGCAATTTACATATCTATCTACTCTATGAAGTCGTAGGTGGCGGTTTCTATAAATTACGCACTCAGTGATAAAAAAAAATAAATAAAGAAGTGGGTGATATAAAACTAGAAATGAAATAAACTAAATTCTACCCTTGGGCACGCGAGCTTGTTGTTTCCTGGGCGCTTATGCATAAAAATGTCAAATTGGTGCCCAGCTGTCGGGCAACTGAATATTATCCTGGGTGTGTGCTACCACGAAGGATAGCAGCCCAACTAGTAAAACATCATTATGCTGTCTCGCCTGAGTGGAGCCGAGACGAGCTGGAGCCAAGCAAATACGCAATACGCATTTGTAATAGAGATACCAAAACATAGAGTGTATGTATACATATATATGTACATACATATGTATATAACTGTGACAAACGAGGGCGACAGTGCTCTGGCAATTAGTATATATAATATATGTATGTATGTACGTATTCATAGTTAGTATATATGTATTTACACTCCTACAATAATGTTGTATTGTCATGAAACCGGATTAGCAATTTCTTTGCGATGAATAACTTTATATTTAAATTATATAAACAACCACAGTGTTCCAAATTCCCATCTGAATTTAGCGTGCTATGAACATTGCAGCATTGGATTTTTATCAAAAGTTTAGTAGGTTAATAAGCAATTACCATTTATACTCATTTATAATATGTCAGATCTACTTTGATAAAAACAAGCTAATTTATTCAAAACAACTATTCATAATATATATTTTTTTTCATTCATAATATATATATTTTGAATTTATGAAGTTTCTACATACAATTCATATTCAAATATAGGGCAAGCCTGATAATATGGAAGAAAATAAGCTGTAAGAAAGCGAGTAATACGATTTATTAAGAAAGTGATACAAAGAACGCTGCCAATGCAACCGACTACACAATACTCGCTCATGGCTCAGAACGAACATAAGCATACAGTTTTTAAAAATACATGCAAGCGCCAACTTTCATACTATCATTTGTATAGTCTTTGAAGATTTTGCGCTCCCCTATTTATTGTTGATCGTTCTATATATAGTCAAATCCTGTAATTGTTCCCATCAATGGTGCTATAGCAGTAATGTTTCTATATGGCACTTAAAAGAAATTTAGCTTGATAATATTCATAATATTGCTTATGCGAAACGTGTATCTATGTATGGGTTTCTGTCAACACTTAATACATCTGTCTCACAATTTTACCGGTATTTTTGTACTTATGTACATACATATGTATACCAAATACATATGTATGTATATAGAACTGGATATAAACACTTCTCTGTTTACTTTTCCTATCTCATTTATAAATCTCTGCTTATACACTTACGTATGTATGTATGTATGTATATTCAGATGTATTATTATATACATATAATAAATTATATACATATGTATGTATGTATATGAGAGACAAACACACATATGTATCTACAGGAAAGAGATTGTTAATCCAATTAAACAAAATACTTATGTATGTATGTAAATCATTATAATAAATAAAACGCAATACGCACTCTACGATCACAAAATTCATAATTGATTTTACAAACATTAAAATACATATGTATATGTATTTCAGTATGTATGATGTATTTATTTTTTTCATTATAACTACATATGTATGTATGTATGTACATACATATATGTTTATATATTATGCATGTACAAAGATTCGTCTGTGCATGTTCTCTAGAATAATGCGTTACATACAAATATCGAAGTACGCAGACGTTTTGTATTCATTCCCGCATATATGTATGTACATACATACATACGTACATATGTATGTGTACATACTTGCATACAAAGCAGAGCAATTTGCAAAACATTTGTATTAAATTAAACTTACCAGCATGCAACGTTTCCGGCTAAGCATTTGCACATCTTGAGTTAGTTATTTAATCTTTATTGAAGTACAAGTAAATTTGCAGCTGCGTTATTTCGGAAAAATCAACGAACAAACACAAAACGTGTATATTTCAATTTCGTGCACTCTACCAACAAAACACAACGTACCACGCCTGAGGATGTAGAGACACTGACAACGAAAACTGTCTGGTCGCTACTCGGCGTCTTGTGAGAGAGAGGCAGTATGTATTCATTCTCACATCTATACATGCATATACATACATACATACATATGTATATTCGCATATGTAAGTACGGTTTAGTGATCGGAGGCATGGCATAATAATAAAAGGTTGACTCGTGCGATTCTACTTTCAAGATACTCACAATTATTTTTTGTTTTGCTCTTGTATTTTATTGTACAAATTTATGCACAATATGTACATATATGTTTGTTTTTCTATATGGTACATATTATTGGTCAATATTAATTTATATACATATTTTTCCATTCTGTTTGTTAATCTTGTACATATGTATTTTTTCTATAAGTGTATAAATAAAAATGTTTAAATATAATAATAATATATAATTTAATACCAAGCAAATAAATAAGTAGATCAGAAAGCTTAAGAGAATAAACAAAATATATGACGTTCACATAGTTTTGGTACAATGAGTTTGATGTGGATTGTGTTTCTGTACATCTAAAAAAATTGCGTTTGTGCCAGTGGGAGTGTTACCAGACTGTTTAAAATAAATCAAAGAACGTTAGCTGGAAATGAAGGACAACGCACAAGTAGGTTTGAAACTTGAAATACCAACTGTGGTAAGCTAATTTATTTACCATCTCCACCACGTTTTCTACAATCGGTAAAAATTCTTATTTATTAAATTTGCAATTTGTTTAACGATATGGTCAAATGTATAACAAATTTTACTATCTAATTAATAAGTCATATTTTTTAAAAATAGATTAATACTTTTCTTTAATAATAGCTTACACAGTTCAATACAAAAATTGGACGTGTCTAAAAGATAAAGTATACCTTTCAGCGTCATACATATGACTTTCAATTTTAAATATGTATGTATTTAATTTTTATTGTGTGTTGTGTTGCAAATTCTGTTCCAATTCTGTTGTGTAGTGTAATTTGTATAGACAAAGGAGTCTAACAAAGCGGGTACTATGTGTATTTGTATAAGTGTATGTATATGACCACACACAAGCACACTTCTGTATCTGTAAGGTGTAAGTGCTGCGCCTGCGAATGCTATGAAAATGGTGAAATCATTGAACGATGGAACGGCTATGGGAAGTTTATGCTTTGAGCCTTGTTTGTATGTACTGGCATGCAGCTACTTCTTTATGCGTGCCTGGTAGATGTTGAACAAGTCGATGGCCACAAATACGTTTTATTATCGATTTTATTGGGTTGCAAATTGGTGTTCACTAATGACAGATGGGATCATAACAAAATGAACGGTATTTATAACCTTCATCGCTAAATTTTGCAGAAAATTCAAAAGTCATAATTTTTGTCGATTATTTCTATTACTACTTAGTAATTAAGTAACTTTGTTTGCTTAACTAATTATGACAAAATCTCTGTAGCCAACCAAATTGATTCCATGTATACAGATGGTCTATTTGACCATCTTTTGTACATTTGTCGGCAATAACTCATTTTGTATAAAAACAGGCGTTCTTGATTTCACATGTTGTATGTTTAGATAAAACACAGAACATTTATTAAGCTAACACTTTTGAGTTAAGGGTTTTTTTTTTTCTAACAAATATAAAAACAATTAATAATATACGATTTCAGCTAAAATGATTTCCGAAATCATGAATATAAAATTTATCCCGTGCATCCATACTTATAAAAAAAAAAAATAAATAAAATAAAAAATTTTCTATTGTGTTTCAAATTTTTCTTCAATTATATTCAAATCAAAATATAATGAACATGAAAAAAAAAATAAATAAAAAGGCCCTTTGCTTCATTGAAATTGCAAATTATATTTGTGTAACCATTCATAGACATCTTGCAGAGGCTAGTATTTGCCATAGTTATAAAAGAAAATCACCAGACAATAGTTTGCTTGCAACTATGATTGCCAATAATTCGTTTATATATCGATATATCGATGTATCGACGCATGCAACTTTGTATTTGGTGTATTGCAAGTTCAGCTTGCAAGAAAAGAAAAGCAAGCCAAATCCCACAGGTGGATTCGATGGCAACAATAATTGAAATTGAAGATGATTACGATCATATGGAAAATGTGGAGTATATTTTAGAAAATGTACTCATGCCTGACGATGGGAGTCCAGAGTTCAGACAGCTGCAGGATGACTACAATTCACATCTGACATTATCATGTAAATGCTCAAACAACAACAATTGCTGCAATAACATTGAATTTTGTCACAAGGGCGGACTGAAATACATGCGTGTGAAGGACGAATTGGTTGTCATTCCAAGTGAAAATCAACAATTTCGATCTATCATTGAGTGCAATGAACTCTGTAAATGCCAAATTAGACAATGCCTGAATCGTCGAGTGCAGTACGGACCACGCCAAAATCTTGACGTTTTTGAATCGCAATTATACTTATCGAAGGGCTTACGTACTACCGCGTATATCCCTAGTGGGGCTTTTATCTGTGAATACGCAGGCGAGCTATTAACGCTATCAGAAGCTCAAAGGCGTATACAAATTATTGATGAAAAGTGTCAAATGAATTACATTTTATGCCTTTATGAGCATTCTAATTCACGACTAACTACGATTGTAGATCCTTCTAAACGTGGAAATATTGGTCGCTATCTAAACCATAGCTGTCAACCTAATTGCGAGATTTTAGCTGTACGAACCAACTGCCCCATACCAAAAATTGGTGAGAGATTAGGCCACCGGCTAATCAAATTTCTAACATTTGCTTGAATATGTTATAGGGATCTTTGCTAAACGTGATATATTCGCTAATGAAGAATTATGTTTTCACTATGCTGGGGGAGATAATTATAATGGAACGCACAATGGAAAACCTTGTCTATGCGGTTCCGCCAATTGCAACGGATTCATGCCAAATACACAAATTTAGAACAAATAGAATTAAAATCAACTTTGAATACCGTTTTATAACATTTATTCCAGGTAAATGGGAGTTACATTTCATCAAAGTTTATTACCGATTTCAGTACCTAATGGCGGAAGTTTTTTTGCTATCCATTCCTGTAGGTCGAGAAGGGAGCTTCTTTTCAGTTCGTGTAGTGTGTTCTTTAGAGGTGTAAAAGTGCCGGTTACACCTAATTTTTGTAGGGACTCAAATGTCTCTAGCCCCCATTCCAAAGGAACCAACGTATCGCGCTCACCGTGAAACATACGAAGTTCCGGCAGTGTGCTTTGTGTTGGTTTTTGGCTTTCCAGAGATTCGTAGACCACGGACTTTCGATTGAGGAAAGATGAGTGTGCAAATACACCTGCCAGACCAGTATTCAGATGGTAACCGGTGTGTAAAGCTAAAGCGCCTCCCATTGAAAACCCACCGACAATTATGCGATTCAGCGGTATGCCAAGGTCTACTTCATCCTGGATTAGTTTATTCACAATCTCATAGCTCTGGGCCATGCTCTTTTTGCTCTCTTGAGCTGCGATATTCACTGATCGTCGGTCGAACCAAACTGTGGACAGCTGTCCATTTAATGGGGTGTACTTTTGTGTTGGAGCTGTTGGGTATATCAATTTGATGTGCGAAAGGTCAAAATCTCGGCCAAGTAAGAAGCGGACCCATTCTATTAGATTCGGTCCGGTATCACCGGAGCCGTGGAAAAATATCACAGATGCGCTATGTTTTCGTATAGATGCCATAATAAACGCTTAAATGAAAATATTTTAATTTTTATGCGTTAAAAAGTATTACGCACATTGATAAGCTCGCAGTGACAAATTAGGTATGATTCTTTCTATAAAATATGAATGTGCTTATCATTGGTATTAATAAAATACTGAAAACAAGAGCAATCGTACCGCCTTTAATCTTAGCGATTTTAATATTAATATAAAAAAGGGACAAGAAATTATGATTTGGAATGTGGGAGCATTTTAAAATAATTGCTTGAAATTTTATACATGCGTTAGATGAGAAATATTAAAAATATCCGCAAATTTGAAATATAAACATTTATTAAAAAAAAAAATATTCGAGGAATACCCTTATGGTATTTTGGGTTATATGGTCACTCTGAAATGTTAGTTGAGACTTGCGTCAAGTTGTGGTCGTGAGTGTTGCAAACGAATAATAACAAACGGTATTATTATTTATAAATAAAATGTAATAAAATGCAAGAGAGTTTATTATTTTCTGTGTTATTTATTATTTGAACATTTGGCAATTAATTCAAAATAAAAAGTCTAACATTTCAGATGTGCACTAAATCATTGAAAATAATGACACAGAAGTTACTAAAGTATTGACTAATTTATCAGCTGTTTGATACACATAACAAAATTAAACAATTTTTGTACACGTGATAGCAATGCATTCTCGGAATTTACATTCGCAGCATAATTACAAATTAATAAATATCCGCAAATATTATGTGAACATAGAGACAACTAGAATAATTCGCGGGTTCCAGATTATCTGAAAACAATTTGAGAAAATCAACAGGTTGTTGTAAAGCATGCCTGCAGAAATTACATACATCTGTAATGTACATTCATATAGACATTTCCATATTAAAAAGTCTTTACAGTAATAATAACAAAAGTTGTTTCGCTCTCCGCTCTACTATTTATTTTTATCTCAGACATTTGTTTATGCATACCCTTGTGTATATAAATATTGCACATGTATGCATGCAAATGAACATGTGTGCATTTGTGCCTGCTCAGCATGATTTGACACTATTTCTCTCTCTCTTTCATTCCCACTATGTTCGTATTTGTGTTTATCGCATACTTGGTTGAGATAACGTGAAGGGAACTCCTCGCGCTCAAGATAGGCGTAATTTATGCAGACTCATTCTAACAGCGCGTCACTTTGTGTATGTGTGTGTGTGCTATATGTGTGTTGGCAATACATATAGACGTATTTCCGGCACGTAGCTAAACTATGTATATACATACATACATACACATATGTACAAACATATATAAACATTTATACATTTTTTGAAAAATTTATGAAAACGGCTTTTTTTGCTTATAAGATTGGTTCATACATAATTGCAAAGTTCTATAAGCACTATAAGCAATTCGAAATATATTTTCCATTATATATCATCCATTTCCATTACAAATAATGATTTAGAATAAAACAAAACAATTGGAATATCCTGAAGATTGATATATCTATCAAAAGTATGCGAATACTACGTTTGTGTCGGTATTTTATATTTTTCTATTTTCTGGGTACGTTAAAAATGTTTCTCAAATTTACAAATAAATTTTTAACAGATTTAAGTTAAGTTAGCTTTGTTAATATTTTTGTTGACTCACAATTTATGATCGTTTTTGCTATATAAGTCTAACGTTGATTTTTCGTTCTGAATCATGACATTGCATTTTAATTTTATTAAATGCTTATACATTTAATACCCTATAGTTATCCCGAATATGCAAAAAATATCAATTTAAATCTGCGGGACAGTGTTTTGAAACGCCTTTCTCCTTTTACTATCTATCAAAACCAATCTAAAATTGAAAAACTTTAATTTGTATATCATATTGGACATCATCTAAAATTTGGCAGCTATAAGGTATCTTGTAAACGTACCCCATCCATTCCACTGCTACCTGTCACCTGTTACCAGTTGTGTAGATTTGTATTGAGAGGATGACATTGCAGAAATTTGCTCACTTCGATTCCGGCGTACGCACAATCAGTCAATGTCGAAGGTGCTAGCTCATTAAGCTGATCTCTTTCAAATCGTGTAGTGATAGTTTTCATTTACCTGCGACGCACGGAACTATGAACTACAGTTATGAACCCAATGAACAATCCTCAAACAGAAGAGGTTATAAAATTAAATTGAAATAACAATGTGGGATATACAGAGTGTATATTAAACGTGTACAAAGTATAAATGAAATCATGGTGGTATTTTAGACTTTACTATCTAGAGTCATGCAGTGATAAAAATAATTTTAACTTATATTGAAACATCTTTGAACGTAAAAACGATCTATTCTACGAAACAAAATTTTTGTTAGGTACTTTTTTCGTGTAGTGGACTTTGTGCGCACCTGGGGTAACGCTGACTGGTCTTATCGCCAAATTTTTTTTTAGATCGGCAACGCGGTCGAGCTGCTACAAATCCGAATTATATACAAAGTAGAAAAAATCTAATCGGATGGATTCAGACATTCTTGCTGTGCATTGAATTAAGAAACTAAAGACCTCGAATTTTGCTGCGATTGCTAATAGAGAGTATTCTATGGACGCATATTCTTTTACTTCATTTTAAAAATATAGATCCCGTAATCTGTTTTGGTTTCTCGTATCATATTAACAACAAATACGCATACGAGAGTCGAAATTATTGGCCTGGAGCATGCCTACAGGAACTGAACAGCAATTCAATATATTATTATTATATATTAATAATATTAATATTTCTAAGCATAAAGATGCACCAGCAAGCTATAGGTAATATATTATGAGCTCTGAAATTCAGAAATTGAACGGATTGACAGGCAGAAACTTTCTAACGAATGGGAAATCAGGGTATAATGGTTTTGTTAAATGTATGTATCAGTCAGAGGGATGCAAAGAAGACCCCATAAATTATATATATTCTTGATCAGGGAGGCGAGCGGAGTTGATTTGGCCCTAAGTCCGTATATATGTACCTTACCGAAAGTCAGCTATAAAAAATCTTATCCTCATTATAGCCATATCTCCTAGGTCTACCGTTTAAATAAATTACTCATAGTGTTGTTGTTGAAAAACTTTTTCATCGTGAAGTGAATAAAATTCTCTTAAAGACAAACAAATTGCTAGGCGTTATCTTTAGTGGTATTGACAATATAATGTGTTGCGCATTGCACACGTGCTAAAAAAAACCATACTGCAAGAATTATTAATGATTGGGGCTCGTGTTCCCTCTTCGTATTTCTTTTACGCATTTTCTCTCAGTATTTTCTCTTCGTATTTCGTCTACGTATTTCGCCAATGTTTTTAATTCGTTAATGCAATGCATTGCATTGCTCTGCAGTAAATTAAAATAATTAAATAAATAAATAAAGAACAATAAAATAAAAAATAATAATAATAACAATTAATCACTCCCCTTCACTGCCTTGCAATAATGAAGAAAAAAAAAAAAAACCAACTAAGAAAAGAAGTAAAAATATTAATATTAAAAAAAAGAAAATTTCGATGTTTTTGAAACCATAACCCAAAGGCATGAAGCCATTTAAAATGGGAAATCAGGGTATAATGGTTTTGTTAAAAGTATGTAACAGGGAGAAGGAGGCGTGGCAGACCCCACAAAGTATATATATTCTTGATCAGGGCGACGAACTGAGTCGATTTAGCCCTGTGCGTCCGTCCGTCCGTCCGTATGTATGAACGCGTCGATTTCAGAAGATATAAGAGCTAGAGACTTGAACTTTTTTTAAAATGACCGTATATACAGCGCCAAAAATCGATAACTCGTCCCGTTATTTTTTTATCTATCAAGAACCTTATCGAAATGCAGTTATAAAATTATATCTCCTACATCTTTAGAGCTAGAGTATTCAAATTTTAAATGTAGATTGATATGTACGTTATAGAATTTCGATTTTTGTTCAATTTCACAAACACAATCTAAAAGTTTCATGAAGAACGTACGTCCACAAAAAAAGTTATTAAACAATTAAGTCTATGTCTATGCATGTGTGTTTGTGTAAGCAGAGAGACGCTCGTAGTCGAGCAGTCTCGTCTAGAGCTTTCTTACTTGTTTCCGGTAAAGTTGTATGTTTTTTGCGAATAACTGTAGTATACATATTTATTTTTTTTAAATTTTATCCACTTTTTTATTTTCGTTGCGAAAACCCGAAATACCGAAAAATAGGGAGTGTAGATCCTGGCGCCAGGTAGTGATCAATGGGAACACTTTCTGCTGCTGCAAGCATTATAGCTTCGTCTTACTTAAATATAAATTCGAAATGAATACTACTGCATTCATATAGACAACTTAAATGATCTTTGGTTCCTCTTCATCCCTTGCTTTTCTTAGTCAGTCAGACAGAGAGATGGAGAGGCTGACAGACAGAGAGACAGATATACAGACAGACATACGAACCGATATATAAGCATGCAAACTGGCATGTCTAAATCGGATTACCTCATTATGCTGCTCAAGAATATATGTACATATGTTCATATACATATATTGATTTAGAATGTATACATACATGTGTATATTGATTTAGGCTAAACTGGCAACTAGTAGTGCTTTCTTACTCGATTTTATTTATTTTTGTAGCTTATATTAAACAAATGTGCTCATATATACATATAGTTATTTCAGCTGGGTGTTGATTTCATTAAAAGAATTCTCATCATTAAGCAAATTCGGGAATTGCCGTACTATGACGGATATAACTAGAATAGAGATAGCAATATTTGGAGTAGATTAACGTGATCGTCTACGCGCTCTTAAGCATTTGGTGTACATTTGCCCAAACACATACACAATATGGCGCACCATACGTGAGAGATAACCCAATCTGATGTTTCTGGCTATCCTCTCTACTTGCAGACATAGAGATGAACGAAGACTCTGACAGATGTTCCCTCTCAACACCATGCGGTCGTTTCGACTCTGCACGGGCAATAGACGACCACGACGCGACAGACGATGACATGACCTTCTGCATGTCGAACTACGCCAAGGAAGCGCTAAAGATGATGTTCATGATGCGGTCCCACGGGATGCTCACAGACGTTGTGCTCGAGGTAAAGAAGGAGCTCTTTCCCGCACACAAGGTGGTCCTCTCTGCCGCATCTCCGTACTTTAAAGCTATGTTTACTGGCGGACTGAAGGAGTCCGAGATGTCGCGTGTGCAGCTCCAGGGGGTAAGTAGAGTCTAGCTACATAGCTAAAGCTTATGACTATAATGGATGAACAGCACACTCTACTTTCCTAGGTATGTCCGACGGCAATGGCCCGCATTCTCTACTTCATGTATACTGGACAAATACGCGTCACAGAAGTCACCGTCTGTCAACTTCTACCTGCTGCAACCATGTTTCAGGTGCAGAATGTCATTGATGCGTGCTGTGCGTTTCTGGAGCGTCAGTTGGATCCAACCAATGCTATCGGCATTGCGAATTTCGCGGAACAACACAGCTGCAGCGAGCTGCAGAAGAAGGCAAACTATTTCATAGAGCGACACTTCATGCAAGTATGTTAAGAGTGGTAAAAGTTTCGATTGCTATTTATTATTGAACCGTGATACTCTTTGAATCATAGGTGTGCCAGGAAGAGGAGTTTTTGCAGCTGTCCGCCTATCAGCTAATAGCGCTTATAAGGCGCGACGAATTGAACGTACAGGAGGAGCGCGATGTATACAATGCTGTCCTGAAATGGGTGAAATACGACGAGGACAATCGCCATTCCAAAATGGAGCACATTCTTGGCGCTGTGAGGTGCCAGTTTCTGACGCCCAACTTCCTTAAGGAGCAGATGAAAAACTGTGACGTGCTCCGTAAGGCTCCTGCCTGCCGCGAATATTTAGCCAAGATCTTCAAAGACTTAACATTACACAAGTGCCCAGGCGTGAAAGAGCGTACGCCAAACACGACGCGCATGATATTCGTCGCTGGCGGATTCTTCCGTCATTCCCTGGATATATTGGAAGCGTACAATGTAGATGACAAGACTTGGACCACCTTACCGAATCTGCGCATCCCACGTTCCGGTCTGGGAGCGGCGTTTCTTAAGGGCAGATTCTACGCAGTGGGCGGACGAAACAACAACATTGGCTCATCATACGACTCCGACTGGGTAGATCGTTACAGCGCCATTAGTGAAACGTGGCGGCCCTGTTCTCCGATGTCCGTGCCGCGTCATCGAGTCGGGGTGGCAGTCATGGACGAGCTAATGTATGCTGTTGGTGGATCTGCAGGAATGGAATACCATAATACTGTTGAATAGTAAGTGGGCTACAGCACACACAAAATAGCAGCTAATGTTCTTATTTGTCGGTTTTAGCTACGATCCTGACCAAGATCGATGGACTCTCGTCAAGCCCATGCATTCCAAGCGCTTAGGCGTTGGCGTTGTGGTTGTCAATCGCCTGCTTTACGCCATTGGTGGCTTTGATGGCAACGAACGCTTGGCCAGTGTGGAATGTTATCATCCGGAAAACAACGAATGGAGCTACTTACCTCCTCTGCATACTGGTCGCAGTGGAGCAGGTAAGATCGCTCTAGAATCTACATAATAAAACAAATGTAAATACATACTGTGAATGAATATTAAAGAAATATTTCTGAATTTCAGGTGTAGCCGCCATTAATCAGTATATCTACGTCGTGGGTGGATTTGATGGCACTCGGCAGCTAGCTACAGTAGAGCGATATGACACGGAGAACGAAACTTGGGATATGGTAGCGCCAATACAAATCGCACGGAGCGCTCTTTCGCTTACCACACTCGATGGCAAGCTGTATGCGATTGGCGGCTTTGATGGCAACAACTTTTTGTCAATTGTAGAAGTCTACGATCCGCGTACGAATACTTGGGAACAGGGCACTCCATTAAACTCTGGTCGCTCTGGCCACGCTTCCGCTGTTATATACCAGCCTTCCTGCGCCTCCACATTTATGGACTACGAAGAAACAGTAATACCCAAGCGTGATGACGGCAATGATGAAAGCCAGAACGACTCGTCGCAATATCCTTTTGGAGGCAGAAGCCCAACCTTTGCAGGCATCCCATCAAATATGCAGTTTCATGCATCCTATGGGGCCGGCGGGTGCCATAATTGCGAGTCCAACATGAAACCGAGTGACAATTATTCGACGGCCTTAAGTATGAGATATGCTGCTGAGAAAATTGCCAAACAGTCTCGTTATATGTCAAACATTCGACTGCTTAACGATAACTTAAGGAATCAGGATCCTACGGATCGCTATTACAAGAATCCGCCCTCAAATGTAGTCAATACACAGAGACGCTGCATATTGAGCCCAATGTGTATAGCCATGCAAAATATAATAAATAAGAGCTTGGAATGGCACTATAAAAAGATCACAACAACGCCATGACAATTATTTGGATCGCCGAAAGTGTTTTTGTGAAGCCAAATTAGCCAATTTCTTTAGTGTAACTATTCACATCCATACAGTTAATATTCCATTTCGTTAATCATTCCAGCCGAACATGTTAACATACAAGCGTAGCCTAGGTGTGCAATTTCACAATTGAACAATTATTGACTTAACTCATTGTATTCAAAATATATTTAATAGGTGATTGTATGGATGTATCTATTCATACGAGGATATGCAATATATTAAGATGCCTTTCATAAGTTAACGCATAATTAAGTAGATTAACTAATATCATAATATCGTATGATGGATATTGTGCTTTAATAGCTTGTACAAACCTCTTAGGATACATTACTATGGTAATTAAAATGATATAAGCTGTAAATAGTTATTTACTGATAATGATAAAATTGTAAAGCATTCAAAAACATGCATATCTAAATGATTGTGCAATAAATATGTACAATTTTTAATGAGCCGCAGATGCCACTTAATCGACAAAGTGATAAAAAAAAAACAACTTGACAAAGTATTTCTTTATTATAAATTGCCGTCACTATGTTCAAAGTGCTAATCGAATGTGATGAGGTACCATATAGTATAGTTGTATAGATAGTAATTTCAGGCCAGGACAATTCATATTTCGGTCTTTTATAGCATCAAATAATATGGAAAAGACCGCAGTAATGCGGTACATGTATGTATGTACATGTAAATACTATTGTCTATAATAATAACTAATCAATATATTATTATATATCCTATATTTTACGAGAATATCAACAATAGTTTCAAATAGACAATTGAACATTTATTCGATATGTTGAATATCATTTCTAATATTTAGTATTTTTTCCCAATTTAATACGCTCGAATTTACTGCACGTGCTAGGAACGTGAATAAATTCATTTTGGATAATTTATAGAAAATGTATAAGAAACTTGCACTTCCTCCTGATTGTGTACAGATCACTTACTAAAATACAATTCGCAATATTCTTCATCGGCGGAGAAGCAGATGAAGTTCTCCGCCGATGAAGAATATTGCGAATTGTATTTTAGTAAGTGATCTGTACACAATCAGGCGGCAATAGTCTATTATATTAAAATTAGCCCGAAACTATATAAACTATTATCAAATTTGCTCTAGCATTAAGACATTTATGAAACGTCATGTGATAAATCAATCGACATCCATCCGACATGAGTGAAGCCGAATGATGTTGACATGCATCTTTGCATATGCCCAATTATAAACAACAAAATTAATCACAATTCTCATAACATCTGCTGTTGATCCGTCTTAGAGGAAAATAAAGCACATTCCAAGAGTAATTAATTAACCTTTTTAGCTGATTTATATAATTATATTTATTTTAATCTATTTGTATCGTACACTTCATGCCATCCATGGTATCTCTATGAAATTAAAGACTTCTTTGCTTGCGAGGTCGTGGCGGATTCCAGGATACTGGTGTGTTGTCAGTAATGGAAATAATATTTAAGCCGCTCATTTGCAGGCCTTTGATGGCCGACTACAATAATAAATTATATGCATAGAAAGAATTTCGATGTAATAAATATAATTATAATTACTCACCATTCTGCCGGGTCCCAGTCCACGGACTTTCACTCGAACTGTTTTCCATCCAAGCTCAACAGCTTTCTGAAACAATAATCAATAATAATATTAGAAATCAAATATGAATCAATATCAAATCATTAATCCAACCGAGCCTATGGTAACCGCAGTGGCCTGTGCGGCTATATTCGTTCCTTTCCTGGTATTTTTAAATCCTTCAATTCCACAAGATCGTATCAGGCGTGGCACACCTACAGCATCAGTACAAGAAATGAAAATATAAATATGATGTCTAATTTTAGAAAATTAATTCGAGACTCGCCTTTATAGTCCGTCACTGATATTATGGTGTTATTGGGGGACACTCGAATATTACAAACGGGCAGCTCGTTGAAGGGAATGCCGTTGAAGAGCTTGGTGGCAGTCGTCGCATCGGGAAAGAACTTCGCCTGTCTATTACAATAAATTTAATAATATTTTAGCATGCGATTTGATCAACTTATGCAGGTGTCTTCGCTTACCGGTTGAAAAGCGTGTCAATGTCGACAGATTTTTCGCCAGCGGTGCCCTCGTCTTTAGCCGGCAGCGAAGCCAGCATTTCCTTGCGGTCTTCCGCTTTTCTCAAAATCACGCTTGTGTGTATTAACGCACTTTTCGATGGTATCGTGCATTGTTTAATACAATTTATTCCAGCCAAAATTGAGGACTTCATAAACATTTTGAATATACAAATATAATAACAATTACATCACTAGAGTGCAAATAGTCTGGCATCACTACACTTCTTTAGTAGTGTTGGAAAATGCACCAACATCGCAAGTTCATTTTGTGAATGGCTACTCCATATGAGCGTGGAAGAAGCACATTTATAGTGATGGCAAAAAAAATTCATTGTTCGATTATTTAATCATATGATTTATTTTAGGTGCTTTAACGATTAATTGCAATTAACCGCTGAAAAATGAAAAAATCGATTAATCAAATGATTTTTTTTTAATGCGCTTATTATTTTTTTTATTTATTTTTTATGAACTTTTAGAAGCAATAATAGGAACAAGAACAGTAAAGAATATACATAAATGTTTATTTATTTAAAATTGAGTTAAGAAATAGTAGTTGTGAAAGGTGCTCTGTTGTTAACCTGTTCCTTTTTTCGGTTAATGTGGCACCCGCCTTGGAAAAAAGACGTTCCGCTGGTACCGAAGTGCCTATTAAGAAACAATACCGACAAGCTATAACATATAGCTTAGGGTATGCAGTACGCATCTCCTCCCAGGCGTTGGCGACATTACGCTTCAAATCAAAAACAGGAGCATTTAAAAAAAAACTGAGATCGTCTTGAATTTGAAAATGGTTACCGTCTTTCTTACTGGTTTTGTGGGCCAGTGTCTTGTGGTGGGTCCATAAATCGAACTCAACTTCGCTAATAGATGAGCCGTCACTAGTGCTTCCTAAACTTTCATTTATATCTGGTTGTATTTTTACAATACTTCAATTGTTTTTGGCACAATTGGCAATTCACATCCGTGTCATTTAATTTTGAATAAAATCTCCACACTTTACTTAGTTTTGGTGCCATAATGACGCTTCGCCACTAACTTTTGCGCGCCAATGTTGCTTACAGCGATGCGATTTTTTGAGCAAATCATCGATTATCTCGATTATTCAAAACCCATTTTGCGATACAATTAAATCGTGAATTGAAACAAAATAATCGATTATTGCGTATCATATGATTAATCGTGCCATCACTACACATTTATTTTCACGTGTTTGAATGCAGCAGTGAAACGCATATAAATATCTTGAAATGGCTCTTAAACGATTAAAAAGTTAGTTATTAATTAATTAATTACTGATATTCAGTTTATTAATCATGATTACTTTTAGCGAAAAAATCAAAGCGTTTGACTGGCAAACTCAAGCACAAAATTGATAAAAAGGTTCGTGAGCACAACCGCAAGGAGCGTCGTGAGGCAAAAAAGAATACCAAGAAGGGCAGCAAGAAACAGAAACTAATACAGATCCCAAATATATGCCCATTCAAAGATGATATCCTCAAAGAAGTGGAGGAGGCCAAGCAACGACAGGAAGCTGAACGCCAAGCCCGGCGAGAAATGATAAAAGCTGAGCGCGAAAAAAACAAATTCAAGTCGCTGGAGTCGATGGTGGAAGACGCCGATATGCGGGGCACTGTGCACGGAATAATGCATGAAGAAAGCGCCGCTCAGGGTAATTCGAATGAAAAAGTATATAAGAACGCCATCACGAAGGAACAGTCGTTGAAGCAGTACTTTAAGGAGTTTCGCAAAGTGATCGAGAATGCCGACGTCGTGCTGGAAGTGGTCGATGCACGTGATCCCCTCGGCACACGGTGCACTGAAGTTGAGCGAGCAGTGCGCGCGGCTCCTGGGAACAAGCGGCTGGTGCTCATTCTAAACAAAGCCGACCTTGTTCCAAGGGAAAACCTGAACAATTGGATTAAGTACTTTAGGCGCAGCTTACCCGTCACTGCATTTAAGGCTTCCACGCAAGACCAGGCTTCAAAATTGGGACGTCGTAAGCTGCGCGACATGAAGACCGAAAAATCCATGCAGGGAGGTGTCTGCATTGGAGCAGAGTTGCTTATGTCTATGCTTGCCAACTATTGTCGCAATAAGGGCATAAAAACCTCGATTCGCGTGGGAGTTGTTGGAATACCCAATGTGGGCAAGAGTTCCATTATAAACTCGCTTACCCGAGGACGTTCTTGTATGGTTGGAAGTACTCCAGGTGTCACTACGTAAGTCCCGTCCCTGAAATAAAAATTCCCGCAAGTACACATTAATGTAAAACTGAAATAACAATTAAGACATTATCAACAAATTGTTTAGGGCCATGCAAGAAGTTGAACTGGACTCCAAAATTAAGCTGATTGATTGTCCGGGCATTGTGTTCACAAGCATTGCCAGCGAAGGCAATCAAAATGCACATGTTGTGTTGAAGAACGCGCAGCGTGTGGGCGACGTCAAGGATCCGTTTAGCATAGCCGAGAGCATTCTGAAGAGAGCCAGCAAGGAGTACTTCTGTAAGATGTACGACATTACCAACTACGACACATTCGAGGAATTCTTCGCAAAGAAGGCAGCCAGAATGGGTAAGTGAATATGGAGAGATTTTTACAATGCTGCTTTACTTGAATGTCCACACACCATCCACAGGGAAATTCTTGAAGAAGGGTGTTCCGGATGTTGTGGCCGCTGCTCGCAGTGTTCTGAACGATTGGAACACTGGAAAAATTAAATACTGTACTCAACCTCCCGAAGTTATTGAGAATGCGAATGTGCACATAAGTGCTTCGATTGTACATGCCGAGGCGCGAGAATTCGACGTAGACAACTTTGAATCGATGGAGACCGACGTACTGAATCAGTGTCCCGAGAAGACGGATGATATTATGGAGATAACATCAACAGGTCCACTTGAGATGAGAGTTCCGCGCGAAGATGCAGGGGTGGCTCCTACAGTGATAACTGAAAGCGAGCCACCGGCAAAAGGTCGCAAAAGAAAATTGGAGGAAGATAAAAAGGAAAAGCCAGATCCTGTGCTACTGCTTGAGGGTATTTAGTTTGCACAATTACTTGATTGCCGTTAGCTAATAAAAACATGTTTTAATATTTTCAGAGAATCAATCCCTTAACAAAAATATAAAAGAGCTACAAAAGAAGAAGAAGAAACAAAATATACGCAACGAGAAAAAGATTTCAAAAATAACTGACGTTTTGGACAACTTTAGCTTGAGTGCACCATCGTCTAATACAGATAAATACGATTTTGACCAGGATTACAACATTGAATGATTGTACAATTTGAATTGTTTTATACAAGTCATAATCAAAAATTATGTTATCTGTTGAAGTAAATGAAATACATATACATTTAATTTTTATTAAGCTGACAAAAGTACCCCCATATTTGGAAATGAAAAACAAATCAAGATTAAATATTCAACTCAATTCAGTTTTGAAACTTAATATATATTGATTATTTATTCCTAAGTGCATGTAATGCTCTTAACATGATTTATATCAAACAACAATTAAATTTCTGAACGAAATAACATACATATGTATTCACTCATTATCATTATTAAAATCAACATTGTCAAGCTGTACCACAGAATCTTTTTCATGCACAGCCCTAGTGGTTCAACCTCTTAAGCATTGTTTCATGATCAAGAAGTCGAGCCTTGACTTTTTCTATTGTTAAATATTTGTCAGGTAGGCTCTCTATCGCCCAAGTGATTCTATCATAACTTGGTGGAAGAGTTAAAAGTAAATGAGCGATTTTGTCAAATTCGTCTAACTTAACGCCCGGCGCACTTAGTATGAGGTTATCAAACAAAATAAAATGTTCTAGTAGCGGAGTATCCGCCTTCAGCTTTAGAGCCGATAGTTGTTTTAGTAATGAGAGCATTGATGATACGCTTTTTCGGTCGTAAATGGCATCTAAATTTTCAAAAATCTGTCTAGCAGTATTTTCATTGTTGGCAAAAAACAATAAAGAATCACTCAAGTGGTCTATGATAATCCTCTTTGCCTTGACTTGTGCGCTCTTCATCGCTTCCGTCAGTTCCACTTGTTCTTCGTCAATTACTTTTAATAGATCGTTCTCTTCTAAAAGAGCCCTGACTCGAATCTTCCAAATGTAATATTTCTTCCCATCAAACGGTTTTATATTCCTTATTCTGTTATCCATTTTTCTGGCAAATGCAAATGGCCTCGCGACGTGACTGCTCCGAAATGAATTTTTTATGGAGAATTGGGAAACGGCGTCACTTCCTGTTGGATTGTGAAATAATATATTTATGCATTTTTTCGACACATACACATACATACATATTAATATAAATATACATACATACTTACATGTACATATACATATATACATATATCCTAGTTTCCGCTGTTTTAATCCTTATACATCTACGTTTAACAAACAGAGCCCTCAATGAATTACTATCTTCTGCATATTGTGCATATTCAAAATATGTACATACATACATACATATAATACGACCAACATATTAAATACATATGTATGTATGTGTGTATTTATGCACGTATGTATGTATATATGGATGAATATATGTATGTATATTTGTATGCATATATGTATGTATCTATGTATGTATTTACGTACTTTGTTCTTTAGTGTAGTAATCTTAAATTAGCGTCTGCTAGAATCGCTCGCCGTCCTTACGCAGCTTTATTGTGTTGCCACCATGCTTGATTGTATCTTTAACCAGTGTGCTGCCACTAACCCGCGAATGAGCGAGATTGAGCAATAACGCAATAATAATAGGTTCTGTAAAGCGACTGTTAACTGGACACTAACAGTTTCAGCAATAACAGTGACACTGACGTCACATTTTCGCAGATCAACACAAGTTGATCTATTTGAAAATGAACAAACGTTATATCACTGTTATCTGTCTTAAAGACTGTGGGAGTAAATCAAGTGCTGCTATATTAGTATTATTTAGATTCTTATGTTAGTGACTTGAGTTAATGACTTGATACATTACCGTTTTACACTCTTTAGCTCTGGAAGATTCAGATAGATTAGCCTGGTATATAGGATTTTAGAAACTACGCAGTCTTTAATTATACTCATTAACGAAAGTGAAATGAGTATATAGGTTTTGTGAATGTCCTTCCGTCGTCTGTCCGTATGAACGTAACTTTTTCGGCGCTATTGAAGCTAGAGACTTGAAATTTGGAACACACACTCGTGTATATCTCCCACTAGGGCCGTGGCAAATCGGAAAATGCATTTTCCGATATACCAGAAATCATGTTAGTTGAAGAGCTAGAAAGCTAAAATTTGGTATGTAGATCCGCGTCGACCAGCCAAGTCCAACAGGCTATAGTGGATATATCTACGACCATTGAGGGCGTGGCAAATCGGATAAAACTGTATCTCCTAAAGCTGTAAATCTATTACGCTGAATATATACCAAAGAGGTATGCTCGATATATCTCCAACCAAAGGGGGCGTGACAAACCGAAAAAGTTTATATCTCATATGGCTTAAGAGCTACAAGCTTCAAATTTGGATAGTTGAGTTACTGGTAACTTCCTCTATCGATGTCCCAAAAATAATTGTTACGGCTCTTTGTTTTTGGAGCGTATGAATTCAAATTTTGCAGTTAGGTTATCGTTAGCGCGTTCGAAGAACTGGCCAAAAATGAGGTGTCTGCGGCCAGTAGGGGCGTGCCAGGATCATGCCCTGCTTTTTGTTGCGCACTAGAGACTTGAAAATTGCACTATATAGTCGAGTTGGGCTGTGAATAAGTATTGTAAAATCGGTATCGCCCGACTGCAAGATTCTTACTTGTTTTTGCTTATTATATCTGATGCTAGCAGCAAATTCCCCATAATAAACAATTGTAAGACAAAACTGCAATTACTACATAGACTGACACCACGAATGAGTGAAATGACACCCTACATGATTAGTGGTTCAGCTCATATAACAGAACAGAAGCCGAAAATGTTATGCATTTTATAGATGTGAAAGCATTTTATAGGAGCATATACACATATATTTGTTGACAGAATCAGCCGGCGATGCAACTTTGTTGTATCCCCAACCCATTAGGGTGCGGCAACCGAACAAAAAGATATATATTGAAAGTGAATAGTTTTAGCTTGGGTCGCAAGATTGAACAGGCAATATCTGTTTTCATAATTTTAATATTTGTGACTGTGCTAAAAAGGACACTTTCAAGCACTTAAATATTTTGAAATAGTAAATAATATAAATAATACATTTAAATAAAACGAATTACAAACTCTTATAATATTAATTATGGCATTGAGTAACATTGAGTGGATAGCAAAATACAAAGATGACAGTGAAAAATCAAAATCTGTATATAAGTTTAAATTTTATTACAAAATATTTCTTAAAACTTAACAGTACAACTACAACTATTAACGCTCAATTAATGTTTGATCATTTTGAAAATGCTGTCAGTATGAGCATACGAACGTACACCCACACATACATACGCAAGCATGTATGTATGAACGTACATCAGCAGGTGCATACATAATACACTCAAAATGACCCAAGTCCAAGCTGTTTTTTAAAATTAGTTTTTACTATGTAGTCATACGTACGTACTTATGGGTTTCATAAAAGGGCGTATAGTTATTATAATAATAAATTTTTGGAATTAAAATGTACAGGTTCACATATGTATGTATGTATGCGTAGGTAATTTCTCATGGTTCATAGTTTGTAGTTCGTATGGGGACTCGGTACCACAACATTATTTACAGGGGTAATCGACTTTAGGCATTTTCCCTGGCATTACAACAACTTCGTACAATTCTTTTGACTATTATATTGCGCGAACCCCTTCGTCTTACTCAAACTTGCATTTCCGTCAGATTGAAAGGCAACTGAGTTTAGGGTTCGGGCTGGATGACAAACTAAAACGCGAATTATATCATTTACAAAATTCGCCGAAAGTTAAATAATTGCTATTCGGATTAAATAAAAATATCAGATCGTTTGAGCATGGTGTTTTCTAACTACAAAGATCAAAGACTCTGAAACTTTTCTCAAATTATAAAAACGAATACAAACAAAATCTGGCTAACATAATTTGTACTTTTGTAAGTGAATTATAAACCATAATTCTTGGAGTGGCTATCTAGGAAATCATTGAAGTTGTATGCGCTGCCTTTGCTATAACGACTACATCCGATCTTTGCCTACCTTTGTTAAGTACATCTGTATATACAATTTAAAATAAGATATGTACATGTATTTAGCGTTTGTACATACATTTGACATTTTCGCTCATTGCATTCATACATACTAATACATATGCAAATGTACATGTAGAGTGAATCACAGGATTTTAATTTTACTATGATCAACAATCAATAACTATTTGAATTTAACACTCCTAGCTCCGTCGCTGCGCATGCTTTATACATAAGTTAATTTCGATGTGACATTTAGCAATTAATTGAAACACTTTTCATAATTAAGTTTAACTTTTTAAAGTATATAATTTGCAGTCCATTGTTGCCCCTTATGATTAGTTGCTTGCTAGCCCGCTCGCTGCAATTTTGCACTCCTTGCGTCAATTGCTGCGCGGAGTCTTCTAAATGTACTTGCTTACATAGCCCAGTCTCATGCGCATCTTCTAAACTAACTGAAGCTGCTGTTGCTACCGGTAGTACACATAGGGCTTTCTGCCCATCGGGCTAGTGCTGACTGTCCCCGGTAAACGTAACACTGTTGCTGCTGCTGCTGCTACTGTCGCTTCCGCGAAGCTATAAGCACCAGCCGGCGACTGGCAATGTCACCGCAGATGGCTGAAGTGCACTTCTAGCCAGCAGGGACAGCACATAATATCCTGTCGACGATACATGTTCCCCCAGCCCTTGGCGAAGCTGATCTTCATACTAAACCGATCGATCGGCCCTAAGTGGGTCTGCTCCATCTGCTTTTCGGCCAGCCATTGAGCCCTGCGGAATAAGATAACCAGTTAAGAACACGCATTATACATAAATCTATGTACACCAACTGTACCTGTGTGTTTCAAAGGCTTTGAGACAATAGCCAGGCATCACTTTACACACCCGGTCCAAGCGCTCGGCAAGCGTTGGCGAGTCCACAAATATCGGCACATTGCTTCGATTGTAGATCCACACGTCCCCACACTCCAAACTTAGGGTCACGCCTATGAGGATAACAATCTTAAATTAAATACACTCGTTCAACCAGGAGTCCACAGCTCGAGCTTACCCAGACCGATCTTTTGACGCGTCTTTTGGACTGCATCCGACGATGTTTGCTTCCCACAAACTTCACGTAGGCACATGTTCTCTCCGGCGCAGTCCACTGGTCCGTCTGTGTGGATATTAACTGCCAACCTCCTGGCGTGAAACAGCTCTCCAACGCGCTGCGATAGTTCCCAGTAGGCGATCTGGCACCAGGCATTATTATTTGCGCTGTGATCTAAAATTGAAACATAATGAAAATCATTGCATTAGCAAAAGGCGCTGACTTATTTTATAATTAATATATTGTATAATCTGAATTCAATTAAGAACGAATCTAAGCAAGCAATGGCGCATATTAAGTATAACAAGTAATCGAGCAATCACGGCGGCTTCATCTCTCGAAGAAATCTGCAATAGTTTAACTTCCACATGCTGGAGATCTATTGATGTTCAGTAACTTTGGATTGTCACGTCTTCAAAATAACTTGTATTTTATGCAGAGATAATCTACAATCTACAATTGTACTAAACTGTACAAATACTCAGCATTGATTTTCAAACTGTAACGCACGTATCCAATTTGGCAGTTCTTACTCTAAAACAAGGAGAATACCTACATATATCTATGATATGATCACAAGTTAAACCTAGAATGTAACATCGGCCAGAACATATTAGCGGTCTGCTGGACGTCCGTTGGCTAATGTGACTTTTACACAATCGGGTCGACTTTGTTCCCGGCTATGTGGACTATGCTGACCTGACTCGTCATTGACACTAAAAAGTATTTTGCGACTAAGGCAAACTGCCAAAGCAAGCAAATAAGGGTGCTCTAGTCGGGAGCGCACGACTATTATATACCCTAGGTCCTGCAGACGTGCTCTGCTAACTGCGTAACTTATGCAGCTTCTGCGCTTAGCTTCTATAACTTCTTTTTATACCCTGAACCCATTAAAAATGGGAAATCAGGGAATAATGTTTTTGTTGAAATGTATGTAACAGGCAGAAGGAGGCGTGGCAGACCCCATAAAGTATATATATTCTTGATCAGGGCGACGAACTGAGTCGATTTAGCCCTGTCCGTCTGTCCGTATGTTTGAACGCGTCGATTTCAGAAGATATAGAAGCTAGAGACTTTAAAATGCTCGTATATAGCACGCGGATATCGAGTTTATCACTAAAAATCGATAACTCATCCCGTTATTTTTTTATCGATCAAAAACCTTATCGAAATGCAGTTATAAAATTATATCTCCTACATCTTTAGAGCTAGAGTATCCAAATTTTACATGTAGATTGATATGTACGAACGTACAGAAAAAAGTTATTAAACAATTAAGTTCCCATAGTAAGCCCACACTGCAGCCCATGCGTGCGCACCTATGGGTGTCTATGTATGTGTGTTTGCGTGTGTATGTGTGTGTTTGTGTAAGCAGAGAGACGCTAAAAATGATTGAAATGGCTGTTGCTTGAAGGGTTCAGGGGATCTCGTAGTCGAGCACTCTCGACTAGAGTTTTCTTACTTGTTCTAACTAAATTATTGAATAACTTTTCTTTTAGACCGACTTCTTGATAAAGAAAGTATTGATGATGGCATCCAAATGTGTGCATTCCCTAAAGCAAAGTCTGTAGTATTCCAAGGCTAGGCAGTATTAGAAGTTCGAAATATAATAGTTGGGTATATTCTTTGCAAGCAAATTGGAAGATTTTCAACTTTAGTGGAATTTAAATACGTACGGTATTTGATCGATAAAAAGGGAAATACAGAGAGGACTTCCGCGGACAGATACATTTAGATCAACTAGCTACCTATTATATATATTTCAAAGAGAATAGAAATGAGACTTCGTTCTCCTAAACTACTAAATAATGCAAATACTAAAACCTGAAAAAGATTTGAAATGAAAAAAATCAATAAACCTATTGGTTTAATTTTCAAAACAAAGGCAAAAAATATTATTTTGTTTTTTTTTTTCACATATTTTTTTTAAGTTTTACACTTCTAAACTCATTGCATTTGCATATCAATTTTAAATGCACGGCTCACATTATGAATTTGAAATGTATTTCGTTAATTATGTATATGATTAAGTTATTTAAATGCTCACATTTTGAACTGAATCTCGACGAGCTGTATGCTGTGCGCCACTGCGTATTCATTTAATACGGGGTATACAATTTATAGCCTTTGCAGTTTTGCTATTTTGCCACTTCTTTGGCGCCTGCTCTGGCACACGCCATCGATGAGGGGAATTTTTTCTTGTCTTTGGCTCTTTGGGATCTCTAGCGCCGCCTGGGCGTATTTTTCAGTCAATGTGCTATGTACATATATGTATGTATGTATGTATGTATGTATGCACACAATCGTACATAACTACATAATTACAAACAGAAGTGCGAACCGACTGGCTACTACATCATCTTTAAATTTAGATTGTTTTAAATGCTATCTATGTGCATACACACACACACACACATACATATATGTACGTGCGTGTGCGCGCACTGTAAGTTTGTTAGTGGCCACACATGTCGGTGTTGTAAGTGCACATACACATGCACACGCACATGCATACATATGTGTGCATTAGTATACTTGTGCACGCTGAGGTGGCCACATCTTTTCCCCTTATTATTATTGGCTTATAACTTATCTAAGGATGACTTGCGATTGCAACTTATCAAGAAGTTCTCAAATTTCTGCATTAAGTGTCAGCTTTGCTTTTTCGCAATTACACACAGATAGATGCATACATACACTCAAGCATATGTACAAATATTTTCAAGAAAATTTTAGTGCTATTCTACACTAATCTTAAGCTAAGGCAAAGGAATATTTTTCCATTATAAAATAAAAAGATGCCCACTTTTTATTTCGAATAGAATGCAAAGAAGAAAACTCAGCTACAACAAGTAAGCTGTATTTGACTATTTGAGGGCTAAGAATTGAAAATTGTTAGTTCATAGAAATAGTTATGCTGCATCTAAAAAGTCGGGAAATTAAATGGAAATATGTAGTTGTAAATTCTAAAAAAAATGTTAACAGTAAATGAAAATTATAAAGTTACATATGTATGTATGTACATAAGTATACATTATTTGTATATATGTATGTATATATGCATACTATGTACATACCTACATATGTACATATGTATGTATGTATGTATGTATGATATAAACAGACTTACGTAAACTGCAACCTATTTTTGAGATTGTAGCGAAAGAGTGCATTGACATATTGAGATTCATATCTGTGATAATAGACAACATAGTTCCCAATATCTTAGATTTCTTTGGATTTATGTACATACATATGTATATACCATACATATATATATGTACATATAAAACTTCTTTTACATAGCCTTCATTTTTGTGAATAAAGTCAACGTCAAGAATCTTGATCTCAAATCAATCGACTTTACTAATTTGACACGCATTTAAATTTGAATAAGTCTTCATCAGTCTATCAAGAGGTTATGTATATGAAGTTAGTTTTTTCCGAATTCTACCTTTATTCGTTTTCAACAGGTATACTTTTGAGCATAGGTAACAGTATTCGTTATTCAAGTTCAAATACATATATGTACATATGTATGTATGTATGTAGGTCCATATATTCAATTTGAAGTCTTAATTTACCAACAAGTGCCGGCCCTGTCAACAATTCTCTGTATGCATGTACATACATACATGCATACATACAAACATTGTGCATATTTACATGCAAATCTACACTCATACGCTCATTGATGTAACGCAGAGATGTAATGATGAACATGGGCCAAATCTGATTTTTGATGTGGCCTTCAAGGAGCCGCGTAGCTTTTGCATTTCAATTAATTAAGCATTCGCATGCAAAGAGAGCCGCATGCCTCTAGACCAAATTGATTCAATTTGCTAAATGCAGGCTCTGGCTCTATTTTTAGCACTACTAAGCTAACGGCTCATTCGAATGCAAAAGCTTTTATTCGAAAATGCTATAAAGAATAAAACGAGAGAAATAAATATTGTCCAGTTCGACGGCGGCGTTGGCGGCAGCGCCATGAATGATATCATAGTTCATAACGCCACTGCCGCCGATCACCCGCTACCCGCTGAGCAGCTGGAAGAGGCGATAACCAGCCATCGCCATAGCTATAGCCGCAGCCACAGTCACAGTTCCACAGCGTAGTCTACAAGCGCCAAAGATTTTTGCTGCTGCCGTCGCAGTCGGCGCTGGCGTCGACAGCTCGCTTTTTCGCATTCGCCTCGCACTGTTTGTATTTGTTTTTCGCTCATTATTTATTTTCGTGTTGTTTTTGCTGTTTTCGTTTAAAAGTTAATATCAATATAGAAAGTGACGACCTGACGCGGCAAACTGGCGCCACGAACAACGAACGCTTGGCTCGGCCGGCGTGCTCAAACACACGCACGCGACTGCTGCCGTACTCTCTCACACATTCTCACCACACAAGCACACACATACACACTCTACAGTATGTGCATAAACACATTTATGTGCGCGGCGCGCATGTATGTATATTTTTATATCTATAGAAGCAAGCATGCATGAGTATGTGAGTGTATGCATGTATGAATGTTGTGTCTTACACACACACACACACACACGCGCCGAGAGGTGCTTGCTGTTTGGCCGAATTCGTAATAAGGCTGCGCCGAAGATGAGAGAAAGAGGAGAAGAGGAGGCCACGTTCCGACTGCAGCATGGCCACAAGCAAACTCACCTTTTCCATCAGTGGTAAAAGACTCAAGACTCGGCACATACAACTGGGACTCCGATTGTTTGATGATGCTGTTGCTGTTGCTGTTGTTGTTGCTATTGCTCTGCACGGCCCACGCGGTCATCGACGAGCTTTCGTTGTTGTTTTGAGTGTTTTCCTCGGTATCTAGAATTGCCGATTTCTGATCAGTTCAGTTCAGTGCCATAGCCACCAAAAACCATTAACATACCTTGATCTCTCAGTCTCAGCATTTTTGATCGCTGATACGGCGGGGGCGCGGACTCTGAAAGTGAAAAATAAAACCAAGTAAATCATTAAGCCCTTTTAGTACACTTATTGAAGGTATTGAAGAAATGTAAATACTATTAGCTGTTAAGTATTTACATATATATAGTGAAGATGGCAGTATTTTTCGGATGAATATTTTTAATCGTTATCCTTTAAAATATCTTGACATTATCGCATTTTATCGTATCGTATTTGATCGTATTTGGATTTTGAGCTATGGATGTACATCTACAGGTAAATACATTGTACATACATTATATTAAGAAAAATTAATAGTAAATTGTTTGAAGCATAAATTGACTTAATAAATCATTTATTTAAAAATATACATATGTACATATATGTACCCTCCTTTTGAGATATGGATGTATAATATAAAAGCCATGAATCACTTTTGTACTCTTTAAATATTAGGCGGTATAGGACAGTGAAATGGCCTAGAGCCGGGTTCAGTAAAACTTAGAAGTAAATGCATCTTGACGAGGACCTAACTTCTGAAAGTGCAAGGAAACAGCTGTGTACTGGTTCTCCAAACGTTCTATAATCGATAAGTGTTAAAATTTTCCCGATCCGCACACTAGGGGCGTGGCGAATCGGAAAATGCATTTTCCGATATACCAGAAATTATGTTAGTTGAAGAGCTAGAAAGCTGAAATTCGGTATGTCGATCCGCGTTGACCACCGAGGATCGACAAGCTGTGATGAATATATCTAAGCCCATTGGGGGCGTGGCAAATCGGATAAAACTGTATCTCCTAGAGTTTTAAAGCTAGGATGTTAAAATTTCGCACGTGAGCTAATGCTAGAGACTTGAACTTTGGTATATGTATATACGCGGGGTGATAGCACAAATCTGGACAAATCTCCCCGCTTAAAGGGGGCGAGGCAAACCGCAAAAGTTTGTATCTCCTAAAGTATAAGAGGTAGAAGCTTCAAATTTAAATATATTTAAAATACCTCTATCGATTGTTACGCCTTTTTACCCTGTAATTTTAGCATTTTTGGATCGTAGGCATCCAAATTTTGCTCGTTTTATTATTATTTTTTTTTAGATATGTGCATAAGTATGTAAGTGTTATGAAACCCTATGAGTGATGAATTACATTTGTCTGGGCCTTGAAACCCATACCATGTTAGTTATTCTTCAAGACAACCATTAACAAAACCTATTAAAAATACAAAGCAGTAATTGACAATGTTATAGGCGCTACAAAATGCATGCTATAATATATTTTGCTATAGAACCGCTTTAAAGATGCCGATCTTCAAATGATGCTTAAGTATGAGGCTTATTAATCTTCGACAGATCCTTGGTATCGCAAACACAAATCGTCTAGCTTCTTCATTAATCAGTAAAGGACCCACAAATATGTACATATAGAGAGTTTCGTATATTAATAAATGTAAGCAGTTTGGAGAATTACCCAAGACTACGACGGGTTGAAATGCGCGTGTTTAAGACAAGCTGTGCGATGAGATCATGCTTCACAAAAATAGTACAATATTAGTATTCGAGAATACATACACACATATGCACGTTGGTACACACATAAACACACACAACACATCCAACAAAGCCAAAGCAAAGCGAGACCGAAACAAAAAAAGAAGCAAGATCAGAAAAGAAAACAAGTGGAAGGCGCTCAAGTGGGATTCACTTAAAGATACCCTGTATGCAGAATCGGATTAGCAATATAAATCATCTATAGAAAATACTTCTATAAATATATATGTTACACTTCAATATATGCCCCCCTACTTAATACTAACCCAGTGATTCGCAGAGCCGATGCCAAACTGTGGATTTATCTGCAAAGAATTGCGTGCACATAAATACCCTCTTTGCATCTTCTGCTTACAGGGTATAAAACAGCAACAAACTTGAGCGCAGCCAGGCCAAACATCAGCGCGGCGAAATAAAAATAAATAAATAAAATAAATAATGTTTGCATATCAGCCAGCAGCACTGGGGGACATTTTATTGGCGCACAAATCGTTTGATGTGCGGCGCTTACCGCTGGGAGCGGAGGAAGCTGGCGCTGCAAACGTCAGCAGTACTGCCAGCAGCAGCAGCAGCAGCAGCGACGGCGACAGCGACAGCGACAGCAACAACAACAACGGCGCCGTCGACTTAGTTAGCCCCAGTACCAGTTTAACCTGATTACGTTTGGCTGCTGCTGCTGCTGCCAAGCTGACGCCGCGACGTCGCCGTCGCATGAATCGATAGATTCTTTAAAACCTTATGAAACGCCAGAACCAACGCCAAAGCCAAAGCCAGCGACAAAGCCAAACCCAAAGGCAAAGCCAAAGCAAAGGGAGCAGTAAAATTCCAACGCCTTTATCGCCCCAATGACGCTGCGCAGCGTATCCGATCGCCGAGCTCCATCAAAAAATCAAGTGACTTTACCTCAATACACACACACATACATGCACGCATATACATATACACATATGTATTTGTTTCCTTTTTGTTTTTGGTTGATTGAATCGATTCCTCAAAATTTAAAGGGAACAAGTAGAAGTGATCTAACGCTTGGGTTTCACAGGCTGAGAGATACCCTTAATTCCGATATTGATAGATATATGTATATGTACACGAAGTTTTTTGTATGAAAGTCCAGTTTAATTCAGAAATTGGAAAAGGAATTTTGTGAGTATTAAACATTTAATCAATTAATTTTCAGCTATGATTAAAAAAAAGCAATTCTAATTAATATTATTCATTCAAAATAATTGTGTTCAACATTTTCATCCAATAATTTGCACATAAATACACACTATTAGATCTTTGTAAAATGAGACTCAAGTTAATAAAGCAGTTGTCATACAAGTATGTAAAAACACTAAACAATTATTGGTTTCATGTTTGACTAAAATTTATCAAAAAATAAGTTACAAACGAACTAGCTTTAACTACTTCAGAAAGACTGCTCACTTCTAACGATTCTTCTTCTTATAGACTTAAGTAAGAAATCTAAATTCAAATAATAATACAAACAATTTATGTCGAGTTTTTATACCCTGAACCCATTGAAAATGGGAAATAATGGTATAATGGTTTTGTTAAAAGTATGTAACAGGGAGAAGGAGGCGTGGCAGACCCCACAAAGTATATATATTCTTGATCAGGGCGACGAACTGAGTCGATTTAGCCCTGTCCGTCTGTCTGCCCGTTCGTCCGTCCGTATGTATGAACGCGTCGATTTCAGAAGATATAAGATCAAGAGACATGAACTTTTTTTAAAATGACCGTATATACAGCGCGGATATCGAAACCTCATCCTGTTATTTTTTTATCGATAAAAACCCTTATCGAAAGACAGTTTTACAATTATATCTCCCACATGTTTAGAGCTAGAGTTCCAAATTTTAAATGTAGACTCGAATGTACTTTATAGAATTTCGATTTTTATTCTAATTCACCCCCACCCCTATATCCAACCCCTCACCCATACGTTTGTAAAAGGCGCATTTAAAATACTAGAAACTTGAGCTTCGGCACATACACGCATATTAATGAAATGTGAAGAACGTACGTCCACAAAAAAAGTTATTAAACAATTAAGTTCCTATAGGAAGCCCACACTGCAGCCCATGCGTGTTTATGCGTGCGCGCCTATTTGTGTCTATGTATGTGTGTTTGCGTGTGTATGTGTGTGTTTGTATACTTGTTTGTAGTTTAGATTAATCCATAAACTAGGGCCTTTAAATAATTGAATAATTTAGGGCCTCTGCTAGCCGGATACTCCCGACTGGAGCATTTGCTTTTGCTTTAAATAATTAGGGACGCAACATGGACATTTACCATGTTTGAACTGCTGAAAAATAAGTTTTCATTTTATAAGCATTCCTTTGTGAAGACGAAGGAACAGCGATCGGTATACATACAAATTCCTTAATACATCCCGATCCCGATTCTGGCCGAGTCGCTTTCGCTACAATTCCAGGAATCGTGTTCTCTTTTTTTCGTTTTTTCCTGATGTGGAGGGAATAACATTATCGTCTTGTTCAATGTGCTCGGCGCCATCATTAAAAAAAAACCTGTCCCCGTTTGGTATCGGGAAGTTGATTCACCGACAACAGACGAAACACAAGCAAAATGCGCTGATGTTGCTGCTGCTGCTGCTGCTGCGAGTCTCGGAACAGTTGAACAGGTAAACACAGCACGATCCATTCTGCCATGCCTCCAAGAGCCTGTTTACCTTTGCCGTCGTGCATCAGGGAGGTCCACGCTTTTTTTTAACATGCACATTAAAGGCAATTGGAAGAAGAAGCAAACGGTTGTTGCTCGAAACAAAAAGTATTTGCTATTAACAGTAATTGGTTTTATGTTACGAAGACAATATACATACATATGTACATGCATCTGAATATATCTGAGCATCGCTATGTATGCGTGTATGCATTCACACACACACACACACACACACACACACATCTATATGTATGTATGTATGTATGCACCCACTGCATCGACAAAACGGAATGAGCGGCTAATAATAGGGTATTTCGAAAAACAAAACGTTGAGACAGCTCGCAAAAAATAATCAAATAAATCATCTTCAACGAGCAGATACCTCTGAATCTAGTTATACAAAAACTACATTAAATTGTAACCGGTTTTCATTAAGTCTTAGCCTGTTTGTATTATTAAATAACTCGATCTGTCTGTAATCCAACTAACCAGCATTTTGTGAAACTAACTTTAATATTGAAGTTACTTTAGATCCATATCGTTCATCAGAAAAGTGAGCAACGTAACGCATATAAACATTTAAGATATACAAACAAGATGCATATATTAGATATACATACATACATACGTATATAAGATAACAGATAGACATATTTTAATAAAATTGAATTTTGTAATTCCTTGTGAGATTCACATATATAATAGAGATAATAAAGATCCCCTGAATCCTGAATCTACATATGTATATACATAAATACATTTTGTCTTTCGTAATAGCTTATCATTTTGTACGAGAAACCAATAAATCAGAATACTTCGTTATTTCAGGCTTGCCGCAAAATTAGTGGCATTTTGTGTGATAGTTTTATTTCCTGGCGCCAAGTTCTAAATTTACGCATTTCGAGGCTGTTGCGTCGGTCGATCTGGCATACATCATATATGTACATGCAAACAAGTACACACATACATACATATATACTTGCTGAGAACTGTCTCCTCTCAAGACAGAAATACTTTCGCTTCGAAGGGTTAAACAATTTAGCACCGTGAGTATTTCACGTGCTGCAGCACGACTCATAGCATATATTAACGTCATGTTTATACGATGTACATAAGTCAAGATTAAACTAATCTACATGTTGTATATATGTAATATAACATAGAGATACCCACGCCATCAGTGCACAATAAACTTATATCATTTTCCAAGTATATTGCTTTAAGGGTTGTATTGCAATCGCGTCAGATTCAAATTTCTACATACTAATATAAAGATTATTGTGTTTCCTAATATTAAGTTTTATTTCAGGGAATAATAGTTCAATACAATTCTTAAATATATTCATGTAGATGTATTGGCCTACCTGAATCGATTGGATAGTTTATCCGATACCAGTGCAGTGGATTGCAGCAGATATAGACGGAGTCCCGAGCACTTGGGCAAGTAGGCAGACGCCTTAGCTCGCCGGCATCCATCAGGTCGGACCAAAGAAAAAGCTGGCACGTGGTCACATGCTGCCCCTTGTCGATGGGCAAGCTGCACTTTATTAAGATGCACTGCAGATAGCTCGACGTGTCTGGCGGGTCGCGCTTGTGAGGCGGATCCACGCGACTTCTTACGGCCTGGAGTAGATCGGCTACCTGTTTGCTCTTGAGCTTCTTCAGCAATGCATCGAAGTTTTGGTGCACCGTCTCCTGACGCGAAGCTGTCGCTGACATTGACCCGGCTCCAGCTGGGGACAAGGTGCGCGACTGGGTATGCATTGGGCAGGTGGGTGTGGATGAGGCGGTGCGCTGTCGGCTCTGACTGTGACGTTTGCTCTGCACCGGGTTCGCTTTCGAAAAGAATCTGTTGCCGGAGTCTGTCGTCGTCCCGCTGCTGCTGTCTCCGCCGCCGCCACAGCAGTTGCGGAACATCTTCGCCGCTGTCGTGGCAAAGGTCGCCGCGGCTGTCGTTGAATGTGCATTGGAACAAGCCGGCATCGACATCGGCATCGGCATTGGCACCGGCACCGGCACCTGCATCGGCACTGCCGCCGACATCGGTAGAGCCCACTCCGGACAGAACTCGTTTTCGTCGACCGACATGCCGGCGCCAGAGCTTGCGTAGCTGGAGCCATCTTTTATATAGGAATAGTTCGATTCTTCGGTCGTCGAGGCGGACACGGAAATGTCTTCTTGGCCATTTGGGTGGCACCTCAGCTGCATCTGGGGGTGGTTGTGGGTGGTGCGATAGGAGCCTGAGCAGTCTATGGAGGGTATTGAACTGTACGGTGGTGGGGACGGGCTGTTCGGCTGCCGCATCATCATCAGCGAGGACTGATCCGCGCAGCAGCAACAGAAGCTGCCGCAGCTCTGAGGGTGGCGTTGATGTGGAGGGTGCAGCGGCTGTTGTTGCTGCATGGGTGTCGGTATCCCATCCGCATCGCACGTAGCCGGATTGTTTCTTGACGCATAACGCCATAGTTTTTTTTTCTTTTCGCTTTGGAATATCATGGAGGGACATCAATTCTTTTGGTAACATCGATATTATCGAATGTGCATTATTTGAGTTAATCAACTTTATTCAGACGCACTCATAAGGCTCGACTCGGTCGACGATTCGATTGCTTTGTGATATGTGCGGTGGGCTGGGACTCGCGCTGAGTCTGACTTCCTTCTAATTACTGTTAACGTTAACTCATATGCATCTATAATTGCATATGTACGATAAATACATATAGTTATTATTATACGTATTGACTAGGCTTGGCTTGGCGGTAAAGTCGAATTCCTTTTTATCACTCGAGAGACTTTTAGCTATGATATGATTTTGGTAGTGTTTCGATTGCTTTGATATGCACTCTGCAAAAAAATTAAAAATGTGGAGAAAATATTTCCATTAATATTGGTTCACTTTCAAAATTAAGAGTAGTAGTATATGTATTTTCGATCTACCGAAAATTATAGAAATAGGTAGCATATTCTTAAGACTTTCAATTTAAGTTTATATGTCTAGTCGCAGTAATTAACTGAACGTTTTTATCATCGTCCTTTCACAATTTTCGACATAAGACACTAAGCCTCTTCAAGATTATAATGAGCTTTTGACACCTACATATATGATTAAATCAAATCTAAACTATATATACTATATATATATTTTTTTAGAATGTAAATATGTTTACCTCAAAATAGGACCAACATTATGGCTCAAAGTTTTGTTTTTCCTATTAAATTGTATTTTTCGTTTGACAGCATAATATTCTATGAAATCTTTATATTATTTATACCCAAGATGAAAATATTTAAGAATACTAAAAATTTCGAAATTTAAAATTAAAAAGAAAATTAATAATTTATGTTCCAGTTCTTTAGTTTTGCTGTAATTCTTCATTAACTCTAATGTCTAATAAATAAATAAATCAACGATTTCAATCTAGAAAGTAAAGAACTAAAGTAGCGACAATTAAATCGCCATTCTGATTTTTAGATGCTTAGAATATGCTTGAATGCACGCATGTGTGCACATCTACATGCACATGTACATATATACATACATACATACATATGTAGGTGTGCACACGATGTATAGTAAGAGTGTCATTCACTGCCCCGCGTTGCTTGCCACGTGCGTTTGCTAATTGGCCAAACGATTTGTTTAATACAACACTTAATAGTACTTAAAGAAACTTTAAGTACTTATATGATCTACATACATACACACATATGTATGTACCTACATATTCTAATGAATATTTGACATTTCGTTAAAAGAGCGAAATTATTTCCAGTCATACATATCTATTTGTGTGTATGTATACTTGCAGCTGACGTAGATCAAAGAAATTTGATAAGATTTTAAGCTGGTATCCAAAATTGAACAAAAATCAAAATTTTATAAAAACGGTACATGCTATACATATAAATATAAATATGTATATGTATGTATATTGGAATTTTCTACCATGATGTACGAGATATAAAGCTGATGTGTGTATGTACATAAAAATGACAAGTTTTTAGCATTTAATAGGTTTTAAATATTTGTTTTTTTTTTTTTTAGTAATTACAGCTTCAGTATTAAATTAAATTTCTAAATTTGTTCAATGAAATAGGGCTTAAACTCTAAAGAAAATTATACAAATCCTCATCTCAAAATCATATTCAAAATAAAAATATCTTAAAGTTTTATTTAAAACAAATACACAATTTATTCACGAATTTATATAAAAAAGTTTCCTCGGTATGAAGGCATTTTTGGACCACTGTACATGTAAAAATTTTCCAAATTAAAGTCTCAATCTTTCATAGCGGTCTAACGCTTTACAAATCAGACATTGCAAAAATCTTATCTACTTTTTTTCATTTCGTGAACGAGTATAAAAACTAAAACAAAACAAGTAAGAGCGTTGCAGCCGGGCGTTACCAACTGAAGAATACTCATTCACATCTCATCAGCAAGTTAGTAGCTAAGTTTAGTTCTAACACTGTACAAAATGCAGTTTTCCCGATTTGCCACGGCCCTACTACTAAGCGTAGACACCTCATTTTTTGTCAGTTCTTAGAACGAACTTACGGTAACCTAAGTGCGAAATTTGGATGATTACGTTCCAAAAATGTGAAAATTACAGGGTATTTTTCGATATGCGACGCCCCTCAAGAGGCGTAATAATTATTTTTGGGTCATCGAGGAAGTGACTAGTAAATTAACTATCCAAATTTGAAGCTTCTAGCTCTTATACTTTAGGAGATACAAACGTTTGTCACGCCCATTTTGAGCGTACATAGCAGAATTTGAAAAATCACTATATCTTCAGGTCCGATTTGTCACACCCATAGTAGGCGTAGACATATCATTAATCTTTATAGAACCATAATCTTAGCTCACGTGCAAAACTTCAACTTTAGGAGATACAGTTTTTTCCGATTTGGCACGCCCCCAATGGGCGTAGATATATCCGCCATAGCTTGTGACCTTGGGTGGTCGACTTTCATGAATGAGTATAATGAATAAATGAAAAACTTATCTGGGGTTAGGCGCTCTGCCTCTGCACCCATATGAATGTATGTAAGTCATTTATTTACACAAATACATACATACATACATACCCATCAGAGAGCTTCCGGTTCGTTGCCAGGTACTCTAGAATACTACCTTAAATTGAAGGCATTGACCACCTGCAAACAAACATATGTACATATGAAACAGGCATGTGTGCATACATGTACATATGTATGTATGTACATATGTATGTATTTACATGTACATATACTTTATTGAAAATGCACGTGCGGACATACAATACATAAAGTCAATTGAATGATGTACGTACATACGTACATATATACATATGTATGTGTATGCATGTATGTAAATTATGTCATACACATGTGCATGAACACTACTCGTACTGCATACATACATATGTATGTACATACACATGAACATACATTCGAGTATTGTATGTGTATGTGATTAGCTCTTATCAGAGCTTAAAAAGCACAAACGCGCCGCACAAGCAGCGAATCCAAGGCGCATGAGTAATATGCCGATCCCAGCGGCGGCGTCGGACTGCGCAGCATCACTGCCTGGCGCTGACGCCGGCGCTAGCGCTAGCGTTGACAGCAACCGCTGCAAGTTAACATCAAATATAAAACTGTGGCCCCTACGACCATTTTGTTGCTGGCTGACTGGCTCGCTGGCATTTCTTGTGCTCCTTATCGCGACGACAACAGTGGCGCCGCCGACTTGACGGCACGACTACACGCTCAGCCGAACACACACTCACACACACACACAAACACACACCACATTCACAAACAGAAACAACGCACACGTTCATATATGCATGCATACATATATGTGTATATACATATATGTATGTATGTACATATGTACATACGTTCAAATGTTCATATGCATACATACATATACACACACACACACACACACACACAAACGTATTGAATTTACTTGCTCGCTTGCGTGCCAGCCAGAGGCAAAGCAAAAGCAAAGGCAAAGGCAGGGTAACAACGCGACGAGACGAGACGAGACTCAATGAGGCACAGGCGCCACAGTGGGCGCCACTGACGTAAACGTAATAAAAGAAATAATAGTAACGATGTCGGCGGCGGCGTCGTCGCAATGGCGCCACCAATATAAACTTATATCAGACAGACACGAAACAACGACAGCGCCAGAAACGGCAACAACACAACAACGATACTATAGACCGACGCGTCGGTCGGTCGGTTGGTTGGTCGCTCGTTCGGTCGTTTTGTCAGCCGGTTTGACAAGTTGGAAGAATCAAAAATTTGAGGTGAATTCGAACGAGCGAGAGCACAGAGCAAGTGCACAAGAGAGCATCGGTTCAGTGTATGTGTGTGCGAGTACATGTATGTGTATGTGTGAATACATGTATTGCTTATATATATGTATGGATACATGTACGTGCGAGTGTGTCTATAGGTGGCAAAGAAATAACACATTTCCGAATTCTTTTGGAAATTCAACAAGTATAAAAATCTAGTATTGGCAATAGTAGTAAGCGCTACGTGGAGCAACGGAGGAGCAAGGATGTCCGGGCACATTGTTAACAACAATCGGCATGACTCTTGAGAGATGTGTGTACATACATATATTTATATACATATATATTTCTTTTATTATACATATGTACGAATGTATGTAAGTATTTATGCCCGCATTAGTTCGTGGAAAATCGCTGGCACATAACAATGCACATCTGTGAAATATATGCGCATACACCTGCTGACGGCGCTATCATCAATGCTGATGGATGTCATTCAAGTATGTAGGTAAAATATTGTTGTTTATAAGTAAATTGCAATGGCGCCGGTAAAATGTTACTATGAAGTTGAGCAGTTTTGGTATATTAATCCGAAATTACGAGCAAGGGAGAGGTATTTTGCATTCTGTTTTTAGTACGTAAACTGTGTAGGATAGGATGTGACTAAAAAATATCTTTAAAAAATAATTTGGAGCATGTTTACATATACATATGTATGTATCTACATAAGTATATGAAATAAGTTTTTATGCGTAGTAATGTATGTAATGTTCATATTTTTCGAATGTACAATTTTGCTCGAATTAGTCTTATTGTATTGTATATACTGATCTACTTATAATCAATTTTATTCAATCCAAGTTACTTTTATGGCAGTATTCATTTTAGAAAACAAACTATTCAGCAGGGGCTTTAGAATTACCAAATTATATACATATGTATGTACATACGTATATCAATGTATTTAAACTCTTATCTATTATTTACATCGTTATATTGCACTGAATGAAATAAATAAAATTTAAATTTAAAAAATATATGCGTTTATATACTTACTTCATTGATGTGGTTATTATTCCATTATATCCTTATTAGGCTTATTGTATAAATCACACCAATTTTACGTTGATTATGTTGGTGTATTGCAATTTGCTGATATGTATGAGGATTTCTTTCACATTTATTTAGCGATTCACATTGCGAATATTAATATTAAATTGTAATTATTCTTCACTACTGAAAACAGTTTCGATTCAAAATACGCGGTGTCGATATTGATTTATTATTTTTCGTGAGCACTAATCGACTTGTCAGCATTATTTGTTGGCCTACTGTTTACATAAATACAAACGTACATACATGCACACATACGTATACATACACATATACATATATACTCTCATATCTCTTTCATTAAGAGTATTGTTTTGGTTTTCGAAGGAACTGGAACTTATATCTGATGGAGGGAACGATGTTAACCAAATAATAATAATAATGAATTATTCAATTCTTATGGCTTAGAAGATTGTTTAATACTGGATGTCAGCTAAAGATAAGGCGAACAGTTATGAATATTTTTTTAATGGCTTGCAAAATTCTCACATTTTTAATATTATATATTGTTTCTTTTTTACTTAGTGCTCCAAATCTTATTATATAAGATTGTTTACACCCAAATATAAGCATAATAGAATAGAATTCGGGCTAGAGAAATATCACAATGGCATAATAAAAACATAATATTTCGTGTTCTACAGCATAAAAGATAATGTATTCTAACACTGAATGAACACAATATATTCAATATATATACACATACATATATATACATATACACATAGAATATCCATATCTAAAGCACAAGATAGTATTGTAGCTTATAGAACACACTTTAATAATAAATACACAATCATATTTAGCATACATGTACATACATATGTATGTTGGTTCGTAGTGAATATAGTATGTAAATATGTATGTATATTTGGCCACTACGTATCCACGTATTATCGGTTGCTTAAAGCATTGATCAATCTATGGAAGTACGTAAGTATTTGCTATGTATGTATGTATGTATTTATGAATGTTGCGTTACGTTACGTTCGTTAGCAGTCGTCACGCATATTTCAATGGTAAATGTGAGTTACGTACGCACACCTCGTTTTGTTTATTGATCAATATTTCTTACATCGCACTTTTTGTGTGCCGTTATTCCATTTGAATATATTTTGATTCGATTACACATGTGAACGGTGACGGTGACGGCGACGGCGACGAATTTGTGTTTGCTCGTCACTTAATGCACTCAACCTTTCATTTCACTTTTCGCTTGCACAATGCTCGAATATAGGAGAGAACTAAGAAATATGTCCAAAACAAAATATTGTCTAGATCAGCATAGAACGCGAACGCTGTGAAGAAGCAACTGCCGCTGGACTATGTATTTTGCATTTATTGGTTGGTTACGCCCGCGTAACAAAAAATGTTCGGATAACAACCGAAAAAAACTACGTCCGCTCACAACGAAAGTTTCTTGCGTTTTGAGACAGCATGCATATGTGTGTTTTAGTATCTGACGAATGTGTGGTGAGTTTGTCAGCGCTCTTTCTCGCATACAGTGACGCCCGCCGCACTAACACAAACGCACTTGCCACTCACTTGAAGTTGGCCGTACGCAATTTTTGACTCACTTGAAGTTGGCTGCGCGCGAAATTAAGTTGCGTTATTTCGACAGCAAAAATCACTTGAACGTGATATTTAAGATGTTTAGTTAACCCAAATATAAATAATTTACATATATAATAATGCATACATATGTATATGTATAATAATAATATATTATATATTATATAATACATACGTAATTAAACCTTTATTGCAATGTTTGTAATTAACTTGTTAATTTATGAAATGACGATTTGTCTTAAAATTTAATTGGTATAATCAAACTTAAAAATAATTAATTAATTTTCACTCCTTGTGAACAAATATAGAACTTAGCGAAAATTTGCAGCATAATTGCATGATGTGAATTATATGTACATACATAGTTCCGATCAAGAATGTATCAGATGCTCTTACTTCGCTCGAATCTTTCCGATGATCAGTGCACCTCTATACATAGAGAGAGACAAACACACGCACATATGTAAATAAAGAGATAGGGAGACAGAGAGAGAAAGAGAGAGAAGGTTGAGTTCCAAGAGAGATTAAAAACAGTATTGGAGAGCGTGTTGGCCAGCTCCAGCAGAGATAATTGTTTTGGGCTTGGACGACTTGAAAACATAAAAGCAAATAGGCTGCTGTCATTACGATAATAACAGGTCGGAACCGCAGGGTCTCGATGACTGTGGGATGGCAGCGGAAGACGAAGACTGACTCACCTGACGGCAGAATATAATACCTAAGAGTTTCAAGAAGTTGTTCAGGGTGCGATGAATTAGAATATTAAGAACATTTATATAGTATATGATACAACGCTATTTGGTCAAAATTTTGAAAATAGAATCAAGTTGAAATCCAAGAATAAGAATATTTAGTTTGCTGCTTAAAAATCCATTATATCGCGGCTTTGCGGGTTTATAGTTATAAACTCAATATTTGTCGAATAATTAAAAAATATGTCACAGAATTAGTAGATATGTATGTATTACAATGTATTATATCCGATCTAGTTCATTTACAAACGATGCAACTTATTTTGATATGATATACTGGGGAGATTAAAAGAAACCATTCCATATTCCAAATCAATATATGTATCTGAAAAATATATTTGAGACTTTATGCCCCTCTTAATTCGATTTGAAGTGAAAAGGGATATTAGTAGCTTGCCCATCCGTCGGGAGACTTGTTATTAAAACCATGAATCTGTATAATAAAATGCATAATCTTCTGCAGATCAAGTTAAATATAGATATATAATATATATTTAAAAATATATCTTTCTGTAGATATGGAGCATCCCATATCCACACGCGATTCGATTTCCATGGGTGGTCGAAGATCATGATGCACAATTGGGCATCCTCCTTGAGATGAGCACAATTAGGAGGCTAAAGCTAATAAGATATCATCAGCGCACTTCAGTCAAAGCAAACTTGTTAAAAACCCATTAAAGAGAAGAGACGAAGAACAGAGACGAGACAGGGAAGCACTCGCGGTTGCATTCAGTCGACGTGTCCATTGCGGTTAAAGTCAGAAAGAGGTACAAACCTGCTTTAGCTGTCACAACGTCATTATCATAATAATCATATTTATCATCGTTAGCATATTCCTGCACAGGGTACTTCGCCTCGGACTTCTACTCGTGCAGCGGGAGATAGAGACGGGCGAGCAAAGTGTCGAACACAAATATGAATCAATACAGAGTGTCCTTCTTCATCAGTCGATCGGTCCGACCCGTTAGTATTCAAGAAGATCTTAACCTCTTAAAAATGACTCACATACTAAAAGGAGGGCAATGCCTTACTGGTCATCAATACGAAGGAAAGAAAAAACCAGACATATGTACGTAGAAGAAAGAAAGCTTAATCATGTTTAAGGATATTGCCCTAGGGGCATGCTAAATTTACAACAACTATTTCCATAGTTGTACAGCTTGTATTCAAATATTTTACCCACAAATATCATCTATAAACATATTTATCTATACCAAACAATGACCCATAGCTTGTCGTCGAGCTTACAAAAAAATGAACTTTTCTAAGATGATATTAGGGTAGATTGGATTATGTTATTAAATGTTGAGATACTGCATTCAGTAACAAAAGCCATTTAACACGATATAGTTTTATAAAAAAAACTCCAAAATTTCACCTTTAAGTCATTGTAGAACCCACATAATCCATGTGCTCTACAGTTTTAGAAGTGCTTAAAAATTTGATGATTTATAGTAGCGTCTTCTATAAATTTAATAATTATGTATTTGTATACAACTGAAGAAAACCGATATCTTTAAAAGTTTTTGATAGATATCTAATAATACTTACAGATAATTTACTTTTCAAGCCCAAAATAAAATTTGTCATATCAAATCTGTCATATATCAAAATAAGTTTATATATAAAAAAAAAATAAAAAAAAAATTTAAAAAAAATCAGTTTTTGAATACAGTTATTTACTTTAATACCGGGCACGAGTATTATAATATTCTGACTTTATTGTAAAGGATGATCGAGATATACAAAACTGAATGTAAGTAATCTTACTTTAATACTATTCAAAACATAGAGGGGGCTATTAAGTGTTTGAGAATTTCGAAAATATTTGGAAAATATTGATTGATTGGATGATTGATATGGAAACGGGACCACGTCATACATCAAATGTCAAATATTTAAATATATATGTATATAAATCATAGTTGAACTAGAATATATTAGGAATTGACACTAGTATAATTAGGGATTTGAGTAAATAGGATTACCACCTATTGTTATTTACTCGGTGGCACCAAACTCGATGTTTTTATTTATTTATGAGCTTGCACATTAATTAGACTCTGATATGTGTTTTATCGCCCTTAGTTTCACTTACCAAATTAACCAAAAACACTTTTTAATATTCGAGCTTTAAATTTTGGATTAGCTTGTAAGCATGTGCATTAATGCGTTCATTCGATGCTTCACTGTACTATTTGTCGTACATCACCTTGGAATCGCGATATTTTGAAACTTTAGGTGCTCAACGGAAAGTTTTGTGGGACTCGTTTGCCTAGACTGCGATTGCGAATAGTAGCGCAGGGATATCCTTTAGTCGGCGCACAAGGGACTGCTGTGTCCTGCGGCATGATTCCTTGCGAACTAAATGCCAGCCCTGTACGCGCTTATCCTTTTATATGCCTCGGCCAGTGCGCACTTGGGACAACTGCGCAGAGCATTCTACAGACTGACGCAGACGGCGTCAAAAGAAGCGTTCAACAAGGCGCCGTCGCCGCAGCCAAATCGTCCTGATTTCTGACTCATTGTCACATATTTACTTCTGAATGTTTATATACACAAGTATGAGAAATACTAAAAATATTAAATACAGATGTTTTTACCAAAAATTGCAATATATTTACTCTAATATATATTTTGCGTTTGAAATGTTGTATATTTATTATTATTATTTTTATTTTAAATATAGAAATCTGAATTTTTGGATTTAGAAACAGATCATTCTGTTTTTTTTCTTTTATCATTTATTTTATTTATTTTTTAATTGCTATTATTTTTTATTTGCTTACCTAACAGAGGGAAATATATCCATATATGATGTAAAAAAAATATGGGGATAACATTTCGTTAAAGCTAATGAATTTTACAGTTGTTTAGTTTGAATCATTTTGTGATTAATTTCTGATTTAATGATTCTCATCATAAATAAGATATATATTTTTAACTACGCTTTGGTCTGCTGTTTCTACGTAACTTTTATTTTAGTATAACCTTGTTTAACATTAAATCGAATCTTATAAAATAGTTTTGAATTCAAAGAAAAATTTATTTAATATTTATATTAATCAAAGTGGTTTTCTTTGTTATTGTTTTTTTTTTTTATTTGTTTGTTTCTTGTTTTATAGGTAAATTTTTCTTTGAATTTCAAACAGTTGAGTTGGATAGCTAAGGGCAATTATATATGGGATTCTTAGTTAAACTAACAAAACACGAAGCAACTATGAGGTAGTCCTTCGATCGTGTAGCTTATTATTATTTTATATTATTTATTAAATAAACTGATGTTCTAATAAATTATCTATGATTCGCTGAATTTGTTTAATGTATGTATATGTATATTTGGTTCTGTATGAGAGGCAATGGGATAGTCATGAAGCTGACCGAATAGCACGCAAAATGAATTGAAATCCAAGCATGGAAGCGTATTAGAATGGGATACTCCTCAAAAACTGAGCTGAGCAATAGAAAATAAATTTGTACTAGCTGGCGACACTTCGCTTCTGGTCCCCATGGTGTTGAATCTTAAACCTATTCTGTATCTGTATCTGCGCCCAGTTTAGTTGTCGAATGTTGGCTGCCGGTCTGCCGGCTCCAGCAACATTGGCGGCAACCGCGTTGGCGACGGTAACACAGACGGCGACTGGCGGCCGAAGTCAACTAAACAACGCCAGCCATAACAACAGCAACAACAAGAGCGGCCTGGTCGCGATTGCCCGACTCGCAGATACCCTCACCGATACCCTGGCATACACACGGTATATAGTTAACATGAAATATTTCTAAGTTTATTAAAATGTTAGGATCAACATGCTTATTTATGCATATATGGGAGCCAAAGTACATATCTATAGGCGAATGGAAGAAACTATCTAAGTATAGCCTAGTTAAATCAATATAACAAATGTCCAAATGGTTTCTAAACGTGTTCAAGAATCTTAAAATTATGAATCTAAAAAGACATGTATTTAATATACAATATATACATACATATATAGGAAACATTCTACTGAGATTTTTGGGGCAAACAGCTAGGCAGACTTGAAGGGCCACTTCCAGTTTGTTCTTGTTCCGCTCATCAAGAATTTATTTGCACTTGACGGGCTCAGCCATACCCCGTTGTCTCTGACGCGTGCTTTTTAATAGAAACGATATACCCTGTCATCGGATTTTTAATGGGTTCAGGGCATAATAACAGCAACAATAACACAGTCATAACGACAAACCCCCTAAAGAGAGAAATGCCCGCGTCCATCCTTGGCGTCGCATTGGCAAAAAGCCCTTCCAGCAGCTCCATGTGTCGACTGCTAACCGTGGAGCAGGGCGCGCTAAGATGCTTGACCTGGGCCTCGGATATATTTTAAGCTAATTAGCTGTCGTTGCTTAATACATGTACTAATACAATTAAGGAGTGCATCTGCCTAAATAAGGCTTGTGCAGGGATAGCTTGGTCATCACACTTTGCCTCTTCGCACCACTGTGCTCGACAATTCGGTGAGACGCGACAAAGAAGAATGTCGCCGCGTCAGGGACTTAATCATGCCACAAATAGACGACTTACTTTTGGAAAAATTTCAAAAGAATAACCGATCACAAAATCACACTTTGCCACCCGAACAAATTATCTGTACTTCATAAGTATAATTATAAATGGAATGTAATAGCCGAAAGCCGTCGCTTAAAGCTCATTAATTTAATCTATATACTTTAATAATGATGGCCTAGTATTGTAGGGCTCATCATGCTGGAATCTCATAATAATGATAAGGCGAAAGGCATATGTAATTTTGCAATGTATTCCTCATCAAGGAGTAGAGAAATGATTCATCTGACCTACTAAGCTTTTAAGATCGTAAATATATCTGTAATAGTATTTTTATGAGTGATATGATTTTCGCAAATTTCCAAGTTCGATTCACAATTTGCAAGGATTCGAATTTGGAGTCCTTTGCTAACGGTTTATGTTTTATAAGACGCCAGCGTGCGTAACAAGTGTCGACAGCTTCGGAAGTTGTTTCAAAGCTCGGAATCGACGACGTCGCCGTCGAAAGCGTCAGCGTTAGCGTCAGCGTCAGCGCTAGCGCCAGCGGCGACCAGAGCGACGACAACTTGTCGGCATATTCTTTTTTCTCAATGAAGTGAGCCACACACGCACACACACACACACACACATACTATATGCATACACAGTCACGCTCAGACTGAGCATACAGCAGCCACAGCTAGATACGGCTAGCACTTGTGGCGACGATTCCCCCCGTCCCACTGTGCGAATGGCGCGACAGTGGGTGCGAGTGAATAGTACGACCTAGAGCTTGGCCAAGTATCCAGAGACATACACTGTGTGTGTGTGCGCGTTCATAAGGACGAGCAGGACAAAACAGACACGGATACTCATATGCACAACTTTGATTTCCAAGCAGCAACTGGCGGCAGGGCGCGCGCGAATTGGGCGCCATTATTGCCACCATTGTCGCGACAAATGCCGCTGTTATCTCCAATTAGAGGCGAAAATAGTTGTGGCGTCGATGATGACGAGTTGAGCTCAATTTTTGGGGTGATGGAGGTGGGGAAGACTCGATACTCTTCGCCTCCTAGCAAAGGAAATTAAGTGTAGATAGCTGTAGATAGATTAGCACAATGGAGATTTAACAGGTAAACTCGTTGCCGCCGATTCATTAATTACAGCATTATGACACTTAACGACTTGAGATGGAGGCTGGTCTACCAGCAAAACTCACTGATGGCTATAAATCTTATTTTACATACACATGTATAGGTAAGTGCCATTTCCGATTTGCCATGACTCTAGAGGGCTTATTTTTGTTTTGTTTAGTAAACGCTGAATCCATATAACGCAATTGAGATATTTTGGGAGCAGCACAAGCCTTAGAAACCTCATCTCCAGGAGGAGGTATCAAAAATCTTAGATTTTTATAAAGCCAAGTACCATCGAATATGTATTCTATATATTCAAGTACAATTATCGGACGAACTCTGCACGAACCTAATATTCCATTTCAACCTCGTGAACGAGTGTAAAAACGTATACTCCTCTATAGAGCACAACACAAGATTGCATATTTTGTGTGGATCCTATATTTTCTAGGTATGTCTTGGCATGCGTTCAATCGTAACTCACACGTACTTAGCCGAGTAAAGCTCAACCTCTGTAGATAATAAAGTTTGCTCTATTTTCGGAGTCGTATAATTTCTATCATTGCAATAATATCCAATGCATTGGATAGAATTTACAAATTGTTAACCAACAAATACGTTTGAAGATTATTAAATACTTTTCCGGCTTTATAGGAAAGTTCATCTATATATATAAAAGAATGTTGTGTAAAAGTGTTACGACACTTATAACTTGATATGTACTGGACCAATTTTTATGGTTTTTTATTTTGACGAATACTGGAAAAACGCGGTTTTTTCCCTAAAGGTTCAATTTTTCATTGATACCCAGTAGGCTTGATAACAGTGACAGTTTTCGGTCCTGCTCTCATGGTATACAATAGTATAGAAGTAAATAAACAAATGTAGTCAGTCAGCCTAAGAAGAGCAAGGGAAGCAGAAGAACTCCAGGAGATCATTTAGAAAATGCCTGCAGCAGCAGAGAGTGTTCCCATTGCTCTATCTGGCGGCCTGCTCAAAATTTGAGTGGAAGTCGCCCTACATAAAGGTCAGCAGCTGTGGAATTTATTTAGACGTCCAGACCCGGTGTGGTCAGTCGTACGTGCAAGGTTTTTTTTTTTTTGTTATATTTATTTTATTTTCTAAATGATCTGGAGTTCTTCTGCATCCAGTTAGGTGCATCAAAATTGCACGAGGCACGAGATGAGCGAAACCAGCAAAGAACGAAGAGAAGCGCGCAGATACGTAGTCAACAGACGTAGAGGAATTAATGGATAGGGCAAAGCAACGTTTGCCGGGGCAGCTAGTATTCTATAATTCTAATTAACAATTTAGATAAATGTTTAAAGTAGAGAATTGTAATTATAAAATTCTCTCATTGTTCGTTGTGAAATAAAAATAGTATTGAAATTATTTAATAGAAATATTTATTTATTTAATGTGACAAATGATAAGATTTTCGTTTTCTTAATAATATTTCACGCCAAGTACATTATTTGCTTTGATCTGCTTGATTTCGTTTGTGTTCTTATAAACATTAAAAAATGTATTGTTTAAACATTATGGTGCTATAAATACATCAGTATACACAAACACGTATCATACTTATTGTATCATATGCAATATATCATCCACTTAATCTGTAATTTAATTGTGAAAAGCCGACCTATAATGTTTCTTTTTCAGCTGTAAAATATATCGAGCTGTAAAAATGAATAAAGAAGCACGTAATTAAAGTAAATGAAACTTAAAGTATGACACGAAAAACACATAAAAATCGATAATCGTGTTTAAATTATTGAAATAGATACAAATATATATGATCTAAAACGATTTGTCAGTTAAGAGAACGACGGAGGTTGAAAACAAATTTAGTCCGTGTTTTTTTTTTCTTTTTCTTTTTTTGTTGCTTTTCTTTATGTATATATTTCTAAAAACAGAAATGAGCAATTTATACTGTTACAATTCTGCTTACATTTTAGGCTCTTTTAAATACACAAAATGTATCACAATTTTGAATAATTGTTGTAATAGAAACTTTTATGTATATATTATATATATATAAAATTGTATGCTTGTGAGACAACTTTACATAGTGTTTTAAGGGGTTTACCTTAATTTAATTCATAAAAAAAAAATAAAAAACAAAAAATACATCTTCCAATGCATTTCAAGCCTGATATTTACAAAGTACCAAAATAGTATAAAAAGTTACTAATAAAAATTTGACATAAATAATGAAAGAATGGAACAAATTAAAATCAATTCATTAAATTGTCAAAAGTACAATAAATATATATATATTTTTAAATTTGAAATATTTTAATCATAGGCAATTTTGAGTTACTCACAAATGTAACTTATGCAATTCAGCCAAGTAAACAATTTAACAGATCTCAATAAAATATTGTTGTCGACAATCATTCACCATTAAATACAGAATGGCATATATACAATGAGTAAAATATTTAATGCCATAACAAAGTATTTTGATTTTTGAAGGGAACAAATACGTTTGATGAAAAGAACGTTAATTGTTGTTTGTTGTTGTTTTTGCAGTTGCTTACATGGTTAACTAATTTTGTACGAGTACTTTTTTATTTTGTTTCGCGTTGCATTATGTGTATGAGCTCTGCTGGTGATATATGTACATGTATGTGGGTGTGTGTGTGTGTGTGTGAATGAAATTCTTTTACAAATTGTGCGCGTTTCTCATAATGTATATGTAAAATGAAACAATACAACACAATGCATATTTCAAACATATATGTATATATTAACTGCTGAATAAGACATTCATGTCAGACCTCATACATGGGAGTTTTTGTTATTTTCTATTATGACTTTCTCGTCCCAAAATTAATTCAAAAAAGGAATAATGCCTGCTTTTAATTAATTTGATGTTTAGCTTGGGTAATTAAAGCTAGAAGCGCATCTAGTTTCAAGTCCTTGAAACGCGCAAAGTGATTCATCATTGGTTGAATCGCATTTGACTCAATAGCCGCCGAGATGGTTTGATTCTGAATGGTGCGATTAAGACAGGATGCAACCTGCGCAAGAAACTCACGCCACTTTTGTCGGCTCTCCTCCGTAAGCGTTGAGTCGGTGTTTGAAACGTAGATCGCCTCTACGCGTAGTATCAATCCGACAAGCGACAGAATTCCAAACTAAAATAATGATGAAATATGTAGCAAACATTGCACAAGCATGGTAGCATAACAGCAAGACCTGCACACACATATGAGGTATTAGACATAACTTACGCGACTACAGAAAATGCCCGACATCTTTTTATCGTTCATGGTAAACGCCGTTGAAATGTTGATAATTGTATCTAAATTCGCTTCGTGTATTTGATTCTTGAATTCCGGATAAAGCGCAAAGAGACAACCGTCCACATCTTCTCGATCCTTCTTAACGACATTTTGCAGTGAACAGAACACTCCGCTCCACACTGTCCAACGTATCGGCTGATCAGCAATAAATGGCATTATGCGGCGTAGTAGTATCTGGAGAGTGCAGAAAATAAAGCTATAAAAATGTGCGACACATAAATATAAACATGCATATCAATTACCTTGCCCTTGCGCACGTTCATCATCGATACAACCTTATTGAAAGTGAGGCCGGCTTTCAGCTTACTCACTAACACATCGCGCGGCTCAATTTCATAGTTGAATTTGTTCTTTAGCGCTGGGTTCATGCTTTGTGGGTTATTTGCCTCAGCCGCTCGCTCTTCGGGCGTTTTATTCGCCATCTCGAGTTGCTCCACGGCGGCAATGCGTTCGCTCTCCTTCTTCTTCTTCAATATAATGGTTGCCATTACCTCCGGACTCTCCAGGTCCTCCAACTTGAGCAGATACCTATATAGGGTCTCTATGTGCAGCAAAATATGTCGCGATTTTCGCATGCTGCTCGGCACAAGCACCACCTCGGGTTGGCCCTCATTGTTTTTATCGGAGCTCTGCCGAGCAGCTGACGATGCTGACCCAGCGCTGTCCGCGGTTGCGCTGTCGCTGCCCATGATCTCGGCATCAATAATCTTGCGGGGCGCCGTCACACTGCCGTACTGCAACTTGCCCAGAGAGTTTTCAAACTTCAGGGGGGAAAACACATATCCAGAGAGGATGTTGCTGTTGTTGCCGCTGCTTGTGATGCCGCTGGTGTTGCTGCTGCTCGTGTTGTCCGAGTTGCGTCTTTCGCGATGCTGCTGCCCGTTGCGAGAGCCATTTTTGTTGCCCAGCTGAACCAGAATGAGCTGCGCGTGACCTCGCGGCTGCGTCAGTGGATGATTCAGCTGGTTGTCCTTGTGTGCCTGACTGTGACGAACCTGCCCGTTCTTGCGCTCCCTGTACACCGTGTAGTAGTAGTCGTCAATGTACGGAGTGTCCGTGTTCAGCTGTGACAGCTGGATGCCAATCAGCCAATGCTTGTCGCGCGTACTCATCAGATTGGCGTATTCGTCGAACTCCTCCTGAGGCAGGTTGCCGCCGTATCGATTCATTTGCTGCTGCTGTTGTTGCTGCTGCATCTGTTGCGGAAGCAGCTGCTGCTGCTTTTGGCGGTCGCCGGGTCGACTGAGCTGCTGCTGCTGGCGAGCAACTGCCGCGTTCTGCAGCAACGGATGGTTCTGCTGAATTTCCTGAACCAGTCGCATGTTAAACATGTTATACATCGAGTTGGGCTGCTGATTGAGCAGATTGTGTGGTGGCAGGCGGGGCGGCAGCACAGGCTGCATGTACGCCGCCGGATGCATGCCAACGGCGCGCATCGCATTGAAGCTGGGATGCATGGCAAAGTTGTTGAGCGCCGTGGGCAGATGAGGATTTGGCAGTGGGCGAGGAAAATTGGGCGGCAAAACATGCTGTTGCAATAGTGGATGCTGCGGCAGGTTCGTAGCTAGGCCACTTGGATACATAAATCCTGGCGGCGCACGATTCCCACTGATTCCATTTAGTTGTTGATGCTGTGGCTGCGGCGTGGGCATCAAACCCGGCCCTGCACTGGATCCGCCCATCTGATGCGGACCATGAAAACCTATATTTGGCCTTGGCGGCGGCGTTTGAGGCGTGGCTAAAAATCCAGGAGGTGCTGAAATAACAAACAGTTCTTTTTTAACTTCAATTCAGATTCAATTCTGCTTTTAACTGATTAGCACAGTTATTGTTCATGTAAGACATTGATATAATATACCGTTGCTAGATTATTAATGCTTAGCATATAAGCAACTTTTAGACTTTAGAACTTAGATTACTTTGGATAAAGATAAAAATTGCAGTTATTACCCTAGTCACATTACATTACATATTTACATTATTATATTTAGATATGTATATAAAATATAAAACAAAATAATTCAATATTGCCGAAGTTTACGCGCACTGCATATATAAATATATACATATGTGCATATACATACACATGATTGATATTAGTGCTCGAACTGCAATTTTCTCTTTTTCTCTTTATCTAAACAATATGCGTCTGCATGATTTATTTATGAAATGATTTACCCTTGTGCTGCGGCGGTTGCTTTTGTAGTTGTTGTTGGTGTTGGGCTAATGTTGGCGTTGACACCAAATGCTGCCGATTGGTTAAACTCAAATCCTGTTGGGGCAGAGGCTGTGGATGCTGCTGGAGTAGTTGCTGTTGCTGCGGCGGTTGTTGTTGTTGTTGCTGCTGCTGTAGTTGTTGTTGTTGTTGCTGTTTGGGCACTGCCTGTTGTATGATCAGATTACGTTCAATGTCTTCGAGTGTTGTGATTTTAGCTGTCGCTGCTGTTGGCATCGGCGGTATCCCAAAATTGGCGTTCGCCTCCTGCAGTGGCTTTATTTGCGTGATTGCCATTACGGCTGCGGATGCGGCTGCCTGCGGCTGGGGCTTAAATGCGCTGCGAAAGTTGTCTCGAAAAAGATTTTGATTGCTGGGCAAAGGGAAGGGGGGTTGGGTAGTCCAAACGCCAGAGTCCAAGTTAATGCGATTGCTTCCATCGCTTTCACCGAACGTACTTAAATCTACATCGTCTAATTTTATTGATGATAAATTTAATTCCAAATCTAAGTCGTCGATGCTGCCGCTCTGAAACCCACGCAACGGCAATTGTTGTTGCCGATTAAGCAAAGCACCGTTACCGCTAGAGTCATGATCTGTAAAGTCTTTTCGAGCTTTTTCGCCGTTGCCGCCAAGTAGGACAAGCGTTTCGTGGGCTTCCTCCCAGTCGCCGTTTATTGCAGAGCCGAACGTCTCGTCGTTGAGGGCGTCGTACTCTTCTTCCGGGGGCTCCGCGATTCGCCCGTCGCCGCCAAGATCATCCTATAAAATATAATAAATATATTTAATGTTGTTAGCAAACTTTGATTTATTTTGTGAAAAAAGCATGGTGGCAAATGGGTGATTTTTTTTCTTTTTCCAGACGATTGCATTTGTAAAGAAAAAAGAATCTGCGCTTGATATCTGTTTGCTAGGTACTTCATTATACATTGTTATTTTTTAAATTCTCACCGGTATACTTGTAGTCGTATCAAACCCGAAAAACGAATCGTCCATTGCGAATAACTATTTGTTTTATAAAAAATTATCATGACTTGTCAGTCACCATGAATGGCTAAGTTGGGAAGAAGAAGTTCAATAGGTTCCACATCATCCACAGGCCACATCTACATTAAATACCGACGTTCAAACTATCGATTACACACATCGATAAGAATGTTCAAAATGATTCCGCAGCTATGACTTAGCTAAGTCAGTGATGATAAACCGAAGCTTCCAAAAGATTATCATTCTTTTGTTTTACTATGCATTTAAAAGAATGACGTTAAATAAAAATTCTCTTCAAGTATTTAATAAATCGGATAATACAATCATCCTCTCATTGCATTTTATATATCATACAAATTTACATCAGTAACATCAGCTTCCGTGAACAAATTTCGAAAACCACAAGCAATTTGAAAAATACAAATAAATTTAGTGAATAATTACAATTTCGTCAATTATAAACTACTTATTTAACGGTGTATAATAAAATTCACATTAACTCTTATCTAAATATATATATCCTAATCAAATTAGTTTAGTAAGTGATTTGTATAATACTTATTATTTAAGTGACAATTTGCGTTGCTCGATTTCAAGGAGTTTCTTTTTCAATTCTATTTTCTCCGTCATTAATTGCTCCATGACTGAGTGGTGCCTTTTATTTTCTATTAATTTCTGTTTATATAGATTGCAAAATTCATTGAGCGTAATTTGCGTGTTACAAGCAACATCATTAATTACACTTATCCTTTTACTTATTGCCTCCAGTTCCGTTTTTATTGATTGACTTCCATATTTGGCGCTCTTGCCAGTCTGCAAGAAGAGCGGATCAATGTCGATATCAATTTCAGCCTTTGTGTCTTCTGGCTCATATGCAAATCCCGGCACATCTTGCAATGCACTATGGTCCTCCTCCTCGGGCACAACATCTTCCACATCTTCCATTTCGAATGTCGCATTCGAATTATCCTGTAAATCGTCCTCAGACGCATTCATTATAATTTGGCTGACATCGTCGTTCAAGCGACAAAGGCTGGCAATAGTTTCCTCAGCCGAGCTCAGACCAGTTGCTAGGGGTATATTGTGCATTTCGTTTTTCTCCACTTTCTTGATTATGAATCTCTTCCAGTCCTTCAATGCCTGTCGAAAACCAAACATAACAATTGGAGGAGCAATTCGGATATATAAAGCGTGCACCTCACCTTTTTCCATGTAGCGGCGTCTTTTTGCGGCGGCCCGCTAGCATTGAGCTCGGACGTGAGTTGCTCCCACAGCGATTCATATGAGTTTCGCGTCTCCCAAGATGGATTTTGCAGCAGAACGGGATTTTGCTTTATGAATTTCAGTATTATTAGCTCCTGTGTGGGATTCCGAGGTTTACCTCGGTGGCGGTCATTTGACTGAGGCAAGATTTTATACTTTCGATTCTGTGGAGATCCAGTAACATTTGCATTGGGATGCATTCTGTTCATGTGTTTGCTTAAGTTTGTTGTTGTCGTTTTGTACGATAACTTGGCTTTGCATATGTTACATAAGGCGAATGTGTCATCAACTGCCCTAAAGAAGCACCATATTTCACTTGTTTTCCTCTTCATATTGTTATTGTTTAATGCAATTATTTACTGTCTTCCACAATATTTTTTATTAATTGTGACAGTGCTGGTAAACACCTATTATAGTGTTGCAATACAGCAAAAGGAAATATATGGGGTATTCTGAAAATATTTGTTATTAAATTGAGTCTCTTCTATGCAATGCAGAATGTATAATAAGTCAAATAAACGAAACCATCAGTAAAAACTAAAATAATTTATTAATTAAAACTAAAATATGTTTAAATGTATTTTAAATGGTTGATCATGAATGATCATACAATGATTAGCAACAATAAAGTATTAATGCTTTAAATGCTTTTAATAATAATGTATTTACATTTTAAAATATCAATTAAAACTATAAATTTCCAAATATTTTTATAACGAAATGTATACCTGTAATATAATTACTAAAATAATATATGGAATAATACATAATCGTGTCGCATATAGTATTTAAATATTTAGGCATTTGTTTCTTTTTCTTGATTCGGTCACACTAATTTTTACTTAGCGGTTTTTTTAAGAGTAAATAATTTCGTAGATTACATGCTAAACTAAGGACAGCCAACTCGAAGGGAGGTGAGGTGAGGAGAAGTATACTAGTTATTTGTGCCTTTATCAGACCCAAAAAAAAGTATCCGGATTGCTCGGCCGACAATTTACAGGATGTATGCTAATAGAACTTAACAACATGGTCCGTCCTGGAAGGGGAACTCGAAAAATGCTATCCCTAATCGAGACTGTTCGACTACGATATCTCCTGAACCTTTTGAGCAACTAATATTCCAATATTTCTTTGCTTCTTTTCTTCTTACCCAAGAAACAGCATAAGTACACCCATTCACACATACGCTTACGCACGAATGCATGAGACTTTCATAAATATTGGCAGTTTAGCCGTTCCCAGGCTAGATCTAGTGTATTGAAATAAGTTTGGGATGGAATAGCTAGATATTAAGGTACACTATGCAGAAGTCCTTGTCCTTAAGAGAACTGTAGAGCAGAAGAAACTTCTGAATATGTCATCTAATCATCATATACAATATTTATATAAATAATCTATTTAGCATAACAACATTTAGCTTTATCAACCATACTCTTGACCAGCGTAATGATTTAATCCGATTTAACACTGTAAGCATCCTTGTTATCTCCCAGTCTCACATTCCGTCTGTCTCCCTGTCTGTCTGCCTAAGAAAAGCGAGGGATGAAAAAACTACAGAAGATCATTTAAGTTGTCATATGTATGCAGCAGTATTGATTTGGTATTCATATTTGAGTAAAACGAAGCTAGACTGCTTACAGTAGCAGAGCGTGCTCCCATTGCAATGGGGACCAATGCATTGTTCCCTTAAAGCTCGATTGCAACGATCCCTATATAAAGGGCAACAGTTACATAAATTCTTCAGTCGCCAAGGCCCAGTGGAGGTCAGCAGCGCACTGCAGTGAAGTGTTGTTATTTTTTTTTTTTTATGAGCGTGTTTTTTAAAATTTTTTTTCTATGTTTTGTTTTGTTTCTGTTTTTTATATTTCTTTGCTTATTTTTTATTTCATTTATTTTTTAAAATATTATTTTTAAAAAATATATTTTCTTAGATTTATTTATTTAGTTTCGTATTTATTTCATTTTGTTTTATAAATTTAATTTACTGTAGATGCATGCAATGCAATGCGAAGTGAAGAGAGTGACCGTTCATTTATTTCTTTTTATTTAATTAAATATTTTTATAGATACATATTTTTTTAATATTGAAAATGGGAAATCAGGGTATAATGGTTTTGTTGAAATGTATGTAACAGGCAGAAGGAGGCGTGGTAGACCCCACAAAGTATATATGTATATTTTTGATCAGGGCGACGAACTGAGTCGACTTAGCCCTGTTTGTCTGTCTGTCCGTCTGTCCGTATGTATGAACGCGTCGATCTCAGAAGATATAAGAGCTAGAGACTTGATTTTTTTTAATGTCCGTATATACAGCGCGGATATCAATATGAAATACATAATCATATCAACATAATTTTTGTTGTATTCTATTAGAAAAAAAAATTTTTAAAAAAGCGTCCAACAGAATTTTAAAAATAGATTTATTGCTGTATTAAGCTTATATTACTGATTCAATCATGATGAATACTGAATGATGATGAATAAGTGAATAAGTAGTTCTGCTTAGGGTTCAGGGTATCCCTTAGTCTGTCATTTCCGAGAGCACTGTTCTTTTATTATTCTTTCTGTCAGTCTAGTTATTGCTACAAATGTAGCAAGTTGTCCGACTTCACCACAGTTGATAATAAAACTTTCAATGGGCTCTGAATATCTACTTAATGATGTGAGAATTTGTGAATTAATGTAAAGTAAACTTGGTAAATCTTTTGGAACATATAAAATACTTCTTTGCTGACATTACAAAGCGTAAGCGACACGACATGAATGGTTGCTGAGCTTCCAAGTACTGATTATCTTTAAATCTGAAAGCTAAGCATTTTCTTAATCTTTGGCATCAAACTAAGAATTTGGCACGTGCGTGTTATGCTGCGCTATGCGGAAGATAATATTCTATCAAATCACGACTGTCACGGCTCGATGATCGTGCGAAAAGAAAGAAAATCTTGATCGCTAGCGGGCGTATATATGCGGTGCCAGTGATGAAAGTGCATCAGAGTTAGCTCACTTCGATAACAATGAGAGTAATTACTACAGTCGCCGGGTTACTTTTGCTGTTGATCAGCCCGTCAATGGCGAAGGATCAACCGGGTGGTTGCCCATTTCGTCACTTGGAGTCGTTGGATCTTGGCTCTTCGAAAGCAGAGCTGGAGAACGCAGGCAGACATAAGCGAAACAGCGAGTTGTATGATGGCTTGGACGATCTGCTGAAGAGCGTTTTGCCCAAGAATAGCATCAGTCCAGGAATCAGCAGTTGGATTAACTCGGGCGAACACGATAAGTCAGCGCAGCAGCCCATCAAATGCGGCGTTCCTCCCCTGAACTGCTTGAATGATACGAAAAACCTGCACTATCGCAGCATTGATGGCTCCTGTAATAACTTGCTGTATCCCGAGTTCGGCATCGCAACCTCCCGGTATAAGCGACTTCTGCGGCCTGCGTATGTGCAGAACGGACAGACGGTGCCCAACGCACGTCTGCTCTCGCTGTCACTGTACGGCGAGAAGACAGTGATGGACAAGTTTCGCACGGTGGCTTCCATGCAGTTCGGCCAGTTCGTCGCCCACGACATCAGCCAGTTGACCACAAGGGGCGCGCCCAGGGACTGTTGCGCCGAGTCGCGTCATCCACAGTGTCAGCCCATAACACTAGCGGCGGGTGGACCCATCGCCTACAATACGGGCAAGTCATGTCTCAGCTTTGCACGCGCCCTTTCCGACGCTGACGGCATCTGTCCCAAGAGCGGGCTGCCCTACAGCGAAAAGCTGTCTGTGGTCACGGCCTACTTGGATCTGTCATCAGTCTACGGCAATTCGCCGGCGCAAAATCAACGGGTGCGACTCTTCAAGGGCGGCCAGCTCCGGACAGCGTACGCTAACGGGCAGCAGTGGCTGCCCGTGACGCAGAACCATGAGGGTGAATGTGGCATTAATAGTGAGTGCTACACCATGCCCGACTTACGCAATCGATTCACGCCGACGATTGCCGTGCTGCATACGATTATGGTGCGGGAGCACAACCGACTGGCGGAGCAGTTGGCCCTGCTGAATCCCCACTACAACGATGAGCGCTTGTACCAGGAAGCCCGCAAGATCAATATTGCGCAGTATCAGAAGATCACATACTACGATTACCTGGTGGCTGTCCTGGGCAGCGCTTACACGAATATGAATGGCCTGACTTACCCCTACTCAGAGTATTCAACTGACTATGTGAACGACTATGACGAGAGTGTTAATCCCAATCCCTACGCTGAGTTTTCGGCTGCAGCCTTCCGTTATTCGCACACTCAGATAGCCGGCTGGTTCTCGTAAGTGATAATATTTTGTGTATTTGCGTGACACAGGTTAACGTTCCACTCAATTGCAGATTGGTTTCGTCTGATCGCTATGCAAATCAGACTTTACGGCTCAGTGACTTCTTTGAGACTCCAGAGACCATTCGTTTGCTGTCGTCGAACTACAATTTCGCAGATTTGGTTCGTGGAATGGCAACGCAACTGCAAAAGCGAGCCGACTCCAATATCGATCGCGAGATCAAGCACTACTTTAATCGCAAAGTGTTCGAGGAGTTCGGATCCGACCTCAAGTCGTTGGATATCCAACGTGCCCGCGATTTCGGACTTCCTTCGTACAACGATCTTCGCGAGTTCTGTGGTCTGCGACGAGCCCATGAATGGTCGGAATTCGCCACCGAAATATCCAGAGAGGTGGGGCACATTGCTCAAAATATAACTTAATGCCAACCAAAGCCTGACAATTCTTTTTGCAGAAAATCAATTTGTTGCGCAAGCTGTATGCCTCCCCAGCCGATGTCGAGCTGAGTGTGGGAGGTACTCTCGAATTCCACGTACCCGGCTCATTGTTTGGCCCCACATTGCTGTGCGTGGTTGGAAAACAGTTCCAAAACACTCGTCGAGGCGATCGCTTCTTCTTTGAACGCGAAAATCATCTCAGTGGCTTCTCACGCAGTGAGTGTAAACATTAAGTACAATAATCGGACTCTTCCTTAATGCTATTCAATGTTTGTATAGGTCAACTGGCGGAGATACGGAAAATTAGCTTGGCTTCACTGTTCTGCAATAATGTGCAAAGCTTACATTACATCCAGCCGAATGTTTTCATTTTCCCCAATACTCGGTAAGTCGCAATCTGCTCCCGCCTATTGAATACGGAATTAACACTCGTTTCTTGTGCATTTTCAGCAATATTCTGATAAGCTGTAATGATATTCCCCAACTTGACCTTACTAAATGGCAAGACCTAACACCCCAACTGGTTAACTAAACTGGTTACCCATCAGGTCAATTTGGTGGGAGTCTTTAAATATTACTTTGTTAAATAACCAGCTGATAGATAATCAAATGCACTAAAACGGCTTCAGCTTCATAATTAAATTTTTTTTTAAATAAAATTTAAAATTACAAAGTATTTTATTCGTTGTTAGATTTATAAAAATTGAAAACAAAATATAAGCGAGCACCAGGACTCTGTGGAATCTCACGAGCTGATTGACTACAAAATTGCACATTTTTTCCTTAAAATACATTCATAAGTTACAAAATTGTTGTATTATTTACATGGACCTACACAGTAAATATGAATTCTTCTGAATATCGACTCAGCTTGTCACTCTGATCGAGAATATCTGCCACTCCTCGTTTTGTCTGATGCATACATTTTCATAAAACCATTATACACAGATCGAAATAATTATTTTGTAAAAATTGATGGAGCTTTCTTTCGAGCTAGTTATTATACACCACATAAGTGATCAATAAACCTCAATATTTCATATCGGTTTAGCGGAGTGATCTGCCATTCTAAATGAGCCATTTATTTGCAGAAAACATATTTGTTTATGGACTGGATGCTAATTCATGCTAATAGCACATGGATGAGTCTAAAATGAGGAAAGTTGACATTAGGCATTTTATACCAAACAATTGACCTAGTTTAATTAATATCAAAGATAATGTTTAAGAGTATAAAAGCATAGCCGATTAACATCAGAGAGGTATAAAAAAATATATATATGCGCGGATGAACTAGAGCTGATACGCATTAGAATATTGCGTAATATGAGCACAAAGACCGAAGAACCATTAACTTTCGCTCTGACCTTGCTGCCTCTTTAGCATTTGAATTGCATTGATATGCGCGGATGTGGGCCAACTATATGCCGACGCACGCCAGCTTTGCAAAATTCTTTGAGTTTTTACGGTAGTCGTAATGGCGTGACGAAAGAAAAAAATATCGAACATGACAGGTGCTAGCCATAGAAAGTCAATGAGATTTATATTCGAGTCATTATTAATTTCATCAAAATATAAAGAACAAAGAAACCCAAATAATAGATAGATTTCTCAGTAGATGCGATTTACAACGGTCTCATAGAATCTGAATGATTGAAAGTAAATTTTTAGCATTTGGATATTGTATGTGCTTGCACACATTCTTTGGATCAATATAAAAGTGTTCGATTCATCGGCGAAAGACAGCATTTGTCTATTCGCCATGACGGTGATCACATTAATCTACTTCTGTTGTGGTAAGAAAAAGGAATCGATTACCATGATTAAGATAAATTAATTGAGTCAAATCTTGTTTTAGGGATATTCGCTGCCAACATTGTCGGCACAGTGTCTACAAAAAACACTGAGCAGGAAACGGGGCGATTCGTTTCCACTATTCAGGCTGCTCCAGCGCCACCCTCAGCACCCAATGTAGTCTACAAAATACCATCACCATATTATCCGCATCCGCATCCGCATCCGCCACAGCAATGTTTTTGCCCGCCGGGTCCTCCAGGACCACCGGGTGTGCCGGGACCTCCGGGTCCTTCAGGTGAGCATTGCCTTTGAAGTACTTGAATTTATATAATTCTATTATACCTTTATGCAGGGCCGCCGGGAAGACCAGGTTACCCCGGTATAAAGGGAGACAAAGGATCAAAGGGAGATAAAGGACACTTTGGGTTGCCAGGACCACGCGGTCCTGTTGGGCCGCCAGGTTATCCTGGTGACAAGCACTGGCCAGCACCTCCACCTCTGTATCCACATCAGCCTCCTATAATAATACCTATTCCCGTTCCACCCCCACACAAGGGTAAGCATCATAAAAGTGTTCAAATAGCAGTTCCAGGGTTTCCCGGACTTCCTGGCTATCCGGGTCGACCGGGGTATCCGGGTTATCCAGGTTACCCAGCGCACTCAAGCCCAGGTCATCATAAGCCTGGGCGTCCAGGACGTCCAGGATATCCAGGTTTTCCCGGAATTCCAGGATATCCAGGTCATACAGGAAATTCAGGTCATCCTGGTTATCCAGGTCATCCAGGTTATCCAGGACATCCAGGACACCATCATCCTGGCCATCAACATCCTGGCCATCATCATCCCGGTCATCATCATCCCGGCCATCATCATCCCGGTCATCATCATCCCGGCCATCATCATCCCGGCCATTACCATCCTGGCCATCATCATCCAGGGCACCACTGGGGACTCCTACGAGATCAACCTACAGACAATTCTATCGATAATGAATCGAATACACTTAAAAGTCACAACGATGACCATACTGATGATCAAACCGATAACGATATTAACGAAATCAGCGATATCAACAAATCACTGGTCTATCTAACACAAAGTTTGTTTGACGAAGGTGAATCAGGCAATTCTCAGGCTACTACACCGGTGAGCACCGAAGACAGTTCTGAAGTCACCACGCCCAACACAAATGAACAGAGTATTGAAGAACAAGAACCAGTAACCAATAGCCAATCCTTGGAGAATAACACTGTTGAAGAGCGCAGTTCGAAAGGTCCACTTATTTTAGCCATTTCCACTCCTCGAAATCCATTCGAAATATATTCATACGATTCAAAAGTAAATGAAAATAAATATGAGAGCTCTAGTTGGTAGTATCTGACTATAGATTCTCTGAACCCTTCAGTCATATTCCGTCACTCTTTTTTTATAAATACAAGGCAAACATCAAGTAGCTTCGATAATCCAAATCGAATTAGCTTCAGGACTTGCACGTCATTTTTACACAGATCAGTCGAGTGTATCGTCTAGTCGGGCATATCGACTAAAGCTTTCTTTACTGTATCCCTTAAATACATTTTAATTTTTTAACTATTCTTCAGCTTAGACCTACTAGCTAAGTCGATTTCCCACAAGTAAGACATCTTTTATTCCAAAGATCTAGAAAAATATATATTAATGCTTGCTCACAATTCACATAAATATTTGTTCATATAGTCATATGCACGTATGGATATTCCCATTGTTTCTAAGTGTATTCTTATTGGAGATTATTAATATATATATATATGGTTATATATATATAATCTTTTTTCTAAATACATATATTCTTCTTTATATCGAGGCAAAGCGTCAGAAAGTGACGCCAGCTTAAAATTTGAGTGAAAGTAATATGGATGGATTTATAAATATTGCTTGATGATATCATTTCCCCTTTACAATACGGTTATTGTAGAAAATTTTGGAATTTGTTTAAGCAAACACATTTCACATTTATATTTAATTAGAAAAATTTATTAAAATGGTAAAATGATTAAGTAAAAAAAAAAAAAAACTGACAAAAGATAGTGCACCAGAATGTTGAATCTATTGTGGATAGTACATTTTCAGCAGCCTCGTTGGGAATAAATATCTAACCATATTTTTGGGAGAACATATGAAATTTTTTGATTCATAATAATTTAATTATTTTTGTTCATTGGCATGATTTATTTATATATGTACATAAAAAGGGGAAATATAATACATGGAGTTTGTTGATTTCATAACTTTTTAACCTGATTAAACTATATGTTATTATATTTTGAACTAGTTAATGATAGGTTCGTGTGGAGAAAGTGAAAGTGATCATTTCTTTCCAAACAGAATAGAATGGTCTGATGGGGGCTGTACATTCTGGTCGATCCACTTTGTGAGGTCAACTTGCGGGATACTTGAGCATGGCACAACGGGGTTCCTGTTAAGATAATCATGACAGATAATTGTCTAACAATTTACTTTTGTTATACTCACGATCCAGAAACCGTTTTAAATGCCTCGGGTTGCATCGAAGCAATATTGTTGCCGTTGTCGCATAGTAAGCGCGCCATGCTCGCCTTTCGCAGCTCCGCTAATTGATCTAATTATAAAAGTATACGGTTAATATGTGTAATAAGTATAAGTGCTACTAAATATTTTAGAACCTGGAGTAAAACCGGTAACTTTGTCGCCATTTTCATAGAAGAAACGATCGCCTACACGAGTTCTATAGAACTGTTCCGTTAGAATGCAGAGGAACGTGGGACCGGCTAAAGCACCAGCCACATGTGCCTCTAAAGAACCACCGACTGTCAAGTCCACGTCCTCATGACTCGCATAGAGAGACCTGAGCGTAGCAATTATTTGAGGGCTGATCAGATCGCCAAAGTCCTCCCATGAGCTAGCTCGTTTTAGGCCACAAAATTCTCTCATATCATTGTAGGAAGCAAGTCCGTGATCACGATTGCGCTGAATATCCAGTGATCGCAGATCGGATCCAAAGGGCATATTACGTCTAAATAGGAAATGCTTAATCTAAGAAATAGGAGTTACATAGTTGAGATAAATATCTTCAATACAACAGTACAGTATTATCCATATCTATACACACCTGTCTGTCAAAATTAATATCCGTCAGCTCTTCAGGCTGAGTCGCATGGCCTCTGGTAAGGGAATCAAAGTTGTCGCCGACCTCGAGAATACCAGGGCGATTAAACCAATCACTGAGCGTCAATGAGCCAAGCACTGATCGCAGCTCGGACAGGAGACTACAAATAAAAGCGATTAAAATACAGAGTCATTCACGCTGCGATTCCTACAGGCCAATAATGTAATTGTACTTACTCCAGTCTGCCCTCGATCTGGGAATGGAAATATCTGAAGGCAGCCGTGGCGTGTTCGTTTAATACGCTGGGATCGATGTTGGCATCGTAGTCATTCACGTAGCTACCGCCGGGTGCTTTGTAGATAATGCGATTCTTTAACATATTTTCGCCACCCAGGAAGATGGGGAGCCATTCGTAGTAGCTAATGTGTTGGTACTGGGCAATGTTGATTTTGCGCGCCTCCTGGAATAGCGTGCGATCATCGAAGTGCGGATTCAGCGCTGCGAGAGCATCGGCAATGCGGTTGTGCTCACGCAGCAGCACTGTTTGTAGGATAGCAAGTCCCGGGTTCTGATTGACGCGCACGTCGCCAGCTCTGTAGCAGACCTCATTGGGATCAACAGCGTCGCAGTCTCCTGTGACGTTGCGGGACAACGGCAGCCACTTGGCTCCATTGCGCTCCTCCACGATCATGCGGCCGCCTTGGAATTCACGGATGTCGCTGTTCTGCTGTATGGAGTTGCCGTAGACCAGCGACAGGTCCATGTAGGCAGTGACTACTGTAAGCTGCTCGGCCGGTCCACCAGTGTATTGGCAGTTGGAATCTCGGTCTGTCAGTGTGCGTACAAAGTTCAGGCATTCCGTACCCACTTGGGAGTACGCCGGATCATGCGGCGGCACAATTATAGCAAAGCAGGTCTTATGGGCAACGTCTAAGCCAACCAGGCGTCCATCATCGGTGCAGCAACGCGTCGGATGTTTCTCTATGGAAGTGAGCATTGGCAATTAGGGCATTGGTATGTAGTTGGGATATAGTTGGAATCGTACTTGATTGGGTTCCACCAGCTTGCATGCTCATGTCGTGCGTTATTATCTGGCCCCATTGCATATTGTGCAGCGTGAACTGGGGATCGGGCACATCCTGTTCGCCGAACGCCACCAGAGATACCAGACGTGCACTGGGCAGCTCATCGCCAGTCACAGAACGAGTTGGTGCTGAGATTCCATCGGCGTACTTGGGCGATAAGAGACGTCCGTATCTTACAAATAGGAAATTCGATGAGTGCATTAAGATTGATGTAAAGGTGATGTATGTGTAAGTCTTACCTTGTATTGGGAACGCCAAGTCCTGGACGTTCCAAGTGATTGCACGAGCCATCCATCGTGCGATAGGCCGACTTCTCACACACAGCTGGAGGACTCGCACATGTGACTCGCGCCGGCATCGGAGGCGCTCGTGGGGTGTTCACAATTGAGAGGAAGGGATTTTGTGGTGCGGGTGAAGTATCCGCCAGTCCTGTGGGTAGGGCATTTCTGGAGATAAGCAAACGGTATCAGTGTTCAAAGTTGGCTGTAGGAAGGCCAAGGCTCTTACCCTAGCAAAAACTGACTTGGTGCGCTTTGAAGGTACCCAAACCCATGGAAGTTTCCTCCTCGGGGCTGCAGATGATCGTTATGTACGATATGATAGCCAGAGGACACTTTTAGTCCAACTGCCTCATAGACAAGGGCCAAAAGGCCAAGTAGGAGCATAATTCGCTGCAAGCCACCCTGAAATTAAGTATACAATTGCTATTATCTAACTATTTAATCTAAATCGAAATACATATTTATGGTATATAGGCTTATTGATATAACAATTTAGATATGTCTATATATAACGGAAGTAGGCACGTTTAACATACCATAAGGAATACAAGCATTTGAGTATAATTTATTTGAAGTCTTGCTGGCTTTGGATGTCTGCACTCTATTGACATTGTGAAATCCGTTTCGATCTACTGGCAACCGAGACATGTACTGCTACTTTGCATGTCAGCCAAGTATTAGTGCAGCTAGGGAAAAGTTGACTGCAGCCAATCTACAGACTCCTGCTGTTATGGTCAGAACTGGTTTCATCACCTTTTCGGTTTGAGTTCTGTCTCTGTATTATTTATTTGCATTGCGACATTTGAACAGATAGAGCAAACAAACATTTGGAGGCGATATTTGTCGAATTTATAGCGAGCATACGAGAATGTATTCATAGTACTTATAAATATATTTGTGTAAACAGTTTATTATATACAATGTACAGCCATGTACTGTGAACTGAGCTAGCGTGAAAAGTCTCATAATTGTTTTATTATGATAATGCTCATTTGACCAATTTGCAGTCTACTTATGTAAGCAAGCTGAATCGCGCTGGTCTCTATTAGTTACTTGAACACAATGAACTTTGTGTTTGCAGCTCTCTAACCTCGGGCTTACACATAGACTCATTTATCTGGCAAGCGAGCTACCACGACTCCAAGCCTAAAGTCAGACATTTGTGCCAAATGCCAGCTGCATGCAAATGCGCAGATATTAGCCACCAATGCGCCGCCGCGGGTTCCGTGACAAAAGCTAACACAAACAGATACTACTATAGTATAGCATGTTTTAATTGCATGCCAAGCAGAACAATGGCTAAGACAATGGGATCGAACGGACGGCTGCAGTTCAACATGAAAAGCTGCAATGAGTCTTGGAGATACGGCAACAGGCTCTGGCCGGGTCGGCTTCCTAGTTGGGTCAGTCTCGTGCCTCACTTAACAGCAACAATGCAGCGCTCTGACGTCCATGTAGCCCAACAATCTCCAACATCGGGCATATCAAATTAGAAAAAATAACAAAAACGGGTAGACACACGATTTTGAATTCTAATTTAAACTGGATTAACAAGGCAATATGCTACAATACACAAGCAGCAGTCATTGTTCAAGGTTAATCATTGATATTTTCACAAATGCTTAACGACAGCTCACTCTTCCAGTTCATATCGAAGAGGTAGTGCACCCAAACTAGCTAATCCCGTTCACAAATATTAGAAATTCTAAGTCCGAAATGCATTTACAAATGGAAATTACAATATTTGTATGATTGCATTGATACATATATGATAGTATATATCCACTATATATGCTTAGAGCAGGATTAATGAATTTCTGAGATATTATACAACGGAACAGATTATGGGTAAAAAAATGTGATATATGTATGTATGTAGGCGATGGACTCGAGTATGTATTTCAAATTGGTTAATAATGAATTTTAATGAACGAATTGCCTGTTGCAGTTTACATTCCCCAGTGTATGGGCCAGAAATTCTCGCATATTTTATTGGGAATACATGCATTTTAAGTGGGCCAACATATAGCTGACGACGTCTGTCCATATTGGGTAAATGCGAGCAAATTTTTACAACTTTAACGACTTCTAATTAAAATGGAGCTCCGAGTCGTTCGCGTCACCAAAGAAATTTGGTGATCATTAAAGTGTAAAATAGCTCTGCGCAAGACGATAAAGAAATTCGAAACAAAATGATTGATTTATTGATGGCTGGCCCAGACTGGCCTAGCCTTATAGAGCGGTCGCAGTGTTGCGCCTGCTCGCCACTGCTCCATAATGGATATATAGACGTACATATCTGTCAGTATCTTTCTGGCGGTCCGAGGCATGTAAACGTGCTCTGCCCACCAATCGACATTCGGCAGGCATGCCGATAGACCTATGTAAGTAACAAGCACTAATTGAAATTGCCATTTATAGTGAAAGTGTCCCAAAGCCAACGGAGCGCCAAGACTATCCAGCAGCACCTAAAGGCAGCGCGGATTGGGTCTGCTGATCTGCTGTTGTGATCTGCTCTGGTATTCGAAGCGTCAGCTTATACATGTGTGTATGTTGTGTAAGTATTTTGCTTCTTCTGAGATCTGCGAAAAATAATTACAAAATATTTGCGCTTTTCTGCAAGCGAAATCGAAGGCACAGACATATTTTATGCAACAACATGACAGCTTTTCGTATAATTGATGCCAATAAGTAGAGTGGCACATCGAGTGCCCACACAAACATAATAGCTCTGTGTGTGTGTGTGTGTGTCTGTGTGTGTGCATAGTGCACAAAAAATATTCATCTACATTCACATAGACACGCATGAGCATGTTTTGTATCGAAAAAGTCTTGTGACCAACCAGACCCAGCCGGAGCTCTGGCAGCAGTTGGCTAAAAGTCACATGAGCTTAAAACACTGAGTGTAGCGCGTAGTATAGCATAATACACTAACTCGATGGGGTGATTAGCAATTTATGAACTTTTTGGGCGCGAGTGGTCGCATTTTGGCCGCAAAAATCCATTAATTAATTAATGGCCAATGCAATTATCAGTTGCCTTTGTCGTCGTAAATTTAGATGCTACAAACAAATTGATTCTTGGCGGTTTTCTGGCCACTTTAGGCAGTTGGTGGTAACTGGTTGCAGAGGAAATTGAAATACGGCCAGTTGCAATCGTTAGCCTCAAAAATACAGACGGAGCATTTATGCTTCCATGCGTGTTTTATGTTTGGATTGAGTTGATGTCAATCATAATTTTCCTTTATTATGATAGCCAACTCGAAAGGGCTTTTAAGTAGAGACGCAGTAAGGTGGTATGTAATTATTTACAGAAAGAGTATAAGCCACCATACGTAGTTGGCTTAAAAGTCATCGCCAGCTTGCATAGAGGGGCTATCGTTCTAGCGTCAGTCCCAAGGCAGTGCAATGCCTTTCGCCATTCCGAGTGACATATCACGATTTCGACTTTAAAGCTGGCCCGTAGTACGCCTGCTTCACTTTTAATTAGCTACAAGCCCGTGACAATTGAGTCAGCTAATTGAATAGGTGCTACAAATTGTGCAAGCAATCATTTAGGCATATCCCTCAATGTTTTTGCAACAAGTATTTAATTATTCAAAATGCATATTAATTTCTTTTATGACACTCTACTTTTCTCCCCAAAGTTGCAAATATTTATCAAATTTTAAGTACAAGTAAACATCGATGTTCAGCATTTGCTAAGAGCCGGTTTCAATACGGTCCGGTTTCGATATTGTTTTGCTTGGGTAAATTGGGAGATTGTCGCTGTTAAATATATGTATATATGTACATACATTATAATATGTATATTGTTACGATATACATGCAAATGGTTGTGTAAAGTAAAAATAAATCTAATTGAAAGTTATTAATAGGCCGCATTCACTTTAAAATTTGATATTCCAAAGTGCCTTAATAAACTTTTTCCGTTCCTTTCACAATCACATCACTTTAGTTTAGTGGTACAACAGTATTACTGGTGCATAGTTCAATCCCTTTCTCGGCTATAATAATCGTGTTTCCCATGAGCTACTGCTTGGTTGAGTTTCGGCCGTAGCATGTCTCAGCGGCAATTAAAATCAAGGTAATTATGATGCTCTTAACTCAATTGCCGTATCCGGCCCGGTTCCGGCCCCCACGACAGCGACGGCACTGACAATGCCAACCAGAGCAGATCCAACAACGTTGTCTTTATAACGGAAGAGAGCGAGCAAAAAATTGTCAGGCGACAATAGCCAGAGACACGCAAGAAACAAACAAAAAGTACAAAACTTTAATAATAATCACGGTTTGACGATTAAAGTCAGCGGATATGTAAAACGCCAACGACCATTACATCAATCAGTATATATTAAGAGGTATATATTAAGTAAGTCACGTGAAGACCATTCAGCAGGCTTGAAACCCAGACTACACAACTTCGTTTTATCTAAATTTAGCAATAATATAGTTAACAGGAGATTTGGTCTATTATAATTTATCAAGTTTGTTACGTGTATTAGAGATTTTATAATGAAAATTAATGAATAATATAATAACGAAAACAATAATTATGTAATAATGCAAGTTAATTAATAAATAGATTAAGGCAAAGAATATTAGGTATTTTGTTTTTATTTTTATTGACCTGAATGCATTGACATTGGTAAACGACTCAAGAGCTAGAGATCTAATTGGTGTGAAAAACAGACGAAATTCTTACTTCATATAACTATATCCCGGCAGGTGAACCCGTCTATGATGAAATAAAGAGAAGTGAAAAAAATCGTTCCTAATTTTTTTTTAATAAGCTCTAAATAATTAATATTTATGAGGCTATCGATCTTCATTAAATGATTTATTTAGTCAGTTATTATTTTAGGATTTCAGATTAAAAATTACAAATTCTACATTTCTTGCTACTTATGATTGCATTGCTTGTAAGGAACAGAGTACAGGGTATTGTTTGTTTATCCACTGGCAACTGTCTCTTTAGCATTAGGGTTTTCAAAAACTGATATGATTATTATTGTCCCCGTTGGCAAGCTACAGTTAACAGCTGCGTAATGAGCAAAGCACGAAGTCTGTGCAACATGCTCGACATCGTCGTAATTACGCTGACAATGCGCTGTCTGTGTGTAGAGTGTGCGAAACAATGTGTGAATTTCTACAACTCCATTCAAATGTCGCACGCGATTCGCCACAGCAGCCGCCGCCCCCATCGCCCCTCCGCTCGGGCGAAGCTAACAACAAGCCTCCGTCTGAAAGATGAAGTTGTAATTGGCTTAAATTATGGCCAGATGCGGTTTGCTTTTAACCGTTAGCCGCCGGCTGTTAGCCGTAATGTCTGCCACTGACTTAAGCGCTTGTGCTGCCGCTGTTGTTGTTGTTGTTGATATTGTTGCTGCTGCTGCTGGTGCTGCTATAACTGTTGCTATAGACCTTGACTTTGAAAGTGTACAAGTTGCTTGAGTAGTTGCATCAACTAACGATTCGCAGCGTAAATGAAACCGAGAGCTAATGCCAAGCCGAAACTGGTTAAATTAACGAGTCATTCGCTTTCTTTCGACGTTCAAGATTTTGAGGTCGCTAGACTCTTTTTGATTTGAATCACGTCATTGTCGCCATCTATAATTATTCAATACGAATTGCGTGTGATTTTCTCCATATTTGTTTTGAACAGAGAAAGAGAGGCATCTTTTATTCCATATACTTATTGTTAAGGAGTTGATCAAATAATTATTTTAATTCGATAATAGATATCAAAGAGGAAAAGCCCAATTTGTACTTATCTATACAGCAAATTGATCTTCACTTATATTTTTCACGTATTTTTGTAGCTAAAAATTAAACTAAAACATGAAATTCTTTTATAATTATTTTTAATTTAAATTTAAATTTTTCTTTTCTTTTAGTTCACTTTGTCAAATTATTTTATTGTATTTTTTACATTTTTTAAAATTTGATTTCTATTTTTCTTTTTTCGCAATATTCAAATAATTTCACTTTACCAAACTTGTGTATTTTCTCTTTAAGATTTTAGTAAGAATCTGTTGTCTTTATGCTCTGAAGTTTCATTATTAATTAACTGAATTAACGTCAACTTTTATAAAATATATAAGCATTTTTGAGTCGCTTCAATAGTTAAAATCACATTCTACGTCATGCTCGGGTAATTAATGTTGAAATTATTTGTATATATATTTGTTATATTATATTAACTTAATGAATTATTTCGGTTAGCTGGCGAATTCTCGAGCGCAATTTGATAAACTTTTTATACTCGTTCATGAGGTGAATATATTACATTCGTTTTGTGTAATCTGAACGTCTAACTTGAATCATTCGTCGCTCTTATTACAAATCATCAGTCCATTTGCCTGTAAACTAATCTGCTAACGGTCACGTCGTAAATCGGATAATATCCATTTATAATGAGTGTACCTGATTTTTTAAATAAGTGTGAGAGATTATGGCGGTCATACTTGATATAGGTTATATCAATGTACGGAATAAAATAAAAAACAAACAAGCAGCAATCCTGCAGTCGGATGCCTATGGTCACAAAAGTGAAAAAAGTAAGTCTCTTTTGGTAGAGGGGTCAGAAAGGAGTCTATATTATTATAATTGTTCCATTTTTCTAATCTCTAATCTCTTAAAAGTTTATATATATGTCAACATCTACAGTTACTTTGGCTCCAGAATTCTCCTGTTGTCAAGCTTTCAATTTCAAACTGTAAAATTAAAGAAGATACAGTTTTTCTTGATTGGACAGGAGGATTGTAGAGTATCGTAAGTGTGAGATTGCTTACGAGTTTATTTCTCAAATGGAATAGTTTGTGCTCACGGACTGTTAGACTGGCATTGCATAAATCCATGTACTCAGAAACTCTTTTCTGAGGCATTATAAAAATAATTAATCTTGGGCACTATAAAAATGAATTAAGGTTGACTTTCAACTTTGCTTTTGAGACAGTTATTATTATATAGCTATATTATTCGCTAATTTTATTATCTGGGTGCCTGTATAGACTATTAAATTAAATATGTAATAAAAGTATTGGATTCCAGTGCTTGGCGCGATTAACTGTATATCGCAGAGCTCTGGGTATTACCTAGTCGGTCATGGGCATTTGGTTCTTTTTATGAACTTTTGATTTTCCGAATTTGTGCAGACAATGTGTATTTGTGTTCGAATAAATCCATTTAAGGTTTATGTCGAGATAAGTGCACATGTGGAACGGAATGGGAAAGGTACGCGTACGGCTAATGTCGGCGAGCATTAAAGTATACATATATATTTATATGTACAGATATGTACTTCAACAGTTATTGCCGACAGCATAGCCAACATGATTGAAAACCAGAAAAACAATGCATCAGAAATAATGTAACTCTGAGTTTTCGAAAACAATCTCTAATCTTCGGTTCGCCTTTGTGGGAGTTTTACCCAATGGCAGAGCAATGCCATTGTTTCCTACGCCCCAAGATGACGTGACGTTAATAAAAAACAAAAAAAAAAAAATCAGAAAAAAGAGAACTAATCACATGTAATATTTATGGTGCATGTGAGTGTGGGTAGCTAATGGGAGCATCTGTTTATTAATCACTTAGTCTAAATGAGTTTCGGAGCAAGTGTAGATATAAGACATAAGAGGTCCATGGGGTTATGCTGCATTTGCATATTTGACTTCTGGGTTTTGGTTTTGGTGCTGGTTCGAATATATATACATATGTATGTATGTACATATAGCCAGTGAACTGAACTGAATGTAATCAGCAAGTGAATGGCAAGTCGTCAAATTGTGGTTATACTCGCGCATAAATAACCAAACCAACACACACACACACACACACACACACACACACACACACACACACACACACACACTAAGTCGGCCACAATGATGTTTGTATATACATAAATCGTCATAATTGAATAAATTGCGTAACTGGCTCCAAGACTCCACCAGCCCATAGAGAGAGAGAGAGTGATAGCAAATTAGCGATTAAGAGAAAGTATGTGTGTATGAGCGGCCTGCAGGGCCTGCAGCCACCGGACTTAACGCCTGGCTAGGCCACATGCCTTGGAGGCAGTTCAGAGTTCTACTGAGTATTAAAGCCGCCTTCTATGCATACAAATCCAAAGCAATGACAGCGTAACCGACATTTAGCTTTAGCTTTGGCCACTGCCAGCAGTTGGCCCCAGTTGAAAAATTCAAATATGCCTGTATATAATGGCAGCAAATAATTTATGGCTGCTGCTAAGAGTTGTTGACTGTCTACACTGATTTGTATTGAAAATACTTACAATACTGGCTTGCCTAGAGCCGATGCCGAACAATGGGGCGTACCCAATCAGATGGCGTCAATTTGCGGCTATGCACCAAATCGCTTGATCTATTAATAACGATGGGGCTAGTTGATTGGTGGGAGGGGCAGGGGGAAGGCGGCAGGGGCACGCATGAAAGGGAGTTTGAAGATCCATTTTACGATAGTTTCATGCCCCTCAATTCAGGACAGTCGTCATACAAAAGCACCACAAAAACGAAAACGAATTCAACTATGAAGGTCATTCGGTTGCTACCTTAAATTAATTACAATACTTCACCTTTAATACTAAGAAATAAACAACACACAAAAAGAAACACAAATGCAATTTTCAACACAATGACAATTACTATGTTACTTTCAAAGCTATGTGTGTGTTTTTTAGTGTACGGCTAAGACCTGGCCTGGTATCGCATAAACAATAGTCTGTAATTTGTTTAAACTGGTATGCATAGTTAGAGTTAGATTAACAAATAATCTCAAATTATATATGCATAAACACCAAGCGAGTACACATTTTTCATTTATTTTACACACTCAAAGCAGTTCAAGTCACTTGCGAAAGTGCAACGTGTCCGACCGTAATGTGGTCAGCATCAAGGCGACATAAAAGCCTTCTTATCTTATTATTTGCAAATTTTGTATTGGCCAGAAAACGTTTAGTCTGGGTATTTTGGAAAAGATTCGAGGCTTATTAAAATTGGAGAAAAGCTATATATGAAAAATATCCATATATGTATATACATAATCATACAAATTTATTTAATTAATTTTATAATTATACGTTATTTCTTTTTTATATTTATTTTAAATTAAAAATATTAAAAAATTCTTTAACCTTAATAGAAAATATTATTTTTCAGCAATATATAAAAAATTCTATATTTCTTTAATTTATAGACAATCTATTTTTCCAATAACTTGCTTAAAATATTTATATATACATATATGTATATTTAGAAATATTTGAAGCATGTGGATAATTGACTCATTAAAATTAAATATCAATTATTTATTTATAAATATATATATAGCCCAAAGTTCTGCTACTTACCATGCTGAACTTCTCTTCTCCCTCTCTCGCACTCTCTCTCACTCTTCAGCAATTTGTTTTATTTTTTTGGAAACAGTTATATATCTTTCACTTTTAATTACTCGCGATATGCAACACCTCAAATATAGGTCTACGAACACCCAGTATTTGCTATTCGACAATTGCCAAATCTGATTCGTGAATTGCACGCTCAGTTGGGCATATGTTAGGTATCGTATATTGATATTGGCAAGAAATATTTTGATTTAATTCGATTTTGTTAAATTTGATATAACAAATTTGCAGCTCTATTGGCCACACAGCACCACTCAACACCTGCTCATAGGTGAGCACCAAGCTCTTAGTCGACAGCTGGATTAGATTACGATCCGTTGGGTAAATCTCTTTCGACCTGAAACAAGTACCCAAGTTGCTGTCGGCGGCAAACTAACTGGCCAGCCGTTGATTTTTGGGCTTTTATAACGAATCGACACGGACTGCCGCAGCAACTGAGCAACTGAGCTGCACAACGCCTAGGCCTGAGCTTGTGGTTGAGCGTTTGCTTAAAGCCAGTTTGCAGTTGGTAGCGCTGCAGGCGCAGGCGCAGGCGTAAAGCATTGACTGGGGGAGGCGAGTGCAGGCGCAGACGCAGACGCAGGCTCAGGCTTAGACGGCGACGTCGATGTCGATGCCGACGTCGACTGCGAAGAAGCTTGCTTAAATTTTTTCGCTCTGCTCTAATTTATAGCCATACGTCGCAGCTATGGCGGCTCAGGGACGGGAGGAACAACAACACACATTGCTGGCGCTACTTAATACGTTCAGCAGTAGGTTTTTATGCTTGATACTTGCAATCTATGCAATTTCAGTCTATTGGCCGGTTGTCACTTTTTGGCTAGGACCCGCAGAGCAGTGCTTCACAATCTGGGCCAAAAGCCATTTGTATAGCTTTAAGGTATGCTCGCATATGAAATACGAAGTTGGACATATACACACACGCACACACACTCACAGTCTCACTCACACACATACACATACGTAACCCCATCGACCTTTTTGGAGTGCGGCTGTTGTAATGCGACAAATGTCGTTTGGAATCGCCATCGCCATCGCCATCGCCATCTGTGACCTAGAAAGCTTTTCTTTTGAACATGTTACGCAAACTGGAGTTGCGTTTGCGTGACGTTGACAATTGGACAATTGTTTTCATTAATTAAACATTTTCAACACAATATAATATTGAAACATTTCACAATATTTGCATACTGGTATAGAAACATGATTGACGATATGGAAAATGTACTCGCACTCACATCTCATTTCTACTAGTAGAACACAGCTTACAAAAAAGTCTGTTTTACGTCTACCGCTTTGCTTCGTAATTACTATGATAATTTATCATACGCTTTTAAATAATATAACGATACGCATATGTACATATGTCCAGCATCAGTGGTAGACTGAGCGGGGGCTCTAGGGGCTTCATGTCAGTCAAAAAAATACAGGAAATATTACTAAACATATTATGTAGATTAATATAAAACGCTAGTAAGAATGGTCGGGCGTTACCGACTGCAGACTACTCAATACAGTCCAAAAACTTTTGAATCTTTTTGGGTAAAATTGTCAGTAAGGAGTTTGCTGAGGCTTTATTCTTAAACCATTGAAAAAATATTCAAGTATAAGTATAACAAGTACGATTGCTCTCCACTCCTCCTAATAATCCCCATTATATTATATTTGACATTGAATGCCTTTGTTTTTGTTTTATAATAATACTCTATTAGTAATAGGCAGTAAATGTTCCCATCCTGTATGAAGAGACCAACAAGTAAAATTGTATAAAATTCCATTTCTAACTGGGCTATAAATATTTCTTATCTTTCAAATGTGGGGAACCATAAAGCTGATATGATGATGATAATAATGATGACAATGATGTTGTATCAAAAGTCAAAAGTTGCAAAAAACGATTTGATTTTCATTTGATATAAATTACATAAAAGTCTTATCTTGAAGAATCGTCCATTGTTATTAATTAGAAAACTTTATTAAAACCTTCGAATATTTCTTAAAATTCAAAACACGAATGTTGATGTCATCTATCTTTCTATCTGTATGTAAACATTTCTATCTATCTTGCGGCCGGTATTAGGTATATATCTACGTCCATATCTACCTATATTATAGTCTGAAGTACGCATATCTTTATCTCATGCTCCGACTTCAGTCGCCATTAATCTATTTTCAAATTGCAAAAGGGGAGTATCCTAAATCGTCTTATGCATACAAATGGGATGAGACTATGAATTGTATCATTGAATTAAATATACTTCATGCATATTAAGTAATTTTTATATTAGTCAAAAAAAGTTGATCTATAATAAATTACGTACGGAATTTTACATATGTATTTCAAGGACGATTTCCATTCTTCGACTTTTCCTTCTGGCTATTGCATGTTTTTAGTCTACCATACAATGTTATTGAAATGTGGGGCACCCCTCATGTACCCAACTAATAAATTCTGCCTCCGCCACTGTATACCGTACATAGTTAGAACAACGCATTTATGTTGTATGTTTGCACATTTTCACAATTTGAAAATCTTGTCATACGGCCTTGAATACAAAATTTTGAACACTGTGACCATTAGCAGCGCTAAAACTCATTTAATGTGTCTCAGCTCGCCAATGGGGTAATTAAATATGTGGGTTTCGCCAGATTCCGCTAATAGATGTAGTTGGACATGTTAAAGTACGCAAGTAAAACACAGATCTGAAGTACCTAAAAAATTACAGTTGGTAAATAATAAATAGGCACACTTAATTTATAGGAAATGAATGCATACAGAGTCTTGTGTGGCTTTTAATAATCCCCGGGAAACTCAATAATTTAATTTACACTTTTTATTTTCATATTGTATAGTATGTACAGATATGTATATATTAAAATAAATGAACAAAACATTATAAATAATGAAAGAATTTAAAGGTTTCTGTTGAATACGCGGACTAAATATAAGTAATTTAGTACCTCATAATCGTAGTTCATTTGATTCGAAAGGTTCAAATCAACGTCCAATGCAAAAGTCAACATAGAGTAACAAAGAAATGCCTAGAAGACCTCATTGGGATCGCCGTTTGCTTGGTCAGCCTTTTGCCTGGCACGTGCTAGCTTCGCTGACAACTCGGATGATCGAATTGTTTTGTACTGAAAAGATTGGCGTTATAAATAGAGTTTATTTGTGAATATAGGGAAAGCAACTGTACCTCGCAGAAGTTCTTTTGTAGTACAATTTGTGATATGAGTCGACGACTTTCGCGTTGCCCAAAGTAACTCTCGATGGTGTGTGGAGAGAGCGCAAATATTTCCTCGCCGCTTAGCGTGTGCAGCCGCTTGACGATATTGTCGGAAAAGCCTTTGCCGCGCAACCATTCCTCCACTTCCTTGGGCGTGGACCTCTGGGTAATAAATATCTCGGGCGTCTTCAGGATTTCCAGATCCCTGCGCTGCTGTCTCTGTTGGAGCAGGACTTTCAGCTCGTCGTTAACATCGCTCTGCATAAGGAAGGCCTCATCATCGGCATCGCAGTCATTGCGAGCACGCATTGCTGTTTGAAGACCATGGTATTATATTTTCAGTACTATATATTCAGCTAAGAATTGGAAAGTTCCCTTAGAACACACCTGCGAGGGTTCCAGCAGCGGCCATGTTTCGTTTGAGAGTTCCACTCGGAGTCGGTGTTTGACTATCACTTGCCGGTGGCATTGGTGGAGGAATCGGCACGTTCGGCATAGAGTAGGATCGAGGCATGTTTTTCGCATTTCCCACCGGTTGCTGCGACTCACGGTCCCCATTTGGCACGTACATTGCCATCGTGTTGCGGTAAATTGGATTCGTTACCTCCACATCTCCATTTTCCATAGGCTCAGAGGCCAGCGACTCGTTGTCGCGCATGTTCCTATTAAGTACGGGATCAAAATTGTAAGGGATTAAGACAGTGTGTGGTACGTATCCAATGTTCCCTGAAGAGTTCCGTGCCTTCCACCAGTTTTTGGAGTCGTCAATTACCTGCATATGCCAAATATTAATACTTCACATTCTTGCACACTTATTCATAGTAGAAGATAACAACTTACCTCCAAGTATTCACCCTTCGCAACGTTTAGTTCCTTATCATTGGTGGCCGTCTTATTATATGCGACCTCTGCGATATTTACGTTGCGGCTCTGAAGGCGACTGAGCCAAGTGCGGTTGCTTGTTGGACTTAGAGGAACGCCCACTGGCGAGGATGTTGGCGTCTTCTTGAGCACAGGTGCTAAATACGCTACCGGCTCATCCACAACCCAGTCTGGCGACCAGTCGTCATAGAAAATGGGATGGTATTTCCCTACGTGATCCTTGAATTGATCTTTCGGGACTGTCCAATTCGGGCCCAGACTAAGCCAGAGACTTTTCTCACTGGAGTCGAGTGTGGCATTCAGATAACCAATCGTTTCTCGGCGTAGCAGAGGATTAACAACGCTCTCCGGCAGATGAGTTCCGGCGTATACATCATTGCAGACGTTCACAATCGTTTGCAGGGATATGAACACATTGTGAATTGGGTCTGCGGCCTTGCTAAAATGGTTCTGCAGTTTGACTGCAAAGTTAAGTGCCAACTTGATCTTGGCTAGAATATCATAGAACTCGGTCTCGATGGGCGGACGTGATCGCAAGACCAGCAGGCCTTCCCCATGAGGGTTATGCTGATTCTTCCGAGACTCCAACTCGTGCAGTGCCTCAGCTGCATAGTGCAACCTCGCAATGAAACGCTCCACGTCCTCGCTGTATTAAAGAAATGAATGGAATTTAGTAAATGAAGCAATATAACGGAAGCAAGTTAGATAATGCTCTCAGAGAATCTCTAAGCTACGATACTAGAAAAAGTTGTCGACATCCGTGATCTTTGCTGTGGATCAGCTAACGTCAACTTTTTACTTATGAATAGTAATTATTACTAAGTAAGCACAGTACAAAATTGTATGCTTCCCGAAAAGTAGTAAGCACAGGAGTACATACAAGCAGTGATTGATCACTTGGACATCTCGATCGGTTTGCTCGCGATCCTGAGCATTCTTCTCAGCGGCAATTCCTGCAACGGCTGCTGCGATGCCGTATTGATCCTTCGCCTGTTGATTGCCGGGCCGTTCGGGCTTGGGCAAGCGTATAGGCGTCTTGTTGCGGTCCACGGTGACGGGTGAGCCACTGCTTAGCTTGCGCAGATCTTCCACCAAATGCACCGCACTCACGTCAGTAACCTACAAGCTACAGTTAAAAGGACGAAGGACGTATTTCACTCAATTGATAGCCTACCTGAAATATGTGCATTTCAGTATTGCCCAGCGAGATTCCCGGCACCGAGAATATCAAAATATTATTGTATGTCTCCAGTGGATCGTCACTTATAAAGGCTGTTGGCTCCGTTATTAGGCTGCCCGGAAAGTTTTCGATCTCTTTCATGTCCTTGTTAAGCATCAAGAGCCATTGGCCATTGAAGCACATGTACATCTTATGGGGCCAAATGCCCCCCGTCTTATCCAGCTCAATCAACAATTTCATTTTCTCCTTCGGCTGCTTCACCTCAGCCTCATTTTTCAATTTAAAGGTGACCAAATGATCCAAGGCATATGTCGGCTTGCTATCGTCGTTCTCGTAGCCTTCAGCGAACTTATCACTGGAATGAGCTCCATTATCATACCCGTTTCGCAGCATACTACTAATAAACACAAAAGAAACAATAATTTAAAGCATACACCTATATATATGTACATACATAGTTATAAGCGTAAAACTATTAATGATCTTACGGTATGCAACTATTTTTATGGTACCATGGGCTCATTTAAGTCTATCAAGGAATGTATAGCTTATATGACACATAATTTCTTTGCTCGTACTTCCAAGCTAATCTGCAATATATCCAACTCAATGAAACCTCCAGTCTTTTAAAGTTCTGCCTAAAAAATCTCAACTCAATTTATCGACTCTCATTGATAATGCAGAAATAGACTACGTTATCATGAAAAATGATAAAGTCGTACTGTGTACGGTATACATAAATATAAATTTTGAGTTTGAAGTCCGTAACATACGAGGCAATTGTGTTCATGATGAGACTGCTAGATCGCTTTAGCTTGTTGTCCTGATCGTTGTCTTCTCCTGCCAGTTACCCACACTTAGAAGGAGATGCTATTATGCCTGTTTTCAAATAGATCAAATTATAAATATACCTAAATAGGGAATTTGAATTTTTGATTGAACATCAATTTTGAGATTTGCGTTTTGGGATAAATCGATACAAAATTTGACATAGTATTTACAACAGGCGACTGAAGTGTGAGGGCAAGGGCATTGACACGTCGAATATTGCCGCCCATGGTAGGCAGACTTTTTGAAGGTTATTAGAAGCTTTCTCAGAGCATTTATCAATAAATCAATCTAAATGTGACATACATAATCTTGATTATTTTCAACTGAATATATTATATATCTATTTCTTTATCAGTTGAAAATTTGTTTTTGATTAGAAAAACCTAAATAGTAATTTAAAAGAATTTATTATTGTGTATTAATTATTTTAGAAATGCTTTCAAATTTTACACTTATTAGAGAAACAAATAAACCATTTTTTTTAAACTTATATACTCATATTTTTATAGATATTACGACCTGATTAAAGATTAATATCACTCTCTGTAAAACTGTAAGCTAAATATTTCTTTTTGCACCGGTTTTAACAACTTTTTACGCTTCAGGATATTCATATATTTGGTATAAGACATATAACTTGTTCAGCTAAGGTCACAAATCGAGGCAAACATAGTTTTTATTTTTAGCATGAGGGGGGATTCCGTAATTCATCATAACCGACTCGATCGATCAGTAAATTTTTAGGCTTTCGAAATATTCACCTACGCCTCACTACTATGGGTCGAAAATATTTCAGGGTCCTGTTACTGGGTTTGACCATTGCGGGACGTTTCGATTTTTAACTGTTTGGCAATGCGTATATTGAAGACCGCACGACTGAGATTTCAATTAGGTACATTTTAGTTTATAAATATCAATATGGGCACTACTTATATATAAATGTGATTATATTTATATATATAAAAACACTGTCTGTGTGAGCATAATATATATATATATATATATACACACACATGTGCTTTCCATGTAGTTCGCAGAATACACCTGCGGACTCGTGAATGTGGTGACTGCCGTGCTGATTAGATAAACACAGAATTGAGCGCTTGCTTTCGTTCGTTTGGTTTTGATTTTGCTTTTGCTTTTGCACCTTTTTGACAATGCTACAATTTTCCGTTTATCGCATTACGTTTGGAAATTCTTGTCGTATGAAGCAATCTTTTATTTAATGCCCGTTACATAAGTCCAGCTATTATACGCAAATCAATATAATTTCAGTCTCTGATTACGAATCAGTTGATTTTAGGGCTTCTCAAAAACTGACTATTCTCGTGACATCATGAGCACAATCGCTGGCCTGCACACTTTCTTTATCATTCAGATCTTGATTTATGTAGTATATCTGACATGTTTTCTTGTTATCAATCGGTTGGCGAATTCCTCATGCAACAACTACATGCACGCGAGATGAGCAATGGCTACCGTTACCTTAGGCGAGATATTCAGTTACTGCACTACTCTTGTAGAAGCTTCCACTCTCGATACGCCGCGAATCAAACTTGAACTAACTGCCAATGGCAATGGGCCAATGTGCCAATGGAGCGATATCAGTTGGCTCTCCTCCACACACACCGACTATTAATTGATTGCTCGAAACTGTTTCAGTTGGTCTTATCTCACTGTATGAAAGAACCTTTTATCTACCTGTTTGTTTTTGTTTTCATTGCATGTATTATTGTTTCAGTTTTCTGCTGCTACGTACTCTCAGTGCTATATGCTGAATGCTCAAATGCTATCAACAGAGGTACATACACACATGCATATATGTATGTATATTCATATACATATTTTTATATAATAAGGCCTCAATTCATTGAACAGTTAAAAAATCAGCAGCAACGCTCTTTTTGTTCGTTTTATCAGCTCATTACATTCCCACTATTTGTATAAAACACATTTTATAGTCTTGTAGAACGGCTTAAATAAATACGGAATTTATTTAAAAATCAAATTGAATCTAAATTCCTGCGAAACGAAAGGTATCATAATTTGTATTTAGTTTTGATTTGCGACATATTTTGGGTCAAGAAGTGCGAATTTTTTATATATAAACAAATCATAATTTTGAACTATCAGAATATCATATCCAAGAGGGGATAACTTTCAATTGCCCTGTCGACTGAACAACTTAATACTTTCATAATACAATGAAGAATTTCATTTGATCAAATAAGTCATAATTATACTCGTTCGCAGACTGAAAAGAGTTTTTTTTTTTTATTACAATCTTCATTTACTTACAATCTGTCCTTTTGGACAATCAGTAAATAGTTTGGCAAACTTTAGAGGGGGATTCAATAAGTGAATAGGTCAAGTTATCTGGCTAAAGTATTCAATTTTTTTTTGCGTATATTCAGCAATGTCCAAATGGAGACTTTTTTAATTTGAAAAGACAAGAGATTTGAGTAAGAAAATGCTACTTTAGCTTTTACCTATTTAATATACATGTTTTACGAATATGAATAGCTTAGAATTGTCTAAATAGCTTGGTTTATACACTTATATATCTTTAATTCAATATCTTCACTATATACTTTAAAGACTAAATACTATTTTACTCATACTACAAATTTGAAGATTCTAGTTGGAAAGAGCTATGTGGAGCATATACAGTTATACTCGAAAAATCCAGATAATTTACAAGTGTATTAAATAGAATAAAAATGGCATTATCGATTTGGCTAGCGTTCAGACAGATAGCTAGACAAGCCTCTATAAAACTTATATGCTCTGCCAATCCGTGAACAAGTCCATATTCTTTTTGGTGTATATATATATTATAATCAAAAACAGAGATATACTATACATATACATATGAGAGATATACTTTACATACATATATGTCGAGCGGCGAAATTTGAATTGAAGTATATAGATAGATAACAATTTTGAGTAAGCATTGATAACATATTAAAATATAACTACATCTATATATATAGTATTATAAAAACGAAAGAGCTTCAGTGGAGTTATAAGATTTATTGAATATATATTTAGTATTTAACAATTAGTTCTGTCTGATGAGTTATGGCTTGCACTTAGGAACATCATCGAAATTCGTCATGGGTTAAATTGGATTTATATTTAGACTCGCAGAACTTCAGTCAGCCGACGTTGAGTTATACAATATCGTTACATTTAACCAGGGGATTGCTGCAAATGAAAGTAGTCAACAATTGAACGAATGTAATTACAATGGAGCCTCTTATCGCTCGAGTCCTTAAACTTGTATTAAAAACAAATCAACTTTTGCACTGCATTGTGACTCACTGCCTTGTCACTTTTGATAGCGACTCTCGCCGACATGTGAGCTGTGATTCGCGTTGGTATTGTGCAAGAGCTGTAGATGTGGTAGCACTCACCTGTTGGACTGCAGTCGGAATATGTTTCGGGGCACAGACACCATATCTGAGTTCAGGCACAACAGCTTCGTTCCGTTTATGGAGCTGTATGCCCTCAGCAAAGTGTCGTCAGTTGGCAATTTCCGCTGCTGATGACGCTGGTGTATTTTCGAGAATTGCTCAGCTATAAGATTTGGATTCGGACAATGGGTTCAGAGTACATTTTCTATCGTTATCAGTCTATGCGTTACCCAGAATACACTTAAAGGTTGGCCCAACAGCTCCGTCAACAGTCTGCTCTGAAATTCCTCCGACTAAAAGATCCACATCTCTCCAGCTTCGGTATACACTCCTCAGTTTCTCTACTATCTAAAATTTCAGTTGATCAAATTAATATGAGAAAATTAAGAGAGAGTAAAAAAATCAAACAGAAGTAAATTTAAAATAGTTTTAGACTTAAAAAAAATATTCCCACATGATTGTAGCTTGTATCTTCGTAATCAACTTCTATTTGACAGTTTCTTCATTATCAGAACTAGCAAAACAAAGGCAATTTATTTTAATTGAATTTGAAAGTAAGCCCGAAGAAAGAATGATTCATAAAGAGCAAACCATAAGCTTCATTGGAGAATGCATATCTTACCGAGACTATTCTTAGCTTAGTCATTCACTCACCTTTTTTGGGATGACGGCTTCGAAATCTGTCCAATCCGCAATGATTTTCTTCTTGCCGCACGCTTCTAAGTACTTGTAATAGGGCTGTAGTCCATGGTCTCGTCCTCTTTGAATGTCGAATGCTAAAATATCGGTATGCGTTGGCTTTGTCGGCTCATGCCACACAATCTGCAATGAAGATTGATTAATGTTTATGGTCTGTATAAGTATAAATAAGACAAGTTAACAAGGTAACTACTCCATACTCTGCAGAGGAGAGTATTAACTATGATTGCTTGAAATACTTACAGCACCCACGTAGAAGGGATCCATTTTCATGGCTCGCTCATGCAGCAGACTCAGCAATATTTCGTTCAATTTCTTGGAGGTATATTGTAGTTGGGGTCTGTATATTTCATTTTTCAGCTCAAAAAGATTTGTAAGAGGAAGAATATTGCTAACAGAAAATTACAAATAAGAACTTTTAGTTCGGATAATACATAATGGTTTTTCTTGAGAAAAAGTCTGTAACAGATCAGATGTAATATTTGGAAGTACTATGGTAAATCAGTTGGATAAATTCCAAAGGCCTTGACTCTGGTAGTTTAACGAATGGACAGAATGTTATATAAAATGAATATATATCTTTATGCACATTATATGAAATCAATATACCAATCCGGAAAATGCTTTAGAACTGTAACGAATATTATCAAACATTATTTGACTGTCTTACTTATTGGATGAGACAACTTCGTTCGTGGCGGCCAAGTTGTGGAGTACATTGGGAAGCATTGAGAAATAGAAACGAATGGCAGCCACTGCGAACTCATTGGACACCTCCGAGAGTCTCTCGTTAGGCGATGCTGGGGGCGTGGCAAGCACCTCAGCGGCCGCCTCATTGCCCAGTACTTCGGGTAGCCACTCTCCCACAACGATGCGCCGATAAATGTCAATATTTACGGCCTTGGCTGCCTGGAATAGCTGCTCATCGCTCCAGTTCTTGTGCCGGGACAGCAGCTCCGCGGCAATGCGATTGTGGTTCCTCATGAAGATCGTGTAGACCAGAATGGAGAGGGGGCTGCTGTTGACACGTGAGTCGCCCGCGATGAAGCAAGTCGTCGCATTGGCACTGCTCTCCCAAGCGCAAAATCTGTGGTCCTCGTCGTCCGGCGACATTGGCAACAGGTTCCCGTTAGCGGTGGACTTCAGGGCGCCGTTAGTCAACGTGCGCATTTTGCGCTCGGCGACGTCAGTGATGCCATAGAGCTGAGACAGATCCAGATTGCCAGTAGCTTGGTTCAACTATGTCAATTGGGAGGATGCCGATTAGTCCAGTTACGGGTCTCTTAGAGAATAACTACACCTACCTGCTCGGCAGCCCCAAAGGTGCACCTCTCGCCTACAGCAAGCGCGCTTCTCACGTAGTTCAGGCAATTGGGCCAATTGTTCTTGTCATTGTAGAGAATCGGGGCGCACAGTGGATGGTGGAAGCGGGGCTGTAGGTTGTTCTGGTTTCTATTGCAGCATTCAATTGGATATCCATTGCCTGGAGATTTAAGAGAGATTAGCATTCGCACTGCGACTCTCTTCTCCGGTTTCCGCAATGGGGTTTCTTACTCATCGACTGGGACACGGGCTTGCTCATGTCGTGCTCCACAAACTGCGCGAACTGGACAAGAACTAAATTCGAGTGCTCACTGTCATCAGCGCTAGGGGTTCTTCTTGCACCAGTTCTGGGATCATACAGCGCCATGCTTATGGACCAGGCACCAGGCAGCTTATCCTCTCCAAACATCTGCAAAGGCAACCAACATTTCAATTATCGTCTACAGCTTGCAGTTTAATATATTTCCGCGATACTCACCTCATGGAAGCCATTCTTGTAGTGGCGGGGGAGCAGGCGCCTGAAGGCGTGGTGACCTGTGCGTGGGCTGTTCAGCAACCGATTGCACTCGACGCTCAGGGCACTTCCTTCGGGCAGTGGTTTTGTCGCCAGGAAGGTCCGGCACTCGTCTCCGCTGATGCCTCTGGGCAGGCACTTGCTGTTGTACATGAACAGACTTCCCTTCAGGATTTTGAGGGCGATTTCACTGTCGAGCTTTGACTGTTCGTTCGGTAGGGTGTCCAGCAGCTGGGCGTGTGAGAGAGTGCCATATTTTACTGTGATGTCGGAGCTTAACAGAGTGTCCTCCAGCCTAAATAGAATGGAGTTAGTTAATTCAGTTTTAAGGTGACAATGGACTGCACAGTCGGATAAGTATGGCTACTTTCAATAGCTGAAAATTCTTTATTTTGTTGGCAAACAATCCATCAATTGAAATACCTTTTTTGTCTGTTAATTGAATCAACTCCAGATGCAAGAAATGCCGTCCATTCAGCCGGCGATATAGCATTGAGGTAATCCCTCACATCCTTCCGTAAGCTGATATCAGCTGTAAAAGTTAAAAAAATAAATATTAGTTTAGTATTATGATTATTAATATACCTAATTAGCATCTATTAATAAAAACAAACTAAACCAATTGAGGAAAACTCTATTAATACAAATTATTTTACTTATATATAATCATATAGATTGTGTATTGTATATTATTTATGATGTAACCTTTAACAGGCTTTCATTTATTGGTCACTGGGAAATTTGGTAAAATGAAATACATACTTACATACATTAAGTATAGGTACATAAATATAGATTAGGCCGATAATTAGACATAATTAGTGAGTCCGTCTACCTAGTGAAGAGCACCTTCCAAACATTCTAGTTCCTATCAACATTCATACAGAAAATCACTCGCGCAATCACTTTGTGACTGCGCTTCCTCTTCTTTCGTACCTGAATAGAATTTTTGTTATTGCTTATTGTCGTCGACTCGCAATGGAAATTTCAGAGTAAGAATATATATATGTAAATACATACATATGTATGTAGATATGTATGACTGTATGAATGCAATGTTTATATATGTATATATTATATTTCAACAACAAAAATTTCTGGACTCAGGATAAACAAAAATACATTTGCTATATTTAGCTTATTCCATACTATACCAACTTTGTTCAATTGCATCATGTTATAGAATTATACTTACATTGTTGGAACGCAAGCACGTTAGCGCTATAGCCGGACCCGGGAGAAGAAGCCGCTAATATTAGGAGATTGAGCAGCCAGAGGTAAGCATTTCGCTTCATTTTCAATTTCTTTGTGCTTTAATGTTGGGTTTTTCACAATGTGACGACGTTCTCAGAAGCTGAATACTTAAACAAGATTCGATTTATTTATTTCTATGCCCAAACAAACAAAATATAATAGGCAATTGTACTCATTACACGGGTGATAGATAAGAAATTATTAATCTTCGCAGTAGTCACACAGTCGAGTAGTGCCAGCTCTAGGGCGATTCAGACATTACTGAATTGATATGCAAATCGCAACACACTTCAAAGCTGAGCTGAGCTGAGCAGAGCAGAGCTCCGCTTTGTCATTATCAGAATGAGCGCAGCTGAAACGTCAGTTTTGTGGTCTCTCGGAGAGGAGCAGTAAATGGCTTAGCTAAAAGCTAATTTTGAGATACCCTCTACTCTATACTCAATTCGATTTGTATACTACTAAGTATCAATATTTGAATAAATCAATTTTATACACCTATTTATTATACAAATATTGCATACTGCGTAACATATGCCGTCTCTCATACTAGTCGTCACATACTGGTTATTTAAGGTGTCAGCACAATGACTTGGCAGATAATTTGAATTTTTAATCTCATTAATGCAGTCAATACAATATTTACTTGTTTTCATCTTTATATAAATTAAGAATTTGCTCTAGGGGTTATTGTAAGAAATATATTGATTCCTTGTCCTCTTTCCAGAATAGGGTATTTATAAGTCTAAACGGAAAATGAAAAGTTTCGATTTTGTTTTGATTCTTCATCACATACGCATGCCCTTACATACATACATACATATGTATGTACGCATTATTCATATTTCTGATTGTTCCTTCTTCTTTGTTTTGGACTTTCAAATGTTCAAATTCGGATCAAAATCATATAATATACATACATACATACGATTTACATGCTATGACAAAGTTAAACGTACATACATACATACATTCTGTTACTTATACATGTATGTATGTATGTATGTAAATAAATGGAATACGAACATCTCTTTAATTGTAACGCATGTCGTATACCGTATTCGTACTTACATGCATTTATATTTTATTTACATACATACATACATACATATGTACATGTGCACATATAGTGAGCAATGCAAATTACTCTTTCAAAAAATGCGTAACAAAGATCAACAAAGACTTCACTCATGAGTTAGTATGTACATACATACATATACACATGTACATTATGCAATTGTGTAATTGATCAAATGCATAACGTGATGTGTGATAATGTTTGACAGCTTCACGATATTACCAATGTAACAAGCACAACTGTAGACAATAATGAATTACAATAAAATGTTTTAAAAATACATACATACATATATCAATTATTGATCGGCGTCTACTGCGGACGTGCAGTTAGGGCTTTCTTAAATACCACGCACGTGGTAATTTAAATTATCTTTGATAATTTTATATTTAAATAATGAATAACTTGACACTCTATATACTGTTGTCTCTATTATTGTCATATTTAAGCTAGAGTTTTTTTTATCAAGAAAAACATATAACTCTTACATGTAAATATATAATATATATATATAATATATTTATATATGTACATATGTATATTTGTGTGGTCTATATCAAAATGAATGCAGACTTCTTTACATTTCTTATTATTTTTATTTTTTTCTAAGCTCTGTTGGTCAATTACAACTTATAAATAATGAAAGCAATGTTACCAAAATCATTGCGCGAACATTTTGTCTTATCAATAAATTATTCAACAGAGATATCGTCTTCCGCTTTTAGAACTAAACATTTGTTATTGACATTTATAATCATTTTTAAAAGAAAAACTTAAAGTTAAATCTCGGAAAAGAAAGTTAAAGAATTATTATTAATTAATTACATATATTTAATATACATTTCTTAAAGCTAGAACAAGAATGATTCAATTTATTTTCAATATAATTAAATTGTATGATTTTTCACATTAACAAAAAAAGTGAATATAGTTTAAAACTTGTAAATAAAATGTAAACAATAATATATTGATCCAAAAATAATTAAAATTACTTTTTAGAAAATACCAAATTAATTAGTATTTTCTATGCGGGCTTAAGTATTTTTATAGCATTTTTGGTATATAGCTGAATATTGCTACGGTCATACTAATAAATTCAGCAGTGTGAAAATTGTGTGTTTATTATCAATTTTAACTTATATTAATAAATAAATCTGAGGCAAGAGTAATTAAAATGCCTTTACTAGAATCGGATAATGCCAATGAGCAATTCTACAATGAACAATCCAAGCCGATGTCCGGGCCCATCATTGGCATCATATACCCGCCGCCGGAAGTTAGAAGCATCCTTTTACAAAACAATCAATATACATACATACATACATTTTATTATTTATTTTTTAGAAACATTAAATAGGTTTTCTTTAGACTCAATTAATAATAATTAACTGAATAGATATTGTTGACAAGACCGCTAGCTTCGTGGCACGGAATGGACCGGAGTTTGAGGCCCGCATCCGGCAAAACGAGCTTGGCAATCCGAAATTTAATTTTTTGAACGGAGGAGACCCGTACCATGCGTATTACCGTCACAAGGTTAATGAATTTCGAGAGGGCAACGGTAATTATTTATGTTAATAAAATGGACAAAATTATTGTAAATTTCTCTCTTTCCAAATAGATAACAGTAGCTCAGCTGTAAGCGGCATAAAGCAGTTGGCTGTGACGAGTGCAGCGCAGCAGCGGCAGCAGGAGCTCTTAAAGCAGGTGGTGGAACAGCAGTTCGTACCAAAGGAGCCGCCACCCGAGTTCGAGTTCATCGCTGATCCTCCTTCGATTTCCGCATTAGACTTGTAAGTTAATATATAATTTAATATTTATACTATAATAATAATCTTGTAGAGACATCGTCAAGTTAACCGCTCAGTTTGTGGCCCGAAATGGACGACAGTTTCTCACGAATCTAATGAGCAGGGAACAGCGAAATTTTCAATTTGATTTTCTCAGACCCCAGCACTCGCTTTTTCAATATTTTACCAAGCTATTGGAGCAGTACACCAAAGTGCTGATTCCACCAAAAGATCTACTGGCCAAGTTGCGTGCGGAGAGCGCTCCTGGTCGGGCAAGTATGGTCCAAGTGTTGGAGCAGGTCAAATATCGAGCCAATTGGCAGCGACATCAGGAGGCCCAGCGGCGTCGGGAAGAAGAAAAAGTAGAACGTGAACGTGTTGCTTACGCGCAGATCGACTGGCATGATTTCGTCGTAGTGGAGACGGTAGACTATCAGCCCTTCGAGAGCGGAAACTTCCCACCGCCAACAAATCCCGACGAAGTTGGTGCTCGTGTGCTGATGGAAGAACGATTAATGGAAGAAGAAGGCGACATAGAAATGCAAATCGAGTCTGATGAAGAGGAAGACTCTCCACTGGTTAGTCATATGGACAGTGGCGTTAAGCTATCGCAAATGGAAAATCGGGTGGGCATACAAATGAAGAACGCCACAGCTTATGGACAGCCCGTGAGTACAAACCGTGACAACACTCAGGTTCAAGACATGGACGAGGCCTCTAGTGACGAGGATACGCCCACTACAAAAATGCAGCCGACAGTTGCGCCCATGCTGCCCCCTACCCACGACAAAGTCGTGGTCAAGAAATACGATCCAAAGGCGGCGCAGACGAAACCTGTGCAAGCGCCCACAGACGAGTATCTCATTTCTCCGATTACAGGCGAGAAGATTCCAGCTTCCAAGGTGTCGGAGCATATGCGTATTGGCCTCTTGGATCCACGCTGGGTCGAGCAACGGGACAAGCACACCGTAGAGAAGATCAACCAAGACAATGTATTCGCAGCTGGCACGGCTATCGAGGCCAGTTTGAAACAATTGGCGGAGCGACGTACTGACATTTTCGGCGTAGGTGACGAGGAAACCGTCATCGGAAAGAAACTTGGGGAAGAAGAAACTAAGAAGGACGACCGCGTTACCTGGGACGGCCACACGTCCAGTGTGGAAGCGGCAACGCGGGCAGCCCGTGCCAATATAACGCTCGAAGATCAAATACACCAAATCCACAAAGTCAAAGGACTGCTGCATGATGAAGAGAAAGAAAAAATCGGACCAAAGCCTGTGGGCAACAAGGCGACGCTGTCAGCACCACCGCAGCCACCTACTAAGAACCAGCACAGCAGCAGTCATCAGCACAGCCAGGCCCAGCATCATCAAGGTGGTGGTATGCCGCATCACCACGCCCAGCACCATCATCATCAATCGCAGCAACAGCCGCCGTCGCTCCATCAACACCATCAGCAGCAGCAACATGGCATGTCTCAGTCCTCTAATCAAGTTATGATGATGCAGAGACCGCCTATGATACGTATGTAAATCTCATTTCATCATTTCCAATCTAACGATAAATCTAATTTGTTTTAGCGACACCTTATGGTGGTGGCTCTAGTGGGTACATGGGCATGCCACCCGGCAATAATCCGCAGCAGATTTCCCCAGCTCCTCCAGTTGAATTGATGCCAATTGAGGAGGAGCCGCCCACTAAGAAGATGCGCTCCGAGGATAATTTGATACCCGAAGCAGAGTTCATAGCTCAGCACAAGGTTAGTCACAGCGTATATATCAGTATGGATCGATACTTATTTCAATTCTGCGGTTTTCAGAGTCCTGTGACCATACAGGTGCAGGTGCCGAACACGGACAAATCGGAATGGAAGTTAAATGGGCAGATGATTGCCATTACCCTTGCGCTTACTGATCCGATCGCGAATCTTAAATCCAAGTTACAGGACGAAACGGGAATGCCGCCTGCAAAGCAGAAAATATTCTACGAGGTAAGCGTTATTTGCTTGTTTAACTCTGACAAAATGCTGAAGTCTCAGTTCTGATTTCTATCTTGCAGGGTATGTTCTTCAAGGATAGCAATACCATGGCATTCTACAACTTGCTAAGCGGCACTACGGTGCATCTGCAGGTCAAGGAACGCGGCGGCCGTAAGAAGTAAGCAGCTTGCGCCTGATAATAGAATACATTTTGCATATGTAAAACTTTATTTTTTTGTGAATGCTTAATCGATCAATATAAAAATGGTTAATCACAGAAAAATGTTGTTAATTGCACTTTAGTCTTATATGCCGCTATAAAAAATGAAGACTGGAATGTGGAGTTGAGAAACTTGACAGATATCCAAACCGTGGGACGCAAAGTACCAAGAGGGGACAACCACTTGAGTTCGTGGTCATTGTCTTGCGAATTGGCTTAATGAGTTAGTTGGCTCTCTAGGATATGGGCCATGTCCCTATACCTCTGCAGCATAGGCGTGTAGATGGTCCCACTATCCTTATTAGGTTCGCAAACGAGCTTTAAATGGTTTGGAGTCTGGCCCAGGATGTAGTCGCGATAGCTTTTAATAGACTCCGTGTTGCTATTGTGATGCAGATGGTACGCATAGGCTGCTCGATATGCGGCACCTAGAAGGGCTGCCTCGCTGTCATTCTGGAAAGCAAAGCGGCAAACGTAAAAATACCATTTCAAGCAATGTGAATTATAATTTACTTGTGTGTAAACTGGTGCATTGAAGACATCGGCAATGACCTGTAGTATGGACTTGTTGACGGATGCACCGCCAGTAACAAGGATATTAGTCTGGCTGCCAAAGTGGAAGCCCATATCCTCCGCAATAGCTCGATGATGCAGCATTTGACCCTCGACTAAAGCACGAATTTCAATTTGCGGCGAACTGAATCTGTTAAAGGAGCCAATGCAAGATTCAATTCTGTCACATCAAATGGTTTCCTTCTTTGCACTCACTTGAGCACGCCCTTTGCAGCATCGTGCGAACTGCCGTTCATATCCTTGTTCCAGCGCAGCGTTCCTTTGGCCTTTGGTATAATCTCCATTTCATTGAAGTGTAGTGCCATATTGCCGAAATTTCCTCGTGGCGTCGAGTCTAGCAGTTCATTGAATCTTTCCCAGCTGTTTTCAGCCTCAGATTTGTTTAACGCTTCGCGAACGAGCGATCCGTTTCTAAAACTATGAAACAATTTTTAGCGATTTGAGCGGAGTTTAATCGATCGTTGTTTACCTACCACAAAAGACCCATATATTCATGAGATTCAGTCGGGTGACATAGGACATGTCCCTCTTCCAGATTAGGGGGTTCGTCTAAGGTCATCATAAGCGTATCGCTAGTGCCCAGCGAAATACTCAGCCAGTTCTTGTCGACAAGCATTCCGGCCAAAGCAGACGGATTATCACCCGTGCATGCAACCACTTTGCATGTGGGTGGAAAGCAAAAGCGCTGCACGAAGTAGTCGCTCACATTGCCAAGAATGGAAAATCCACTGACTGGTTCCCCGAGGCGATCCTCCAGATCTGGCGCACAAGCATTGAGACATGTTTTTGACCACGTCTTATTACGAATATCCAACAGATTCATGCCGGAGCCGTCGGCGTAGTCAATGGACGCCACTTTTCCCAGAAACAGCGAGGCCAGAAAACTGCTGACTAACGAAATACGCCGTGCGTCCTCATATGCATGTGTGCGTTGCTGGTAAATTTTGCGAATTTGTGGTCCCGTGAAGCGCGCGTAGCACTTGGATCCTGTCTTTTGAACCATTTCGGTATGCCCACCAATGGCCGTCTCCATTTCAAAGCATTGCTTTAATGTAGACGCATCCATCCAAATAGGCGTTCGGTTGACGACAAACGCTGAGTCGTCGATTTGCGCATGCAAAAACTTATCGGCATCTAAGTTTTGAAGAGCCGTAATCCCGTGCTTGGACCAGTAGAGGGAGCCGTGCTGCTGAGCAGATCCACTAATGGCGACGACAGTGCTTAAGTCTGCCTCCTGCATCACTAAACGATCCAAGACAATGTCCATTGCCTTAACCCACATCACCGGCTGAACAAAGTACCTAAAACATTTTCGTTAGTCAGAGAGGCTTCATTTAGTCCATTAGGGATTGACTTACTCGAATTTATTGGGGCCTGGGTTGGCCCCACCTGTGGTTCGAAACTCCGGTAAGTCGCTGTCGAATTTAACCTCAGCTGTGGCAACAACGTTCAGTTCTGAATTCAAAAGGATGGCCTTTAGCTGAAACAAACAAAATTGTCATTGTCATTGCGGCAGACACACCTCAAAATTAACGACCAAACATTGGCAGAGGACAACCCGAAGGGTAATTAACTGTAAATGCTTACGTCATGTCAAAACAGCTAGTAGGTAGGCAAAATGATGAGCTGCCATACATATGTAAATAACTTTATAAATACGCATTTTAATATGGGCAATGTTCAAATTGAGCGATAAGAACATCCTGCTTTTTATTGATAACAACTAATGCCAAGTTTCGCATTTGACCTTTCACAATAACCTCTTTGTCTTTGGCCCTATCACCAAAGAGCGTTATCACCTTAAAACTGAGGTGAAGTTGTCAAAGTCAAGCAAGGCAAAGTCAATTGAAGCTATAAATCAGCTATTGTTTACTCTTTACCTTCTGCGTGCTCAAGTCGAACCCCAAAAAGGTTTGTTTTGCATCCTGCTCCTCTTGCGGCATTCTTAGGGTATGTCTTATTTAATCCACTTGTTGAAATGACAGCAGCACACTTTTATACTCAATCGTATTGTCCAGTTATGAACACCTTCGCTTTAGCTAATAAACTATCATTGACGGTTTTAAAGCAGCAAATCAAACGTATCAGGTGTTGGCGTTAACGTGAGCTAATATTCATTCACTGTTAGGATTGCCACCTTGCTTTACAAATACAGCCCACATATATTCTGCGTTAGTGATATTCCATCAATGAATTTTAAATTCAACCATGATTAGAAAACAATAATAACTTGAGCATTCACTAACATTAGCACATATTGGACATACATATATATTAGTTAAAAATGTTTTTGTACTTAAAATATTGTGTAGCAAAATTATAGATTAGTAATATTTTTATTTTTAATCAACGAAATTATTATTTACGAATAAAATATTCAATTGAAAAATCGAAAATGACAATGATTTCATCGGTAAGGCATTCTATCGAAACTTCAGTAAAATCATCGTTTAGACTTATCGCTGCTCATCGATTGCCTTCTGACTCGACTTTTTTTTTTTTTTAATAAATTGACAATTAATAAATTATAAGAGTTTAAATAAAAATGTCGCTAAATTATGAAGAAATGAGTTGGTCAGGTAAATATTTTAAATACCAGAACTGCTAGATAAATTCTAGACTTTATTTTCATTGATTAAATATGAGTGACCCACTTACTAAAGTTAAATTTTGCATCTACAATATTAACGAATCTAAATTGAATATTACGTGGAATTGAACTTTCAGATGTGCGGGATCAGTTTAGAAAATGGCGTGAGGAGTCTGGACGCCACAGCGAGGATGTGGTTCAACTGTGGGTAGCCGTACTCGAGGACAAAGTCCATAAAACAGGCAACGAAAGACATTTGATACTCGAGCAGGTGATAGTTGCTGCATTGGACACCGCACGCTTTGACATCGCCACCAAGTGCACAAAGCAGCTGAGTGCCGAGTTCCCAGGTAGCTTGCGTGTGATGAAGTTCAAGGCGATGCGTTTGGAAGCACTTGAGCAGTACGACGCCGCCAACGAAGTATTAGATGCCATAATTGAAAAGGATGAGACAAATGCGGCGCCACGCAAAAGGAAAATAGCTATAATGAAAGCTCGCGGACTTCGTTTAGATGCAATTAAGGAACTTAATGCATATCTCAAAAAGTATAATAACACTTTTAATATATTTGTAAATGAATGAGTATTATATGAATATTATGATAATCATAGATTCATGTCGGATCAGGAAGCGTGGCAGGAGCTCTGCAACTTGTACTTGGCCGAGGGTGAGTTCGGCAAGGCAGCGTTTTGTATGGAGGAGGTTCTGCTCCACAATCCTCACAGTCATCTAATACATCAGCGACTTGCGGACATCCGGTACACCATGGTAAGTAAGCATACTCTTTCGCCTTCTCTGGTTATTTCTAACGCACTATAAATATCTTCAGGGTGGCGTTGAAAATATTGAAATAGCTCGCACGTATTACTCGCAGGCCATCAAGCTCAATCCGCACAACTTGCGAGCACTTTATGGTTTGTTCTTGTGCTGCAGCTATCTGGCAAACTCTAAGGCAGTTAGCTTGAAGCGCAAAGAGTCTCAAAAGCTGGCACAATGGGCATTGGAGCAGGCCATGGAGCATACCGCAAGGCATTCATCGATCGATAATAATGATAAGTGGATTGCATCATTGGATTCAGCTTTTGGCAATCTGGAGATCAAGTCAAATTAATCGATAGCTACTGCCGATCGGATTAGCATAGGTGCAATACCCGACAGAACGTAAATTATTCCAAATATGCTTAAAAGTGATGAATACTTTTTGAAGCACCTACCACTAACAGATATACATAAATAATACACTTTCTTGTCTTTTAATACTTATGATTGCAGTTCAATATGAATCTAAGTTTCATTTTATACTTTCTTATGGTGTTCCCTATCAGCTGGATAGATCCATTATAAAACTTGTAAGCTCGTGAATAAAACTAGGAGAATGTATATGAAACAACAATTTAATTAATTTTTTTATTAAATGCAGAGAAAAATATTGGAGCTGACTTTGAGGTTAAATTGACAAACATGAGCTATAAAGGGCTTTATGATAAAAAAAATATTTGAAAAAAAAAAATAATACATTCAGACAGTGTATGATTTAACCTTTATTTGACTGTGGCATACCAGTTTATAAATTATAAAATTTCTAATTTAATATTCAAGACTCTCTGAAACGCTTGGCCTGGCATTATTTAAAGCCAATATGCTCTTCTCATGTAGGGAACGCGCTGTATTGATAAACGTAAGCATGGCAAGATTTTATTAGACTAAGACTACAAATGTAATGGTTGCTTTAAGAATCAGATCCAAGTATTTATTTCCATCAAGTAATTATAGCATATAAATAGATTCTATGTAAACATTATAAGAGAACTGATAAGCATATGCTAGAAGGCTGGCCTATAACAACATATACAACAACAACTGCATGCAGCTTTCGGCTCGTCCGTTATTGGAAAATATTGTCTGTTTAGTATCATATATACATATATAAATATACATATATGTGGATATTTGTAAGAATACTAGTTGGACGAAGAGCCACCCGGACTCTTCGCTTTTTTGACAGACTTGAGTCGAAATAGCTCCTTAAAGCTGAGCGTGGGTGAGGTAGTCTTTGGCTTTTCAGACGCGCTGGTCGACTCTTCGTGACCCTGTCCAGTCATGGAGACACACGAAGATGAGGGTCCTCCTGCTGCTGTAAGATATCGCTTGTCGAGCTCTGTTTTGTGATCTCGGCTGCTAAATGAATAACGCGAAATACCATCAACGAATTTGAGATTGGGTAGAACTTGCAGTATATATTCGCGGGCATAGGTGGTGGGCGAACCAGGGCCTTGATTTTTGAACGCCGTCTGGATGCCTGGATTTCCCATGCAGGAAAGCTGCTCGAGCACGGGGCAGTGTCGCTCTATTCGATGAATCCAGTCTGTTATGTTGAAAATATCGCAGTTATTTATCCTGGAATATTGATATCATCTATATATGTATATTTTTGTATGTATAGTAATTCTCTCACTCACCATAAAATTTTCAAGTTGAGCATATAAGGGAAGGTGTTCACATCCAAATTACTATTGCGATCCAGTATGAGTGTGTGCAGTTCCTCGAAGAACATAAGAAACTTTAGGTTCCGGAAGTTGTTGTAGCTGAGATCGAGGAACTTGACCTGTGCAGCAAACTTGTCGGCCAGTCGTCGTGGAATGGTGCAGAGATTTTCATATGCCAAGGAGACTCGATTGTCCTCCTCGAGAACGATGTCGGTGAAGCCATCTTCGCTGCCGCAGGTGCTGTTCGATATAAATCCATTGAATGAGTACGGATCGGGGGTAATCATATTCTCTGCCGTGGCGTACGTGTCGTTTATGTCGTGGTCCAGCTGAGCGTACGGAGACAGTGATTCCAGTGACTGAATGTTGGCACAAATCTTCAAGATCTCTTGCAGGCGACAGTTGTTACTGGTAGAGCATATGGGACGACCTATAAATTGAGATTATATTTCAACGAATGGAATTGATAATAGCTACCTAGAAAGATCTTCGGAATGAGAGCGACCAGACGTCGATGTTTCGGACATTACTGTGCCAACTGAAACTTATATTACTAAGAGCAAATCTATATTTATATACGGCACTTGTTTTCCCTCTGATTTGATTCTCATTTATCAACTGCCTCGCTTGGCTGTGGGTTCGTTGGGCTCCAGGTCCAGTGCTTGCAGCTGACTGGAAAAATAATCAGACACCACTCGCACCCGACACAACAATAGCGGAGCAAGTGACAAAAGATTTTCGAGTCTTTCAGAGAACGAATACAAATGTAAATGCACACAGAACATGGTTCTCTCCATGTGTATTTGTGTGTGTACGCAATCAAATATGTATGCAAACTAATTACGAATGTGTGCATCAGTGCTGAGAATTTAGCTTTTTTTTCACTGAAACACTAAAATTAGGTGGTTTTTTCTACCTAAATATTTTTCCTGTATTTTATTATACAGTAGAACGGATTCTAACCGGAGTTATGACTCCGCTTATAACGTCCGTACGGCAAATGCGACGATGGCTCGTATATGTTTATAGTAGTAAGATTTTGTACACATTTTAAATTTGTATAGATATACTCTTAAATCATAAATATAACCGGAATTATGACTCCGCTTATAACGTCCGTACGGCAATTGCGACGATAGCTCGTATATGTTTATAGTAGTAAGACTTCGTACACATTATAAATTTGTATAAATATACTCTTAAATCATAAATATAATTATTATATTCCTTACATATTTCAAATTATATAATTCATATTTCTGTCAGGTTTTTACGATCCGTAGGTGGCAGCACTGGCAGTTATGTATGCACACCTCTGCGTATGCCTGTATAATCGCAATAAAATCATAAAAGCATTCACGCGAGCATATGTGTGTGTGTACACAACACAACCCACAGCAATAGGAGAGAAGCTCCTGATTAGGAGCATTTCGTCTTTGTCTATACTCCAGTTTTGCTAGATAGTGCGTAGGCTCAAATATTTAGTGTTTCTTATCTAGAATCCCAAAATTAGGCTTATTGCGGCCTCTTAGACTACCACAATTTGGCTGCCTGCTTGTGGTTGGTCTTCTCTATAAATAAACGTAATACATATAATACGAAGACGCTCACTTGAGCTTGATAAGGCTATCACACACCACCTGAAAGCTAGAATCCAAACGTTTTGTGTAGTTATTTCTTCAGTAGTCTACATTTTACGGCCCTATTTCGTAAACTCTGAATCCTTAGTCAAGAAATGTTCTGTGCAATTTGCTTATGATTCAATTTAAAGCAGAAAAGGGCCTACATGACCCAAACCCTGTTAATATACCCACAATGGGACTATTATTTTTTATTAGCTCTATAGCTTACATGAGTAATTTGCGTGTTACTTAATCTTAATGAAATATTCAGGTTATTAATTGACAATGTTCTAGATTTCAATATTAACTAGGTCTTTGTATATACAAGAGTATTATTTAACATTTGAGGTACATCTGTAAAAAATCAATCAGCTTTATATGGATATTAACTTATTTAATATAATGAATAAATTCTCTAAGAGCTTCTATTATTTTGGCAAAGGGCTAAATTTGGCTCTATGTCACTCATTATCAAGTTATAAATACATACATATGTATGTATGTTTGTATGTAATGCAATAGTTCGCCAATGACTTCTTCGGAAAGTAACATATGTAGGTATGTACATCAAATTTCCCTTTTGATATGATTATATCCAAATTATCACGTAAAATTCAAAATCTAAGATTTTTTGTTTTTAAATGGATAGTTTATTATGTTTGCAGACAAAACGGCTCAATACTAATTGTACCTATATTTATGTATGTGTGCATATGTGTATGTGGGAGCAGAGCCAGCTGGTTTGGCTAGCTAGTGTAGAAAGAATTGTACTATGGAGCCGAGCCTCCAAACAGCTAGTTTCGGTGCCTCGCTCTTTTTACTCGCTCGCGCTCGCTCGCGCTCGCTCGTCTGCTCGCTTGTCCGCTCGCAGCTAGCGTTGGGGCCTCGGCCGCTCTAGCCCGGCTGCTATAGATACAATGGAGCGAGGCAGCGACAGTCTGTGTCTATGCTTAGACCTCGATAGTTGGGCGCGGTAGGTAGTGCATGTCAACGTGGTTGCACGAACAAAATTCCAAGATCGACTTCATCGGCGACGACTGACTTCGGCCCCTTTCAATTAGCTGCAATAAAACCTTGCACTCTCTGACTGTGAGAGCGAGAGAGTGGGCATGTGTGCGTGAAACAGCTGTTGACGAATTATTGAATACTGCTTCGGCCTTCGTCGATTTGCGAGTTGTAAAATCACAACGGTAATAACTGAAAACAAACATCAGCTCATATTTGTGCAGTTGTGTATTTGTGTGTGTGTGCACTTACGTATATTTTTATACATTCAAAACATATGTATGTATGTACGTATCAACAACTCGTAAATAATCAGGAATGCATTTGCACTAATAACAATATGAAAAATAATATTATAATTTTGAATGTCGTGATGTGCTTTGGAGTGATTAACATAATTTGACGGTCGCGCCATTTTTATATATGTACATATATACATACACGACATCACACAACAATACACACATACATACATGCATACACTTAAAAAATTTACGAAGATATGTTTAGGAACAATAATCATTTGTCTTCAGAACTGAAACTTCTTTGTTTACAATACATACATACATATGTACATACATGCGTACACGTAATTATATTCACACAGGGTTTAAAGTTAAGCTTCAAGAGAAAAACTCAGCAGATAGAGACGAAAATATCAAATGTATCATTCATTGAATACCTACATTTGGTGTACAAATGTACATATGTACGCAAATCGTACACACATACAGATATACAGATATACATATGTATGTACATATGTATGTACTTGTATGCATAATCATGCTAGGGAAACGTACATACATACGTAAAACTACAATTCAAGACAATAACCACGTTCGCGTGCAAATATGCAAAAACTATACACATATGCATGCATACATACATACATACATTACATACACATGTGCATTGATTAATTACCCTAAAGAGGTATTTGTACGCTTATCAAATGATGAGGCTGGCGCGTGTTTCACTTCCATGTATTTTCGTGCTGAATTCCAGCTTTTTTATGACCTACAGCATACTAAATGAGTACAGTAAAATAGTAAACTAGTGAATATTGATAGGGAAGTGTGATTTTACTTTGGCGACAGTTAATACGCCGCCACACGTTTGGTTATCTTACTGGAGGCCTCACTGTGTGCTCTTCGGTCGAATGCTCGATCAGCTGATACAAATTGGGGAGGGGGGACGGCGCGTTCATTGATTGAAGCAAAGTTTGCAGCTGCCGTTCGTCGTTTCCTTCTTCGTGAGTGTTATCAACAAAAGCTATTTAAAGTATGACTACTCGTACGTATGTACATACATAAGTATGTATCAATGTATGTACATATGTATTTACTCATATAATATACATACAAACAGAGCTGTGTATAGCTATTTGTATGTATGTATGTATGTTTATTGGTTTGCTGCAAACGAATCGATTCTAAACACATAAATATGTACATATTATATTAATGGTATATTAAATTTTAAAGTAGTTTTTTCAGTATGTATGCGCATTACTGTTAATGCACTCAATATTTAAACTGATATATGTATGTATGTGTTTTAATAGGCAAAAAGGTGCATAGAACTTTTACATTATGTACATACATATGTATGCATGTATGTATGCACATTCGTATATGTCCAACAGCATGCAGTCGTTTCAAAGTCCAGAGTCTTTATTTGATTCGTGGTTATTCGTCGTTAACTGCGGCACACTCATATGTATGTATGTATGTATGTATGTATGTATGTATGTATGTACATATCTGAATGTGTTATATACGGTTCTGTCATCGGCCAAAGTTTTTTGAGCGATATGTGCTAACAAAAATAGCAAAAACAAAAACCAAAATAACGTGTAGAACGACAACAACAATAAAGCCGGCATTGTTCAACGCTAAACAAAGGAAAACACAAACAAATCAAGTGCCAAATGTCAATGTGTGGAGACGCATATACACATACATATGTATATAAGTATGCCCGTGTGTGTGTATAAAGTAGAAATACAAGTTATATACGTATCTATATACATACATATGTATCTATACAAAAAATTACGTATATTTTGAATAAATACATATATATTTATTTAGTTTGTCCACCTGAAGGACTAAAATATGTAACATTGACAAGCGGAAACACACACTGACATACATACATATGTACACTGCGCACATACATATGTACATAAATACATTTGTATACAAATTGTTGACACACAAACATATATACGCACAAACGTATGTATGCTTATAAATTGTTATTTATTTAGGGCTATTAGTAGAATAAGTTATATTGTACTTAAATTAAAGCTAGATGACCTACGGGAATTCCTATTATATTGATTTTATTTATGGGCATATTTTATATATATGTACATATGTATATTGAGTGAATAATAGAAAAATAATAATAATAATAATGTGCCATACGATATTTGTAGGTATTAAATTTTAAACCTATACGAATGCTTCTGCGACACATTGACTTGCTTGTGAAACGTATTTGAACGAAGAGGTTTTCGCTTCCACAATTGAGATCGAGTTGCGTCATGCACATCATTGAGATTGAGGCTATCAGTGAGCATCTGTTTTCTGATCGCTTTGTTCCAATTTCAATTTAGACGTCAATATAAATCAATTTCGGTACATTATCAATGCTCATCACATTCTGCATCATTTTGTTGTGATAATGACATTGTATTTGAAGAATCAGGTCATTGATCGCTTGTCTTGTCTAAGGGCTAAGACTATTTTTACAATTAAAATTCCGTTATTGTTTAAATTTTTGTTTATTTTAAATTTTCATAGCAAGTCAATTTCGGATTTCTTCAAACTTTGTCAAAATCCTATTATGCAATAAGTTGAGCAGTTAATAGAGCTGCAGTCCTACACTTAACCAAATTTAGAAAACTCGTTTGAATGAAAAAATACATTAATGAAATGAAACTGGATTTACTGACTTGACTGGTTTTTAATTTCGGTCTATTTGCATATATGCATGTAGATATATGTATATGTATGTAGATAAATATGCTGGACTGGCCTGCCGTCTGCCGTCACTACCAAAGGATCTATCTAGAATCTAAGCGGTTATTTAGAATTGCAGCCAAATACTTGGAATACATATTTACACATCAGCAGATGAATGTGGAACGTGGCAATTCACTAAAAACTATTAGCTCTGTAGAGCTATAGAGCTTGAAGTTAGCATCTGTTAGCATCTGTTACAAATCTACAATAACGCTCATTAAGTACCGTGGAAAATGGTGAATTATTATATAGCGTCAAGTGTAAATCCCAAAATGAAAATATATTTTGTTATAGACCAGCGATACAGAAAAGTTGTGTCGACTATTGGGAAGTTCTTATAGTTTTGATTTGCTCGCTTTGTCGAAATAAGTGAATACATTTACTTTTAAACTCAATTAATATCTCACTAGGAGACTATTGACTTTCGTGGTAGAATTTTGGTGTGAGTCATCATAAATTATTCGTTTTTGGTCTATTATCGCACCTGTCAGTATTCTACGGTTGCCTAGACCTTGACACAGCTATTGACTGCCGTCAGCAAGCAAAACAAAATCAATGATGGGCTGGCGTCACGTGAATGTAAATTTGGGATACCAAACGTCTATTAGGGTGGACCTTATACGCGCTATGCGCCACGTACTTGTAAATTATATATTTATACACGTATATACATATGTATAATAACAGTCTAAATATAGAACGACACTTTACATATAAACTTTTCTAGGTGATCTAGCTGACCTGTGAATGTTGTCATGTTTCTCAATTAGATTCAGTACAAGTCCAGAATACTAATTCGATTCAGTCGTACTTCATATAGTTTTCAGTTTTGTTTTTCAGAAAGCAAAATTCATTGAAGGTTATTGCACTATACATTCACTGAATAACAATTACAACTTGTTTATAATCTGGCTATATAGTAATCGATTTTTATTGTGTCTTTCCTTACAGATTAATTTCCAGTGTAAACAAAAACAACAAATATTTTGAAATTGTAAAATGACTGGATCAGGTGAGTATACCCATGAAATCTATGGCAAATACGGCAGGCTATCAGGACATACCCTTTGTTTTTTATTAAAAATCTTCAGGATTTGTGTATATTATGGATTGAATGTAAGAGTTTCTTTAATACTAAAAAAGTTTTAATTCGTTTTTGCAGTCCACGACCCCAAATGGAGCCTGGAGCGACGCGAATCTTCGGGACATTTGGTGTGGCGTAAGGAGTCGCCATCATCAAAGGTTCGATTTCGATTCGATGTGGAGGTTCTGGAATTTGAAAAACATCCAAACGAAGACCTGGATCACAAAGACGATAACTTCTCGACCACAAACCTATCCACAACGATTGCCCTCTGTGCCACGTGCATTGCCGTTGTAGCTGCCTCCGTATTCCTGCCCTGGTACCTCATGGATAAGGTCGGCACGATTTGAGAGCAGCTTATTAGTATATATTACATATCCATAGTCATATGTATGTGAATTGTATATCTTCGATGGTATTAAGTAGCTTTATGTACATAGAAAGGCGTAGACTTAAGTAATGTTACACTGTGTAAATACGAATGTAAATAATGCATATATGTTAATAGACTCAAATCTAAGGCTTTAGTGGCGAATTAATTAAACAGACTGTTTTTGATTAAACGAAATGTTTTCTATTTTTAATTATATGAGTACAAACAAGCAATGTTCAATAATTATAAACTAAGCGCATCAGGCAGGCGTTACTATTTACCTACTTAATAGCCGAAATTGGTCTTGTTGCCGAATTGCGGTGCTGTGATAAAATGTATACGAGTTAAGAATAAACTGTTGATAAATTGATCGAAATTCAGCAGTATGTCTGAACTGATTTATTAAAAGAATTCGTTGTCAATTTAATATATATGTAAGCATGTGTATGTGTGGCGCACGGTTCAACCAAAAGGATTTTTATACCCTGAACCCATTGAAAATGGGAAATCAGGGTATAATGGTTTTGTGAAAAGTATGTAACAGGCAGAAGGAATCATCGCAGACCCCATAAAGTATATATATTCTTGATCAGGACGATGAGCTGAGTCGATATAGCCCTGTCCGTCTGTCCGTCCGTCCGTATGAGTGCGTCGATCTCAGAAGCTAAAGAGCTGAAATTTTGTATGCATACTCGTGTATACCATACGCAGTACGAGTTTATCATATTTTTTCGATAACTCATTCGATATCTTTTTTATCGAGGATAATCGATAAATTTATATTGTTTTTTCAGCCCTATTTGAACACTATTAGACCTAGAGACATCAGATTTACTGTGTATATACATTTGATGGATACACACAGTTTGTAATTTACAGATTTTGGATACCACACCCCCTTCGCCCCCAAATTGTAAAAAACGCATATTAACTAGAGACTTGTGCTTTGGAAAGTACACACATTTATACATTATGATTACGTTCAAAAAGTTTCATTAAGATTGTACGTCTACAAACGAAATTATTCAACAAATAAATTCTCCTAATATTGCCCATACCGCAGTCGCTGCTGCGAAGTTAGCAGAGCACGGGCCTACGCGTGCGGGTGAGTGCATGTGTATGTGTGTGCTTAGAAGAACTGCAGAATGATTGGACCATCAGCATGGAGGGTTCAGGGTATCTCCTAGTCGAGCAGTCTCGACTAGAGTCTTCTTACTTGTTTTAAATAAATTTTAAAGCTTAACGAATTCTTCCAGTATATTCCAATCTAAGAAGCTAAGCTTAGTGAAATTTATGAAATTTATTTTCAGATGGCGATAATGACATTGAAATGAGTCAATTTGCTAAAGCAAAAGTATTAAAGCTACAGATTTGTTTAGAAAATGTTGGATATGGGTGTGGGGGGTGGATTATAGCAAAAATCGAAATTATATAAAATACAATACATACATACATACATTATTTTCAATTTGAAATTCTAAAGATGTAGGATAGAGAATTTTATGATTTTTTGAAACAAACTCGATGTCGATGCGATATACCGCTTATCCAACATCCTAGGAGGAAGTAGTGCGATATACTGCTTACCGTAATCAACAAACGTGCAGAGGTCAAGAGTTGAGTCGAGAATCTCTTGTGTAATTAGAATTATATGTATGTCAGATTTGGTATACACCTATCAAATCCATCTATTATTTTGTAAAATCGCGGCAATATACAAATTTAATTCGATTCTTTCATATATAATATGACCCCAAATAACAATTTATCAAATACAATCAACGGTAGCTTCTATGCACTTTAACATAGAATTTTTTGAGGAAATATACAATAAAACGTTATAAATTAGTAGGGACTTTTTTCATTCCTTTCCGACTGTTCGGGCTGAGCGGGCCATTTTGCATTGCACTCAACCCCCACACCGGGGGATGTGTTTCATAGGTTGTGCGCAGCATCCGCAGCGTTATTTGCTGGTGGATGATTCATTTGGGACTCTTTATTGAATTCCCACCATTTTATGAACATGCTAAAAGGTATATGGGTGTCTAATTAAATTTTTGTGCAGTCAAGCCATTGGGTATAAACAGCTAAAATGGCGGAACGGCACGTCGTTAATAAAATTAATGAGCAACCCTAAATAATCCGGGCCTTACATAATCAGATAAGTATTCGCTAAAAACAATTTAGTTTTTTTTTCATTCTAGGTAAGCATGCATTCAAGATTAGTAAATTAGGATACATGCAAACATAGATTACGATTAAACATTTTAATATATTAAACCTAACGAATCTTAAAAAAGTGTTTATAGTTATATTAACTATAAGACTATACTTATAACTAGGCGCTGAATGTTGAAAGAAGAACCATTAAATTAATGACATTACTCCGAAATTCATTATTATTATATCACTTAAGGTTAAGCAAAACGAATTATCTCACCTTATGGGCAGACCATATAACTTATCTGTCTATCTGTGTATGAGGTAAGCACTATACGTATGTACATACACATATAAAAGTTATGATAAACCAATAGCGAAGGTCAAGTTTTGGGTTTCTATTAGTATAACTGAAGAAAAATACAGTTTTTCCCGATTGGTCACGATTCAATAGACGTATATACATACATATATAACATGAGATTCACATATGTAATTTAATATAAAATACTTATATTCGAATCCAGTATAATCAGTCCTGAGTCGATGTAAGCTATTAAGTCACCAGAGCTCTTATGTATCATGTATCGAGAGTTATTTATTATTAGCTTCAAAGGCACATTAAATATAATAGTTATTGCCAATGTAAAATATAGAGTTTCCCGACGAATCATTGTAACACCAATGCATATTCAAGCCATTAGATTCAAAAGCTTAGAAAAAATTGCTGAAAACCTATATACTATTTTATTTGTGAACAAGAGCAAAAAGCTTAGCATTTATTTTAAGCTGATATTGGTTTAAATACTGTATAATATAAATTGAAGTAAGCATTATTATCATCTTATTATTATCTTATACATACATATGTATATGTATGGAACTGTACGCTGACAGTAAATTTGGATAAGTTACTTGAATGACTTACAATTACGTAGGTGTAGGTAGTCGCAATAAAATTAAATACTATTATTAAAGAATTCAAGACTATTGGTCTAATACAATATATCTCTTTCGTCCAGTTAATTTTGGTTTTATATCTGCGTACGTCAAGAGCCCAGTTGATTTTGATAATTGGCATAGCCACAATATGAGTCAAGTCAAGTTTTGATAAGCGCGAGGTTTTAGCGATTCGTATTGTGAAGATTCCTCTGTCATCTAACCGATCAGAGAGCTGGAGAGACCGAGAGATAGAGCGAGGAGATAGAAAGGGGGAGATGAGGGTGAGAGAGCGAGAGAGAGAGGCAACATTGCAGAGCGATAATAGCTTTAAGTAAGATAAGATGTTTATTTCTGTAGGTCCGCTGTGCGTATGTGTGTGTGCTTGTTTGCATGTGTATGAGTAATTTCTCTGCCCGGTTAGTTGCTGCATTCGCTTTGCGTTCTTTATTTGTATTATTGCTTTATTTCTGTACGATCGCTCTGCTCCCCATAAACATAAGCAGTACCAGTTGATGTGAATCAGTTTGTTGTTCGCGGTAGACAAGAGCACACGAAGGCATCGCGAGACTCGGCATTCCGCATTTGCACTTGACCCAGTAACGGTGACGTAGACAACGACGAAGACAAGTGTGAAGAGGGAGACTGACAAGGAGAGGGACATCCAGTAGCTGTGACGCAGGCAACCGAAGGAGGAAGGAAGAAGGAGTAGGAAAAGGAGACCGTGTAACTGTGACGTAGACAACAGTGAAGGCGAGTGGGAAGGGTGCGACTAGGAAGAAGGCGAGACAGATAGAGTGAAGTTCACTAGGTCCAGTTGTGCCGAGATCTTAATAGGAACGGACTGGTGAGTGCAGAGCTTTAGCTTTGACAGGCCATTCTACAGCTATTGACGCTGGGATTCCCTCCGCGATCAGTCGGTCACGTGCTTCGTCGTGTATGCTTTGCGCTTTACGCTTTACGCTTCACGCTTTGAACAGCTGATTGAAATAAGGCAAAAAGTAAAAACAAAACATCACGGCGATTGTTGACAAACTTGAAAAATATATTGAGTATAGAACCAGTTTGTTCATTGGCTATATGTGATTGGATCGAAGGTCGATAGCCCCATCCATGTAAATATTCAGTATATATTGTATCATTTTCAGCCGAACGTGTCTACAAGATGAGTAAAATGCCGGAGACTACGTTTGCCGACCTGAGCTTGGCCGATAAGGTAAGTAAATTGTCCAACCAATTTGCTTGGTTCCTCGCCTCAACTCATTAAAGTATGCAAAATTTAAATTCGTGATAATAAAATATTTGGCAAATGAAACTATCGAATAGCGCAATTGTATAAATGTGCACGTGTGTGTGTGTGTTAAATGTGTGTCTAGAATAGATCAAACAAAGAGAAACAAGTGAAAACGAGTGCAGCCGACTGCGCGATACTCAGTGCTATACTGTTACATATGCATACATATGTAAATATGCACTTAAATCGGTTCTATATGTATGTAATCTGAAAACCGATTCCATTGGCTGTGCACCACAATAATTGATTTCGGTTTGTGGGGGTGAATATTATCTTAAAGCCAATATGCCAAGTTTCCCATTGCGAACAGGGCATTAAATGATATAAAGAACAAGCTCTACGTGCATATGGATTGATGATTTACAAACACATAAAACACACACACATACACATATGTATATATGTATATATACATAGACTCGAGCATTTGTGCAGGTGTGTATGTCGCTATGTGATCTAGATGTGAATGTGGATGTGTCGAATGTTTATTGAAGTCGGCTATGGAAATGTACACAAGTTAGTTAGCAAATGGACTGGGATACAAATGCAAAGCACACATTTGTTGAATTGATTAATTTGTTCGTTTACTTAAATATTGGCATGTGATGTCTTGAAGACGCGATTACACAGCGTCAATTGGCGCTACGAATTATCATCGATACTCTAAACGATGCCAATTACCACCAGCTGTGAGCTGGTGCTCTGCTTTTTCTGCGATTTGTTAATGTTGCACACCTAGATTACAATAGAATTTAATGAAAGTCCTATTAAAGTCTGCATACGTAACACTTACGATTTGCTTCCCCTCACCAGACACCAGTGAGTAAATCGAGAATTGAGGCTCGTCGATTTTCCGATGTGTCCACGTGTTCCTTTAGTTCAGGTGAGTTGTAGATAATAGTAGGTTGAATTGATCTCATTAATGTTCCCCGATTCTAGCCTGCTTCACTGGCAGCTCGGACGAGGACGAGATCTCGCCGAAAGATGCCAAGCAGGTCAACTCAAGTGGAAGCTCTGACTTCTGCGTTAAGAATATTGGCAAGGCATCCTTCGGGCGCCGGGAGATCGAGATCGCTGAGCAGGAGATGCCGGGAATCATGACACTGCGCAAACGTGCGGCCGAGGACAAGCCTCTGAAGAATGCAAAGATTGTGGGTTGCACCCACGTCAATGCACAAACGGCGGTTCTGATCGAGACTCTGATTCAACTGGGTGCATCCGTTCGCTGGGCCGCCTGCAACATCTTCTCGACCCAAAATGCCGTGGCAGCGGCACTTGCAGAGGTCGGGGTGCCGATCTTTGCGTGGCGCGGTGAGACTGAAGAGGAGTTTTGGTGGTGCTTGGACAAGTGCATCCACAAAGAGGGATGGCAGCCGAACATGATCCTCGACGATGGCGGCGATGCTACGCATCTGATGCTTAAGAAGTACCCGGACTATTTCAAGTCCATCAAGGGCATTGTGGAGGAGAGCTTGACGGGTGTGCACAGGCTGTACCAGGTGGGTGTAACCAACCACATCACGTCCTCGCCCACCTTTTGAACCCGACATCATTTATGTTTCAGATGTCGAAGGCGGGCAAGCTAACTGTGCCAGCGATCAATGTCAATGACTCGGTAACGAAAAACAAGTTCGATACGTACTACACATGCCGCGATTCCATACTGGACAGGTAAATAGCAGATAGACTGTGAAATCATCTAATCCACCCCATTTCCCACTAGCTTGAAGCGTACGACGGACATCATGTTTGGCGGTAAGCAAATTGTGGTCTGCGGCTACGGGGATGTGGGTAAAGGCTGCGCCGAGGCCCTACGGGGGCAGGGCTGTGTGGTTTATATCACAGAAGTGGATCCGATATGCGCACTGCAAGCTGCCATGAACGGCTATCGAGTGGTGCGCTTGGGCGAGGTCATACGGGCGGTAGATGTGGTGATAACCGCAACCGGCAACAAGCATGTTGTGACACGGGATCACATGAATCGCATGAAGAACGGCTGCATCGTCTGCAACATGGGCCATTCGTGCTCCGAAATAGACGTGAGCAGCCTGCACACGCCGGAGCTGACTTGGCAGCGAGTGCGCTCCCAGGTGGATCACATTATTTGGCCTGACGGCAAGATGATAATTCTCCTGGCCGAAGGACGATTGGTAAATCTGTCCTGCTCCACCATCTCCTCCTTTGTCGTCTCGGTGGCCTCGTCCACGCAGGCCTTAGCTCTCATCGAGCTTTATTCAGCGCCCGGACGATACAAGTCGGATGTATACCTGCTGCCAAAGAAAATGGGCAAGTATTATTCCCTTTAAATCTGTATGAATGTGTACGAATTAATGTATCCTTATTTGGTATTGTCCACTCTCAGATGAATATGTGGCTAGTCTCCATTTATCGACTTTTGATGCCCATCTGACGGAGTTAACAGATTCACAGGCGAAATTCTCGGGCTTGAGCAAAGCAGGGCCCTTTAAAGCCAACTATTACAGGTAAGGCCATATCCAAAATCAGAAAACTGTAATAATATTTCTATCTTTTGCCGTAGATACTGACGGTCTGCTGGCGGTTGAAATCTAAGTCTATATTACGTTTGCTGGATGAACTGGATGTATGATGACCTGGTGTTATTAATAAGCAACTTAGTCTATTTATGAGTTCATAAAAGTTATTATTGTTTGATTCGATTTGATATGTATATACATATAAATGTATAAATAATATATAAGTGCGGATGGTGTCGTTTCAGCCGTCGCACTTTTCATGTGGATGGATGTTTAAAGAGTTTTGCTTGGCTCAACTGTCATATATTAAATTCTTGACTTTGTTGAGTTTTGTTTTCACCATAATAATGACAGTTTCATAGCGGCCAGCTCTTAACCGACTGCAAGTAATTGATGGCATATGTACTGGCTAAAAGTTCGCACAATACATCATAGGTGGCGCTTTATAATCGTCCATATTACTGCACAAAAAGATTATAAATAACAGCTACGCATGTAAGGTGACTTTCCACATTAATATATAATATAATAATTAATATTAATGGCTAAAAAGCTTAATTGAACTCTGCTTTCTCTGTTTGTCGTAATCTTAACGGATGTATAATTTGGAAGAAAGATAGGTCATTTGAATCAAATATGTTTTTACGATTCGGCGTCCACTCAATGGACTTGATTAGATTTTTTGGATTCCAACCTTTATTTGTGCGCCTAGCTTCCAAAACTTAAATTAAGTGATAATCGAAAGAATAGATCAATACATTTGAAACTTTTGAAGAAAGGGCATGCAATGGAAATTGAAATTCAGACAAAAAAAACAAACATTTTGTTAATATCTATTAATGATCAGGCTCAACAGATAAGTTGATCTCCGCCAGACTTCCACCGAAACACAATAAAGCTGAGCAGAAATTATTGACGTTGGTCTTTTTTAGAGCAGTCAAGTAAAGTTTTTTATATCCTTTTCATATCTCTTTGATCTATTATATCAGATTATATGTATGTAGGAGTAATTGCTTTATAATATCTCCCACTCAACATTCTGCTAATATATGTATGTATATCGAGTGGAGCTCTTCCGGTAGTTATTTTAAGTGAGGACTAATACTAATACTAACTAATTTACTATGTCATACTTATAAGATTTTATAATATAATAATTATTCCTATATATTCGCCCCTAAGGGATTCTAGTGTAAATAGAAGCTGTAACTATCGTTGATGAGCCCCCGCAGATGGGACTATAAACTTAGCTCGACATATAGGGCGTGGCACTTATGGGTAGTTTTATATTCATTTTAGACCATATCCTTGAAGTTGCTAAACGAAATATTTTCAGTCTATTCAGCGAAAGTTCTAATTTGTTGCAAGGAAAGAATTATGAATTGCATTTTCCAAATACATTTAAAATGTCTTGAACAGTCTTTTATGTGAAGTGCATAATACTGATAAAAATCAATTTCGAAGCGGCTTCAGCTAGTTTTGAGCTCGGGGATAGATCGGCGACTAGGGGTCTGGCGATTCGTGTATATAGGATCTCTTCCAATAGGACATCATGGCCATTAAAGTGGACTGGTGCATGCGCGGGCCGACCAGGGGATTCATTTGCATCACGAAGGTGACCAGCCAAACGATCCAGCAGCAGGCCGCCGTCAGCAGAACGCAGCATCGTATGATCGAGCGCTCCTTGAAGCAAATGGCGACGACGCACCCAATGATGGCGAACAGGGCCCAAAATACGGTGAAAGTTATAAGACTAATGTATTTGTTCATGTCGATAGTGAGTGAGTATTGTGTTTGAGTGGAGAAAGTTTTTGACAAGTTTCTCCCTCTCTATCTCCCTCGTTCTTTCTTTCTGTCTATCTCTCTCAATCCGCTGTCCGCTGCGAATGCTCGAATCAAATGCTCCTTTCCGATGCAGAAATATTCGCTTAAAACTTCGCTATGGCGCAAACCCAATTTGGGTGCTTGGGCCCATAAAGTTTTATGGCTGCGAACATTTATTCGTTTTATGGCCAACCGCGACGGGCTGAAGACGGCAGACGTGCGTTGGAGCGTAAAAGTTATAAAAATGAAAATTGTATACATTTTCCCAAGTGCCAGCATCAATAAAACTGCAGTCGAGCTCGAGTGTGCGACTGTGTATCATTTTGGCATACTCACAGCCTCCCAGCCTCACATCCTCGCATTCGCATCCTGACTAAGCACAAAATCCGTTTCGGCTCAAGGGAACCTGATGAACAGTCGGCTGCCAGCATGGGTCCAAGATTCAGGCCAGCCGCGCCATGTGCTGCCTCCGCTCCGATGATGCCATAAGTGCCCAGGCGTGGCCCATAAAATGGCGGCTGCGCATTGGCACTAGAGTCCGAGTCCGTCGGTCCACAGTAGACTGTTGGCTACCCTCTGTCGTCTATCCTCTGTCCTCTGTCCTCTGTCCTTTGTCCGCGTTCCTCTGTAATCGAGTTTTTCCAAAGTAGCAATAAATGTTTATGGCGACATCGAATTTTCCATTTCTTGCCATAAGTACGGGAACGGCCGGTGCAGGCCTCTCCAACCCCAAAGCCAGAAACCATTTCGCAAATGGTGGAGTGCTCGAGTGCTGCGGCCATCTTGAAACCCATTTCGGATCAGCCCTCAATGTGGAAATATGGGTGTTCGCTTGATCAACTCGGATCTTCATAGAAATCACAATATTTATCAGGGAAAATTCAAATTCACTTTTCAGCACTTGCGACTTCACTCTAAGCCCGAGTTCACCAGCTCAGCTCAGTCTCTGTGGCAATCCGTTGGGGTTGACGTCTAGGATCGATTGGCTGTCATAAATCACAGTTCCCATGGCCAAGACGAGGCCTCGCACGTTCTTCGAGTCGCAAGCAAATGCAAATCAGGCGTGAAGTGCGAGTTCGGCTTTAAGCATTACCGTTGGCGGCGGCAACAAAAAAGGGAAACGTCGCTCCCGATTCCAACAGCAACGGGAAAAGCAAAGGCAGAGGCAAAGGCAACGCCACTCCCATCTGTTCCGGTGTGGAACTCCTTTTGTTTGACATGGCACAGAGTCAAAATATTTGACTCTAATCGCCACATTTATTGTTAATATCTCAAATATACTTTTTGTCTTATGCAAATGCTTTTTGCCAAAATAATTCTTCTTACTTCACTTAATTTCCAGCTATGTGCCGATTCTCGGACGTGCGGTCGTGTGGAGCTCGACCTGGTTTGATTTATTAGAACTAGGTTTATATATGATAGACCTACTACCGGATTGCACATGTGAGACTTCTAGGGATTATAGAAATCCATATGTATATGGTGTATATGGTGGGGCAATAGGAATCACACTGGAAGAAATAACTATAATTGTTGCAAATGACTGCAACCATCAATCCGGTGGATTGCGAGGATTATAAATCGACAAACCATGAATCGGTTTGTGCAAAAACGCGGAAAATTGATTGATTGATTGATTAAAGTTGTATAATATGAAGGTATTCTGGTTCAGGTATCAGGCGTCATGTATTCTGGTTAAATCAAGTGACCTGATCGGAAAGGAACAATCTCACGTTTCTGTTCGATCAGATGATCTGATTAACCCAGAATAACTGAATCATACTGCTTCCTGTTGGAAATATTTTTATGTAGTGGGGTTATCTCAATAAGAATAGTAGAGTATTGCAGTCCTTGAGGAAACCCTATCTTCTCGTGCCCAACATAATATTCTCGATTTGATGAAAGAAATTCAAATGGATTTAAGTCGTTTTTTCATAGCTAATAAGAATTAAATGGCTTGACGTTTTAGTTCTTAACTATTTGAACAATATTAAAACTTCTCATATTTTGTGGATCATGTATAGCTGAAGGTATTACTAATTGAAGGTTTTGGATAGAACTTAATAATGATTGAAATAAATGATGCGACTGAACTTTTTGTATTAGTCAAAAGAACGAGATGAGTTGATCAATCTGTGCCTCTATCCGTCTCTATCTGTCGTCTGTCTGTAATTCACAATAGCGAGAGACTTGAACTATGTATATCTTTTTGTGCACCTAACGCAGTAAAAGTTTATTATATTTCTTCTGATAATCGTTTCTTCTTCAATTCTCATTTTCAATGGTTGCTGGGTGTTTGTATGCATCTAAATATATTCTTGATCAGGACGACTGAGTCTATTAGGCTCTACACGCTGGTCGGTCTGTCAATTATGATTCTTCAAATTGGAAGAAATCACGCATTGTACGTGCTTTTGCCATTTGGAAAATATGTTGTTTAATAATTTTGTTTCTCTCAGATCATATGATCTGCATATTCTATTGTATGTTTGCCAATTTCTTGAAAATGCAATCTCTTCCGCATATTTTATGAAAAGTTCAAGTTTTGCTCGTGTGTTGGGTGCGTAGCAAATTCGAAAAATCTGTAGGATCGAAAGGTTACAAAGCTCCTATTCCAAATTTTGCCAGAAACACTGTCTTATTACTGATATATAGAAAATTTATTTATAGAAAAAAATGAAAAATAAATAATTTTTGATTATTTTCAATGAGGAATACACTGCATTTCTTGTTTCTTGTTGCAATAGAGATGCGCACATGCAACGCTAGTGTGCGTGTTTGAATTAGCGGTGCGACAATGGGCCAGCACGCGTTGTTTGCCACATCAATTAGCGGTGTTAGCACCACTGAAGGAAGTGCTTGGCGCGGCATTATAAGAGGCAGCAACACAGATTACAGGTAAACAAGGGGCCAGCGCTCGCGCCTGTGTCGATGGCGCTTTGCCGTCTGTAAAGGTGTCAAGCGAAAGCCTCGCAGCCTTGCAGCTTGTTCAGTTGGAGCTCTTTCAGCTGGCGTTGGGGCAAACATCACATCTCTGGGCACCAGGCCTTTGCCGGAACAGTTTCGGTCATGCTCACTGGAGCGACTATCAAATATGTATATCACTTAACATTCTCCTATCGACCTAGATACTCAGGGGATTAGGGAAACTAAAAGTTAGTGAGCCTGGAATCTACGTACTAAAATGGGTACTGAAAAGAATCTGACCTGTAGAGGCTTAAATATAATTATTGGTAAGTCAATCGGGTATACCATAAGTTAGCTAATTTTGAGGTTATGGCTTTACGCTTTTCCTGTATTCCAGATTTATTATGTTTAATATACCAGATTAAAGTCATGTATAATGTATAAGTTCTATTTCGTGAATGCGTTTAAGCCACATGAGTTGAGCCATATTGTCTTTTCCAATAATATGTATATGAGGAATACCTCTATCTTTTATTCATTATTATACAAAGTATATCAAAATAGCTGTTTATGAATTCAGTGAATTTTATTACTTTCCATGTGAAACAAAAAGACAATCAGACGAACGTTAAAATATTCAGATTGGATCTGAATATTTTTGGCTTTTCAATAATGCTCTCTACTCTACGCTCTATTCTTGCAATAAAATCTTAGCTGATTAATTGACCATGGTATTTCCTTATGATTGTTTCGTATATCGTAAAATACTAGAATAACTATGCTTTTAAGATTAAGCTATGATGGGTGTGTGATTGCAATTTGATCTTTGTGAATCTGGTATTTAAATCTGGTACTTAACCCTACATCAAGCTCAACATTTCGCCAACGATTGATGAGATTTGGATATGTTCTTCTCTTTATGTTAAATTTGCTGTTGAGTTTTAAATGAGAGGGTTTTCTATTAGGTCCGATAAAGCATACGTTTAATTAAACAACATTAACTTTGCATTGATTCTTCACTATTGTAAATATTGTTGATGCTTAAGATTCGATATTAGCGAAAGGACTGAAGATATTCAGATATACAAAGACCTATATTTGATAAAGTTGGTAGTAATTCGTATTTTCTTCTCCCTATCTATACAATAGAATGCAATGCATTATTATTATTAGAGTGATTATTTAAAAAAAGCATAATTCGGCTAATATACATATATATACGGTAGGGTGAAAGTGAACCAATTCAAAATTTATATTAAATAGATTATTTGCCTTATTTATTTAATTTTGTTCGCCTGGATTTAAGAAAGGCTATTTTCAAATATCATTTCTGTGAGGTTTAGTTGTCAGGCGAGTAAGTTGCCACAAAGTAAGTATGTTATAAATATAGACATAGATATACACAGATATATGTTTGTATATACATATGCTCATATAGACTGAAATGGAGTTTGCGCACTGTTTGGGGCACCAATCAATCGGCATTGATTTTCAACGGACCAACGGCTGCCACCACCGCGCGCTGCGAATCCTGGAGTCAGCATGGCGCAGTGCGCAGGAGCCGAGTCGAGCAGCGGGGGGAGAGGCACAAGGCAGGCGGACGCCCTGTACGGGGGTGGATTTCGGTGATGTCGCGAGTGCGAACTTATCTATCTGGAGCGACTTTGCAACCCCAAATTGCCAATACACCGAAGCGGCCTCATCGAATGCCCAATAAACCAAGGGCGCTGCGGCAGACGGGAGGGGGTAAATAAGTCAGCGAGCATGCAAGATATATAGCACTGTCGTATATCTAGGCAGTGCGTCCGTGTTTCCCTGCCCATTTATTTATTTGTTTATCTACTATTTACGAGCCCGTGTGCCATGTCTGACTCTCGCTCGAGCCGTTCCTCTGCCGCTGCTGCTGCCGCCGCTGCCGCCGCCACCGCCTCCGCTAATACTTTCCTATGCTCTGCTCTCGGCTGTCGGTTCGTTACGGTCGCTTTGTTGTTGTTACTCATTGGCATTGGTATTGGTATTGGTATTTGTATTGGTATTGGCATCGGCATCGGTATCAGTGTCGCCCTCACTCTGTGGCTGACTCTTGGCGTCGGAGTCAGACTCAGAGTCAGAGTCAGAGTCGGAGTGAGTGTCAGAGTCGGCGTAGTTTTCGTTTTGTTTTCCCTCGTGGTGGTGGTGTGGTTGTGATTCAGTTCCTGGAATCTAACAGCTATTCACACCCAGCACAAAACTCGCACATCGCATTCACAGTTCGAGCGTTTCCCGATGACGTTCCGTTCTGCACATCGCCAAGCTCCAACACCAACACCAACACCAACACCAACACCAACAACATCAACGACACCAACAACAACAGCAACTATAAATCCAGTTCCAGCTGGCAATTGGCTCTTGGCATTTGGCCGCCGGCGCGCTCTTTGTGGAAAGTGTTAAAATAATAAACCAACAGCAATAGCTGTGACAGCAATTAAAACATAAAGGCGGCCTTTACTGTCGCTCGCCAACAGAATACTGCACCGAAAAATAAATCAAAAACTATTCAAATTATACAACTCTCATAAATATTTAGCGCCAGTTTAAAAGCCCATTTATACAGTAGCCACTGAGTGCCCATCCGCCCATCCGGCCATCCGCTGGAGCTGTAAACCGAGCACGACTCCGCGAGGCAAGTGGAAGCGCCGGCTTCGGTAGCAAATATCGCGCGGACATTAAACAACCCGATCCCGTAGTTAGTGGCCAATAGCCAATAAACAACTAACTGTCTGGCTAGAGCCGCCGTGTTGGCTAACACTTTGCATATTGAGCTATGCCGACGGCAAGTGACCTTTGAGTGAAGTGACCATTCGTTATCCATTTAGTGTTTACTAATAGCAACAATCATCATTCGGATTGGAAAGTTACACGAACTAGTCTTATTGGGCAATCGATAATAGCGGTAAGTGATGGCCAATATCAAACATTGTTCGCCTGGATTTTGTTTCCGTGCATATTACAAATTAGAAACTGCCCACTTGATTACCACATACCATTTAGCAATTTATTGACTTTTCACTTTCATCTTAGCAAACTTATATTAGTAAAAGTGCGTCAAAGAATGTCTTCCAGAAAAAATAGTTTTCCATGAAACCAAGTCTACAGCTTGAAGTAAAAACTTTTGCTTTATTCCATTTACAAATTGGGAATGTCAATAAAATTCTTTTTCTGGAGCAATCAAATAAATACTGCATGAATATTCCCTTGACTTTTGGTATACATATGTATAACTAACTTAAATATTTGGCCATTGTGACATCCTCGCATTCTTCCATAGTTCATTGCTTATACTGTCATTTCATATCCATTCTTTCATCAATCCCACTCCAGTCTACACGCACACCTTTCATAACATCGTTCCCATACCAATTTTAAAATACTTGCCGATTATTATTCTGTAAGAAAAGCCCAAATCGTATGGTAAATGTCAAATCAAAATTATTTTTTACCAAGTACAATGTCCGTCGGCTTGTCTCTTATGGGTTACTATAAATTTAAGCATTTCAGAAAGCAGTGAAATATTAAATAGATATTTATGAAAGCAAGCAAAGATCAAACCTATATTTAGCAAATCCATCTAATGCATGCGGAAATGACAAATACTTCATTTCTTGAAGCTGAGATCGACTTCCTGTCGACCTCCTGTGTTAACTTAAGAAACATTATTTTTGCTATGGCCCAGAAAAACTATATCATTAATAGACGTTATATTAGATATAAAGACGAAATATTAGGTATATAAACAGTGATTATCTTTAATGAATAAAGAAACAAGTAAGACAACTCTAGTCGAGACTGCTCGACTAGGAGATACCCTGAACCCTCCAGGCTGATGACACACATACATAGACATGCATCTGCTAACTGCGCAGTAAGCAACGACTGCGCTTGGGCTGCGCTGCAGTGTGGGCAATATTATGAGAATTTATTTGTTAAATAATTTCGTTTGTAGACGTAACATCTTAATGAAATTCAGAACGTAATCATAATGTGTAAATGTGTATACATTCCAAAGCACAAGTCTCTAGTACTTGATATACGTTTTTTACAAATTGTGGGCGAAGGGGGCGTGGTATTCAAAATCTGTAAATTACTAAATGTATATACACAGTAAATCTGAAGTCTCTAGGTCTAATAGTGTTAATTAAGGCTGAAAAAACAATATCAATTTATCGATTATCCTCGATAAAAATATATCGAATGAGTTATCGAAAAAATATGATAAGCTCGTACTGCGTATGGTATACACGAGTATGCATTTCAGCTCTTTAGCTCTTATAACTTCTGAGATCGACGCACTCATACGGACGGACGGACGGACGGACGGACGGACGGACGAAAGGAAGGAAGGACGGACAGACGGACAGGGCTATATCAACTCATCGTTCTGATCAAGAATATATATACTTTATGGGGTCTGCGATGATTCCTTCTGCCTGTTACATACTTTTCACAAAACCATTATAACCTGATTACCCATTTTCAATGGGTTCAGGGTATAAAAATGTGTTGTGTGTTTGAAAAAGTTTGCTTGACGCTCGACTATCATGTTTTAATTTGAGTTCAATTTATTCTGAAAAAACTCTGATAGTTTGAAAATTGTATATATGACTGACTTCAACATCACAAATTATGTAAACAAGTTTATAATAATGAATTCCTTAATTTGAACTCAACGAATATTGTGAAGTTACCCTTCTTTCAAAGGAAAGTCTGATATAAAAGAGAGATAGACTATTAGAAGCAAGAGCTGTGGACAGGTTGAAGTCACCTGCTAGTCTCAGTTTCGTCAGTTCTATGATTATTTATTATACACAATTAACTATTATTGATTATGCTGCATTAGTTTTAGTTGGATGAAAATAAATTTGGTGTGATACAAGTGGCTTATATTTATGCTGGTGCTTCTAATAGAGACATGGGCTAGAATAGAATATAGAAGTTGATCATATTTTGAGTTCAATTTTTTTGGACAATATTAAAAAATATATTTTTTAGAAATTTAAAGAAACAATTGGCATTTTACTAGATATACATATGTATGCACACGTAAGATGAAAATTAAGTTTCAATTATTTAATTGTTGAAATATGTTGACGAAATGAGTACAAATGTACTTATAGAGGAAAATGTGTCACTTTGCCAACACGATGGGGATACTTGATATGTATGTGAATTCAGCATTTTAAGTCTAAAGATTTGAAATTCTAAGTATATTTGAATGACATAAATACATAATTCAAATAAAATTGTTTTTTTAATAACAGAGAAATGAATTGAGTACGGGTATAGGCGTATAGATGCACGGACAGCATGGACTTTTGTTGTATAAAAACGAAATATTATTATTATTATTATTATGATTTGTTTTAATGGCGAACCTTAAAGTCTTAGTATCCGTTAATTTATTTTAAATTTAAACTTAAATTTATTTGTGATTGTTTTGTTTTGTTGTACATCCGTCGATACGTGGGTTATGTGTATTACATACTTAGAAGTTAGATAATTTGGAATATTCATTCTTAGCCCCAATCGAAAGCTGATTCAATATAACAATAAAAAAATAATAAGTGAATAACAAGAAGTATTTAAATATTGTATCATGTCAATGCACCGTCTCTATCGCAATCAAAACAATTAAGAAAGCTCTAGTCGAGACTGCTCGACTACGAGATCCCCTGAACCCTTCGAGCAAAAGCCATTTCAATCATTTTTTGCGTCTCTTTGCTTATACAAACACACACATACACACGCAAACACACATGCATAGACACATATAGGGGTGGGGTTCTGAAATTGAATAAAAACCGAAATTCTATAACGTACATATGAATCTACATTTAAAATTTGGATACTCTATCTCTAAAGATGTAGGAGATATAATTTTATAACTGCATTTCGATAAGGCTTTTTATCGATAAAAAATAACGGGACGAGTTATCGATTTTTGGTGATAAGTTCGATATCCGCGCTGTATATACGGTCATTTTAAAAAAAGTTCAAGTCTCTAGCTCTGATATCTTCTGAAATCGACGCGTTCATACATACGGACAGACGGACAGAGCTAAATCAACTCAGCTCTTCACCCTGATCAAGAATATATATACTTTGTGGGGTCTGCCACGCCTTCTTCTCCCTGTTACATATTTTTAACAAAACCATTATACCCTGATTTCCCATTTTCAATGGGTTCAGGGTATAATAACAAAATATACCTTTATAAGCATCGAAATGATCGGCAGGTAGCTTAACGAACGTTAGATTTAAGTCTTTAATTCAATTGCCTACATGATGTCAAATCCAAACTGTATTTATATTCATATACATACATATGTAGAATTGGCATTGAAACTTTTAATTCTCTGAATAGAAAAGAATACACATATTTAAGTGATTGTGCACATGCAGAGAGAAATACGTTCGCTTTCGCTAATAGGCTAAACTGTTGCTTAATAGCTGCTCTCTTACTTAACGGATCATAATGATATATTATTCCATTGTACATTTGTCCATTCGGTTAAGGTGCTAGGGTCTTCCACATATATACGAAAGTGCAACTGAACGTAAATTTTAAGAATTTTGAGTTTCAAGAATTACGAAAAAAAAGAAATACAAAATAATAATAATATTTTAAAATGTGACTTGATATAATTGATTAGATTAATACCAATAATAATTTGAGCCGATTTGATTAAAAGGACAATAATTAGTACTTATTTTGATTTGTCAGGATAGATCGAATCAGTTCGTAGTCCAGATAAAAGATAAGCATTATGGAATCTCCCACTCCCGTTGAACATTTATAAACTAATTACCCATTTTCATTGGGTAAACTGTGTATCTACACATAGAATTCCTTAAATAGCAAACAATTTAAATTAGTTCAGTTTGATTGCTGCATCTTTTGACTACACATAGCTACCCTCGTGTACAGAAGGCCTTCTACTGAATATTCCCAGCTACAGAGCTCCTGTTTGTGCCTACTTTTTAGCTCTACATCAAGGACGTGGCGTTTAATATGTATGAAGGAATACATGCTGCTGCTGCTGCTGCTGCTGCACAGCCATTAAAGAGATAAAGTTTTCGTTTTTGATCACTTTTTAAGTCAATTGCACTATTCGGGCGCGCGTGATACAATTCGCGCAATCCTGCTGCTCCACTCGTGACTGGAAACAAAACACTTCCTGTCCCCGTTTCAGCTTTACGCTTTATGGCGGGCGTTAAATGGCGAGCGGGTGCCTTGTGCGGCATAAATGTTCACACGGTATCCAGCGGGAAATGATTAAATAGATCACGTACAGTCGTAACAGCTACGCACACACGCGCACGCACTCACTCGCACTCACACTCACACACTGTTACAGTTAACTGTAAAAGGCAATGGCGACACTTAAGGCCCGACGCTGCCTAATCCGGCACCGCAAAATGGAGCCATGAGTTTGCAACCCTCGCACTCCTCGGTTATTCTCCCATCCCATCCACCGTAAAAGCGTTGTCTGTGCACACACACACACGCACACGCACACGCACACGCACACGCACACATACTCAGACACACACACACACATATTATCAACAATGTTGCAGCGCACAGATAAGAGTTTGCGCGACGTTAACTGTTGGTGGGCGTGGCCTGGTTGCTTGGGAAAGTGAGTGACTGTGTGTGTGTGTGTGTGTGTGTGTGCGAGAGACAAATGGCGGGCATAAGGCAGCAGTGCTGCCAGACTGGCAAAAACTGTACGCAGAGTATGCATAGGTAGCACACACATCAATACCCATTAATTTAATAAAAAATTATTGCTCTTTGAAAAATGTATGTTATATATGGACAGTATTATTCACAAATTAACATTTATAGTTAACTAGCTGACCCGGCAAACGTCGCTTTGCCCTATCCATTAATTCCTCTACGTCTGTTGACAACGAATCTGCGCGCTTCTCTTCGTTCTTTGCTGGTTTCGCTCATCTCGTGTCTCTTACAATTTTGATACACCTAACTGGATGCAGGAGATCATTTAGAAAATGCCTGCAGCAGCAGAGAATATTCCCATTGGATCGACTGCAACGATCTCTACCTGGCGCCCAGCTCAAAAAAAAAAAAAAAAAAAAAAAAAAAAAGTAAAATACAAAAAATTAAAAATAAAAAAATAAAAAATTTTTAAATAAAAAAAATAAATAAATAAACAAAAAATTAAAAAAAAAAAACAAAAAAAAAAAAAAAATTAAAAAAAAAAATATTGCTCTGCACGTACGACTGACCCCACCGGGTCTGGACGACTGAATAAATTCCACAGCTGCTGCCCTTTATATAGGGCGACTTCCACTCAAATTTTGAGCAGAGCGCCAGATAGAGCAATGGAAACATTCTCTGCTGCTGCAGGTGTTATCTAACTGATCTCCTAGAGTTCTTCTGCATCCCTTACTCTTCTTAGGCAGACGGACTGACAGACAGACAGTGAAATAAATATATATATATATATATATATATATATATATATATATATATAGATATTATTACATTAATATATTACTTAGAGTCCGACACAATAGAATAAAACGAGCGAAAGCTGAAGGAACAGTTTCTTTGCTTATTTTAAAACAAATTTATTGATTTCATATTCATGTTCATATGCAAAAATTTTACAAAATAAATTTTTATTTTTGTTATTAAAAATAAATGCATTCTAATATTAGGATTCGAAGTAGCATAATTACTATTAAGAAAAAAAAACAATTTGTGTTCTGTTAAAAAATAAAAACAGTCGGGTGGCCACATGATCTGCGAATATTATTAAATACATAAAAGTATACAAATATACAATTTGTATCTAAGGATGTAGCAGATATACTTTTATAGCTGATTTCTCATAGAGGTTTTAAAAGATAACACAAAAACGGCAATAGATTTCGATATACACAAGCATATCAAACGAATTTTCAATCATTTGGACAGACGAACAGACGCCGTTCTGGTCAAAAATATACATACATTCGTATGTATGTACCAAGCCATCACTTGCCTGGTACATACATGTGCAGTATATCTTTCAGCGTATAAAAATGACTATTTATTAGTTCGTTTACGAAGAAACAATCACTGCTTCTCGCATGTAAAATATGGAAGACACATGTGCATGCACATATACTTTATTTCGAGTGCCTCATATTCAAAAAGATTTCAGTTGAGCAATCGCTTGCCAAACTAAGTTTTTTATGCCCCTATTATGAACAACACTGCATGTGTCTCAATATTTTCCAATTAATTGAATGCATTAATGCCAATTTTACTTAAAATGGATCTAACTCTTATTAATAATATTTTGTCTATTACTAATAACCTATGGGAAATACATACATGTGTTCGTGAAATATCCTAATGTTATCTCAACTAATGTTAAAATACATACATAAAATGTAAAACGTTATACATGTACATTGTTATAACAGAGTCTGTTATGTGTGGTGGTGAACAATAAATGAACCACAGGTGGCGCTGTGAATAAGAACGCCATTTTATTCTGAACGAAATCTCATACTTTTGTGTTCTCCTTTGATACACAATTCGTTAAGTGTGGAGTACTTCTGCTCGCGTGTGGAGTAAAACTGTTAGGGATGTTATGTTATGGAACAGGTTGAGAGTAATTTATAAGAGTATACTACACAAAAATTGGTGGGCGGAGCTAAATTCAATAATGGCCGCCAAGAGTCATAAATATGGTGTGCACATGTGGTACAAATGTACCAAAAGAGGTACTTAAACAAATAGGTACATTTTCTCATTAATTTGAGTGAATTTGGAGGTAATTTTTGAGACTTTATTAATCTAATGTAAGTAATTACAATAATGATTTCTTGTGGGGTGATAATTTCATGTATGAATGATTAGATTAATAATTAGTGAACAAACAGAAGTCGAATTAAATGTCTCATTAGAAGACATATAAATATATAAATAATAATAATAATGCTTGTTTAATAATAAGTGTGTTTCTACTGATTAGAGCGAAGGTAGTCTGAAATACCTTCCATAAATTTATAATTCGCATATGTTGATATGTGGCTTTCAGTATTGTTGGACCTGGCTCTGTCCATATTTTCATATGAACAAAACTTGTTTTCAAATTGAAGATAGACATTTTGTAAACCTGCCTTACAAGCTGCTAATAATATGGCGATACGCCCACTGGACGTGTGACAAATCAGAAAATACAATCTGTTTTTAAGCATAAACATTCATATCTGAAGCGGTATTCAAATTTAAGATTTTGAAATTTATTTTGAAAAAAAAAAAATAAGGACGTGTCCTATAAAATATATTCTATACATATGCTTATATAATATCAATAGCTTTCAAATTATCATCATATATATTTATATACTATATGGAGTATATATATTTACATGCATTGAGAGCTTGGCAAGTCGAGAAAAAAGTAGAAGTTTTTAAATTTTATATCTGATAAACTTCCCCCCACTCCCCTTATTCTCTACAGCTTCACCTATAAATAATATAAATATATAATATACATATATTTAAATAATATTCAACGTGCATTACAAATTTCTATAAGATTTAGTTAAATTTGATGCTGGAGTCTAGCCGACGGCAAGTCACGATTTGATTTTAGTTTCATCGTGAATAATTTAAGTAAATTCTCCTATATCGATATCTCTGTATTATATTCTACGAAATCTATTTGAGCGCAGATTCTGTAGACCTTGACTCTACCCATGCTACACAGAAAATGACATTACATAATAATATTGCGTAGATGTGCGTTTGGCCACGCTTAGGCTGTCAGTCTTCAGGTGCGCAGCCTGACCTTGAGATAGGGCTCTGTGTGCGAGGAGCGATTTCTAAACCCATTCTGGAACGTGAAAAGAGTTGAGGGGTGCGCACCCATCGGATATAGGAAATTAAATGAGCGATGTCGGCTGTTCAAGGTTAGCGAGAGCGGTAGTTTATTTTATTATCTTTCTTTTTTGTGTGGCTGTGGAACATTTGGGCTGTGCGGCCGAAGAGGCCGAGATGCAAATCAGTGTGACTTTCGGCATGCGGAGTGCTCGACATGTGTTGGCTCTAGGTTGGCCTAAGGATGTGTTATGTGAGAGTTTAGCTTGGATCTACGCGCACTGCAGTTTCGCTGCAATCAAACAGAGTTCTTAGACATTCGAAGGACAACGCTCCCAGCTCCCAAATGATGGCAGCGATAAAAAGAGCTGCGCGTGGTTTTCGCATTTAAGTGTTCGCTTCTGCTCGGTCGATTGCAAAATCTAAGCGAAATTAGAGCGGCTCCGACATCGTAAATCCAAATCGCCCGTCTGGCGGTCAGTTCGTTTACGTGAACTCGTAAAAGGACGCGGCTCGGCCCTTGTCTTAAACTAAAATGTGCTCCACGACATTTGCCCACGTCTAAAACACACACAAATATATATTTCTGACAATGTTGAATCTGCTCTCGTGCGCGGGCTCCCAAAAAGAAGAAAAAAGAGGAAAGAGGAAAGAAAAGAAAGAAGTGCAGAAATTGCGTGGAAATAAACGACGGAAAAAGGAAAAGAAGCGGTTTTATTGCCAACAACGGACTTTTCGAAAATGTCAATTTCGTTTTAATGGCATCAAATGTTTGAGAAGCTTATGTGGATTGCTGTCACAAAGTGGATTTCAAGTTTGTTTACTTTGTCGACGGTCTTAAATAGCTCCCGCTCCCAGTTAAGCATTCCTCAGATTCCATTCAGGACGATTAATCTGCAGTATAATTGATTCGAGATTCAAATGCTGGGAATTCATTTCCAGCTTGCGCCAAGGATATTCATATTGTTATACACATATATGTATATACGGATATATATGTAGGTATATACATATGTTTAGCATCAGCCTTGATTAGAGTCAATAACTTCTTTAGTCTCGGTCATGAATTTATTATGAATATGGGTACTTCTAAGACATAAACGAGATACGCATCAGCTCTGAAAATGCAAATGCACCTAGGCATAGATGGATGCTGCTGAGCTTGTCAGAGGTGACGTCTGCCATAAAAAGTGACTAGGGACAGCGCTGTGCATACGCTTCTTGGTCCCATTGAGAATACATTTTTATGGCTGATCAATAGGATTTGTATAATGAGCCCGCGGTGGACTCCATAAAATTAATGCGCCTGCGCCATTTTCCTTTTTCGAAAACAAACCCGGACCCCAGCTCAACGCCAGATCGAACCGAAATACACAACTGAAAAGAAATCTGATATCATTCGGCGTCCGTTAAAAAGAGACCCGCGTCTTTTATGCGCCTCGTTCTGATATTGTGAAGCAGATTTTTACCATTTTGGATACAGTTTTGTTTTTGTTGTTGCTTTTTGTTTTCTGGGCCCTTTTGCTGTGAGCGGCCATCGTCTCAGTCTCAGTCTCAGTCGCAGTCGAAGTCTCAGTCTCCGTCACATTCCCAGCCTCTGACCACCGAGAGGTTGCTGGCCTTTGTTGCTGTACTTTTTAACAAGTTTTATGGGTTGTCATGTGTCAAATGGAAATGGGAATTTATGTGTTTGTAATTGAACGCATGCCGCGAGCTGTGCAGTCCAGAGGAGGACCACAAATCTCCGATTCGTGTACTGAACAGCCAACAGCCTGACAGACCGCCGACCGTCGACTGCGCCCGCGGTCCATTACTAAGCCGATCCCAGCAGCCGACGCGGCCATCTTGGAGCCTCACACATGATCCGCATTATGCTGGTGCCGCAACCACAGTATTAACATAAATTATACCCTCCTTGGGAATCTCGCCTTGCTATCTACCTGGCATGGCATGGCCTGGCCTGGCATGGCTGGGTCTGACAGCAAGTTGCTGCCAATGCGGCATTGACTTGCCACGATCGAACAGCTTTCCAGTAACCCTGAGATAATCAGCAATAGTTAGTTTAGTTTCCCGAACTTTAGTTCAAAATGTATGAAAACCTCGCTGTGATATGCTGCATGAAGACAAGGAATCGAAGAATTTTAGACATTCTCTAGTTCAATAATTGCAATGAACAATTTCCGACAGTCTCTAGTTCAATAATTGCACTGGCAGTGGCAGTAAATATTTGTTACTCATTTACACACTTTGCAAATTCACTTTCAAGTCATATTTCCATAGGCTTATTTGCCATACGCCATTAAATTTTGGGACCTTTGGACGCTAGACTTCCAAAAATCACAACGATGCCTAGCGAAATGTATTTTGAATAGTTTTGAGTCTGTTGAACAATTTCTATTGAGGTGCATAAATATTCCTAGCTAAATGTCTAAAAATACTCCCTTTAAGAGGCTATAACAAGTTGCATTTTCGATTCTAAATGAATTGGTGGAAAATAATATTTTGGTCAAATAAGACTCGCTTAATATAGTAAATGACAAATTGAAATATCGAACTGGCGTTTTTGTATTCATTGAACAAAGTTAAAGCGCTTTAATATATTTGTGGGAGGGATAATAACAGATATAAGAAATATATTAGAAATAACTTTGATTGAGTCGTTGGGTACAATCATAGAACTATCTCTTGATTTACAATTTCCCTAAAACTCTTTAGATTTGTATCTAAAAAAATAAAATGAATATATATTTAACCTATTTATAAATACATTCAAGAGATGCATAATCATCAGTTTGTTTTCTCGTAAATCTTATATATTGATTGCCGTTTATTATATCGAATGTCAACATAATTGCTGCTATTCCCTTTTGGAGTCACCTCTGTATTTGGTCCCGTTCCTTCGACACCTGAGTATGCAAATGAATATTGACATTTTGACATTTGCTAATGGCAACATGGTAAGTCACTTTCGTCGAAGCTCTGCGCTGATTTCATGACTTATTGGCGTCATTATGAAAGCAGCTATTAAATTAGGTTTATGTCTCAATTAGTTGGTACCTTCGATCATAAATTGTGCGGCGCGAGTAGGCAGGCCAGAATACGGCGGGCCAGAATACGGCGGGCCAGAATACGGCAGGCCGCGCGGCAGCTATTCATTTCCATAACAATTCCAAGTGAAACTTACACCCAATCGAAATACTCGCTCCGATTGTCTAGAAACGTAATAAAAGGGTGGAACCATTCGACATTCGGCATTCACCATTCGGCATTCACTATTCGGCATTCACTATTCGCCATCTGGCACTCATGTACCACGAAAACAAGCGGCAGAGCTATTGGAGCAGTAGCCGCGTCGATGACGAGTTTAAGTGCAAGAGACGACAACTCCGATAGTAAAACTTGTTATAGGCAATTAAACAAAATAATGAATGAGTGCACTGATTTTAAAAGTCTTTTCCGCATTTCTGCTCCCGCTCATGTTGCCCCATATCCATATTCAGATGCTAAAATGAAATGTACTATATATGTATGTCGGCTCATCAATATCTTTGCCCTTACTTTGATAGTAATTCTGAGCATACAAAGAAATTCGTATCGTATATTGTAATACACAGTGCGTATACGTGATGCCTATGGGCGGAAGGAGATGCCAGGATCATTGCATTTTAATATTATCCAGTTGGCAGTTGGCAGTTGGCCGTTGGCTATAGCCGCCTTCTTCGTTGCTTCCGCATCGTTGGCTTCATTTCATTTGCCTTCATTGTTGCCAGCCTCAATTTTTACGCTGATGAAGTCGATGGAGAAGGAGAAGGAGATTGTGTGCATCATTTTAATGGCTCTGTGGCGAAAATGTAGACGACGACGGAAATTACATTTTTCGGCTACATTAAAACGGGGCGCAGACAGCTGATGTCAAAAGAATCGCACGAGCTTAGGAACTTTTCCTGCACCGATGAATATCCTTGCAAAGCCAAAAGAGTCAGCGTCTGCCTGGCACGTGGAGTGCCGAAACAAATTATAATAAAATCTCTGGGGTTTATGGGACTTTTCGAAAAATGTCATTTACATATCTTATTTTATGATTTCTTTCTTTTGCATCTTCACAATTTTAAAGCGAATTTCCTTAAGCATTTGAAACGTTTCAAAACCTCGCTTTAAGGAAAAAGTGTAAATGTCAATAGGTAAACAATTATTGTTTACTGTTTAAACTAATTAACGTAGTATACATTATGAGTGAATTCAATTGAAAATTTAAAAATAAGTACAGAGAGTTTCCTAATGTGTCACTTGAGTGAATAATGATTCCTGTGCTCTTAATATACATTTAATTGTATTTAACTAAGACGTTTCGCATAGGTTGTTGATATTATAATCAGTTTCCTAGTATCTGTTTACACTTTAAATGATAAATGATATTAATGATATGATATTATTTCTTAATATTTCCTAATAATTTATTGCTAATGGGATTACTTTTTATTCTGCAACACAAAAGACCGCAAAGCATTGCTTAGTAAAAATATAACTCTGCACATTTTGCGTATACTTGAAATTCGCTTCGTTTATTTACAAGTTAAATATCGACCCTGGTTGATTGTGATACGAATACATATATAAAATACATATGAACAGTTGACTCCGAACCATTCTATAACTTTTAATAACTTGAAGGTGTCTAATATTTTGTGGTTCGATCTCTATGGCAGTTAGTTAAGTTAAGCGAATTTATGAAAGCTTTTAGTTGCTTGCGCACAAGAAAGAAGACGAGGATGTCCTTGCCTCCTTAAACGTTTTACTAGCTGAGTTGCGACTTTTCACTCATTCACTCATTCACTCAGCCAAACCCAACTTAGTGGGTATGTGTGTGTGTATGTGTGTTTGTATCTGGGTGCGCAAATAAATAAGTGAAGAAAATGAGGGCCAAGCCTTGCGGCCGCAGCAGTAGAAGCAAAGGCAGAGGCAGAGGCAGGGGGAGGGGCAGAGGCAGAAGCCATAAATTTCGCCTGTCACTGTCTTAATGGGGCGACTGTCCTAAATTTATGCCACAATCAGCAGCAAGCAGCGAGCAGCGAGCAGCGGGCAGCTAGCAACGGATACCAATGGGTAGGAGTGCCAATCCCTGGTCTCTCGCCTCCGGTTGCTGGTCTCTGGTCTCTCGTCTCTGGTCACAATCCAATGCCAGCAGACTGCCACTCGCACCCTTGTGTGTGTCCTGCGGCAAGCAGGAAAACTAAAAGAAAAACAACAATAACTTATAAGTCGTAAAATTCGCCTTCCTTCGCCTCCTGTGCCTTAGACGGCGCCTGGCGATGAAAACGGCACGAAATGCGAATGGAATGCGAAACTGTTCTGGACAATTTCCCAAATGTATCGCCTTGCCATTCGATTAGCAATCGCCGTCTCCGCTGTCCCCGCCGCAGCAGGATTTCGTAGTCAGAACACGAAACAGTAGCGCCCTCAGTGGCGACACATCCCGCTATTACTCAGTTACAGCTGTCAGGCCAGGCCAGCCATTGCGAATAAGGGAAAACGGGCAAATGGGCAAATGGAAAATGTCTGCTTAAGATGGCTGACTTCCTCTCCCTTGCCAAGGGTTGTTCCTTCGATATTTTTGCTTGGTCGGCCAAAAAATATCCAACTAATTGAAACGAGGAAATTGCAAAATATTTTCAAGCTCATTGAACTGAATCATAAATTTGAGTTCTTCTTATACGTCGGTATATCAAATATAGAACAGCATAGAAATCAATAAAAAGAATCTTATACATACATAAGACACATTATACATAGCGCTATATGCCTCCAATTCGAATTTAAAGGCTTTCAGTCGAAACTAATTATATTGATATACCATAAGTAGCTAATCAAAACTTAAAGATTATGAAAATTATTAGCGGTTTGGCCACTTGATATACATATATGCATAAAGGTTCAGATATTCGCTTTAATATTATATTTACTACGAATAACTTATAAAACTAGTATATTTAAGCATTGATTGTATTGCAAACAACTTTTTGAATAAGTCCAATAAGTCGTATGGCATTCATTTTCCACCGTCCTTGTTTTATTTAAATTTCTGTGAATAAAACTATACAGTCAAATATACATAAGTAAATATTCAAATATATATACATAGGTATATACATAAATAATAATTCATTATTAACAATATTTATTGACAGACTCTTTGTGTAAATGACTGATAGATTGATTATCAATTCATATTTAAAGCCAAGAGGTAAACCCGCAAAACATTTCATCACTTTTATGTCTTGCCTAACTACTGATGGCATTTCAATATAATTATGTATTAGATTATGCATTATAGGTATATATTAATAATTATTTATTTATTTATTATTACTTCTACTGTTTTTTTTTTTACATTTATATTTTTAATTTACATATAAAAGAATCAGCTTCATTGCTCCTTCGGCCTGAGCCGTGGGTTAATCAGTGGGGCAGACAGGTACACTATGTAAATATGTGTTTGTATGCGTGTGTACATACACAAATATTTATTAGAATGAATTTCCCTCCAAAATGCCGAATAAACTCAGCGCTTAAAGGAACCTCAGTCCAGTTGGAATTTTCCACTTCGTGTGGTGTGTATCAAGAGGTAAAGCTGGAAGAGGAAGAGGAGGAGGAAGAGAGTGGCTGTCGTTTGCAGGAAATCACGAATGCGAGGCGAGTGCTGTGCGAGAGCGAGTCGAACGAACCGAAAGCCAGAGATTTCAACTCGCAAAGTGGTGATTTCGTATTTGGCTTACACACACACACGCACACACACATACTGGTTCTGTGTGTGTGCGCGTGGTTGCGAGAGTGTGTTTGTAGGTACGCTGGTGTAGCTCTTTAATGGTGTTGTTCTGGTTTTGGCGCTTGGCGTTTTTTACGGTGCGCCGCCCGAGTATTTACCACTTTACAATGGAGTTTTAGTACCCACGAGTCGTCATTGTCGTCGTCATCATCGCCGCATAAAGTCGAAATTAAAACCGCGGAGTGTTAGCCATAAACCAGTTAAATCAACCCAATCGTAGCTCGATATAATCAGCGTCAATCCCAGTTCAGCCATTTTCAATAATTTAATTGTTCGACTCATCCATAGAGAGCATTAAAAACCGATCAACCAAATCGCCAATAGTACCTAGCACTCGTCTCGTTTTTAATGCACATAGATAACATACATTATACATACATATATTGAAAACTTACGCCAATAATTGAGTGGTTTGTGTGTGCTCGACGAGAAACTCAGATAAAATGAAGAAGCTGCGTTGGAGAAGTGTACAAGTCTGAGAAGAAAAAGCCCAACTAGAAAATAAGTAACTTCATTTCAAGGTCAAGCCACAGAGGTATGTAGATATATGTTGGGTTTATTTACTTTTTAATCAAATAGAAACAAATCAATTATCGTATATACATATACATTGGTGTTAAAAATAATTATGAATATACATATATAAATGTTAAAAATATCAGTGTACACCTGAAAGAAACTTGCGATAATGCTTTTTAATATATATTTTTAAATATTATGCAACAAGACATAAATTAGTCTATAAACAGGGACTTTCTGGTCAAGGGGTAATTGTACAAAAATTGCAATCATGTAAACGGGGCAGCTTTTTAACTGTTTTGCCATTAAATCTATGTGAACTAGCAGCATCAATTAAAATAATTAATTATTGTAGTTGCCATAATAACTTTGTTGACCCGGGTAATGGTTGCATTTACTCTTTCAGGCATCTATTATACTCTGAACAAATTGAAAATAGTTGTGAAAATGTATGAAGGAGACGTGGAAAACTGTATATATATTCTTGATTAGGATAAAGAGCACAATCGATCTCGTAAGTCTCAAAAGCTATAGACTTGAAATTAAAATTTTTAAATCTTTATACCTATATACTTATACGAGTTAATAATTTTTGCTCACTTCCTTGATGTAAGATGGAAAACTCCAATTTGATGTGGTGGCTTCTGAAATGAAAACACAGATTTTATAAATGTATATATGTATGTGTGGAATCTCGGCCAGAATGGTTTTAAAGTCTGTAAAACTTGGAAAACGTATTGAAGCTTATTAATATTATACAAGAAACATTTACCTTGACTCGTGTATAAATTATATATATTTTTTATATTAGAGACAAATGCCTCAGGATTTTTACTGAGCGTCATTGCTCACTTTGATTCGGGTTTCGATTTTTTCAGACCCTTCCTAACACATAAAATAATTGTCTTGCTAAATACGCACTGTGTCTTTGTTTATCTTGATAACACTGTAAGAATAGTAGAGTCCATTTAGAATAAAATTAGTTGAACACTTGGATTCCGCTAGCACATCCCATACTACATTCCAATCGCAGTTATTACGCGTTGTTTTCTGTGTGTGTGTGATGTTGAAATGTATCGTTGTAATGTATACATATATTCTATTTACGAAATTGACATGATAGCAAAATGAAGTAACATAGGAGGATTCTCTTTATATTAATGTTTAAATTGTGACAATATGTAAGTTTGAAGCTCAAAAGTTGTAGTTGCGGTAGATAATAAATAAAGTTATATGTCTTAGCGTAACATGTCTGAGTGTATTTATTGTAGCTCGGTTAGTAAGTTGAACTCTCATTTACCTCAGCACATTGTATGTTATTTTGTTTCTATTGAGTTTAAATTTGTATGGCATCAACCCTTTTTGAGAGAATGAATTCGAAGTGACTGGTGTGTTGGAAGGGACTGATATCAATATTAGTTATAAGTATTCTCTTTTCTTTTTGCACCTATAATGACTTCTACTGAGTATTATTGCAGACGTTGTCCTATAGAACAGTTTCGATTTTTTCAGATTGTTCAGCAAATGTTTTTCGTTGATTTGTACCAACGCTACAAGAATTCCATTCAAGCCTTCTTACATAATTAAATACATCGTCTTCTGGCAGAGCTATGTATGCATTCAATGTTTTCCTTGCACTTATTACATTATTGTAATAGTACATAAAATACTGTAATTGGTATAAACTAAATTTTAAATGATTTGATTTGAAATTCTCGTAAATTACTTAAGTCAATGCAATATAATTAATATCAATTCGGGTTCCTATAGTATTCGCAATTCAATGTTAGGCCAGTCGAAATCAATCCTTTTTTATAAGTTGTGCTCGAAGAGCTCTCACCCAGAGGACTGACCCGTACTTCCAATTAGATATATAGGAAAGCCGCTGCTGTGCTGTTGCTGCGGCTAATTAGTGAGGAGAAGCTGAATTAAGCTCATTGCAAATGGCCTAAATGGCTTCTGTGCAGGCATTTTTGGTGATGTTGATCTGTGTGCTGCCATTTACGACTATCTCAATAAAATTAATGCATAATTACAGCAATAACACACAAAAATTATGACAGCAATGGCAGGAGACAGTGGCAGCGGCAGGGGCAGGGGCAGAGAGGGAGTGGCAGTGGCAGTGGCACCACGGCCAACTGGCAATTGCAATAAATATTTACAGCCAAGCAAACACTTGCTCAAATTAAGGACTCGTTAAAGGGAAATCGAAACGGAATGGAATCGAAGCATTGAATCAGCGAGCAAACGTACAAATTGATAAAAAGATAAAAATAAACAATAATGACTTCCATGGACCGACTCTGAAGCACACCCAAATATTGGAGTCCAGTAGCTGGACACTGGGAAGTAAAGTGCAATCTGTCTGGAAGTTTAGCAATAAGCGGCTGCTTCGGCGATCTGCTGTTGTCTTACCGAATTGTAAATCGGAGGCAGCAGCTGTGGATGCTTTTTACGAGTGCAAAGCAAGCGTAGCCTTCGCTCTGCTCCGAGCTCAAATTCAAACCCGAAACCGAACCCGAACCCGAACCCGAACCCGAAACCGAACCTGAAACCCGGTATGCTTCCAGCTATTTCGTATGATTAACTTTCGGATTTTGTAAAATTATAATGGATGCGGTACCCGTCCGGGTGGGATTTTGTGTGGTTTGTGTGGATATTCTCTTGCTTTTGCAAATGGCGTCTTTTACCCTTGGGCCCCACTTGCAAAAGGAATTAAGGTCGTAAAATGCTCAAACATAGGCTTCCGCTTTTGCCTGTGCTTCCGTGTGCCGAGTTCAAGCCTCCAGAAGGAGAGCTCGTAAAAAGGGGGAAATACATTAAGTTTGCAACCCCCAAAAATTGCGGTAACAATAACAACATCAACAGCCTGCACGTCTGTGTCTGTGTGTGTGTGTGAGAGAGAGAGAATCAGAGGGGATGTAGACAGAATCTGCATTAGCATGCTTCCAAAATTCAGTCGCCCATCAACAGGCCCACTTCAGTATATACATATTATATGTATGTATATACATATATACATATTTTTATGAATTATACGACACTCGCACGCATTCAAAAATTAAGCCCTGCGTGGGTTGTCAGGTTATCAGCAACATTTTTTATTACGACTCCATTCTACACTCCCCATGGCTAAATATGCCCTCATCAATTTGATTAGGAATACCGTATTGTATTTCATTGCATTTCGGCCTTCCAATTCGTGATGTAGTAAAACTATTCTATCACACTACACTAAACCATTCTGAATAATATATAATATTATAATCTAACAAAATATAAGAAATGCATATAATACATGGTGTAGTTGTTAATATATTACAATATAAGATTCAAGCAACATAACTCAATGCATACTACTATAAGTTATTTTAATATTAAAATATTATACATAAAATCATGATGTCATCATTGTCAATTTTAGTGTTAATAGCTTCTTGACGAAATGAAACACAAAATTATACAGTAGAAAAGTCTTATCAAAATAAAACAAAAATTGAATGCCATTTATATTATTTTGCTTTACGCTCTCCCTCTTATTGTCTTGTTTTAAGGCATTTATTTATTTCTTTTTTTTCGAAAATAAGATATTTCAATATTATTTTCTGGAGGGAATAAAAAATCAATATTAACTAAAGACAGCATTAAATAAACACATATGAATTCTTGAATATTGCAAGCAGACGACTTGGAATCGTAAATAATTTTGTTATTAAATATATGTATGTATATGTATGTATATGTATTTCTAATTTATATGTACTTGAGAAGAAAGTATGCACTTAAAGCAACACTAAGGGGGAATTTACATATTGAAACATTAAATACATATGTATATGTATGTATCTGTTGAATAGGGTTACTTAAAGTTTTAAAACGGATAGCTCACAACTGATTAGAAACTCTCTGAGATAGCGAATGAACGGAACTGCCTTACGGCGCAAGCAAACAAATACCGAGAAAATGGATACAAGACAAAGGCGCGCACACCAAACGAGGGAGCAATAAAATGGCCACGAAAGAGAATGAGAATGCGAATGCGAATGAGAATGAGAAACGACGACGAAGAACAACGGCTGAATGAGCAGAGGGGCCGCTCTGTCTTTATTCTGTAGTGATACCCAGAGTCACGAGATAGGGATGCCAGGCGCGCTGACAGATACACACATATAATGATACATATGTACATAGCCGAAAGCAGGGCGAGTGAGTGAGTGAGTGTGTGTGCGTGTGCGTGTGTGTGCGACAGCAAGTGGACTTGCGCACGTGTACGAGCGAGATGCCCACTGTGGGAGAGTGAGTGAGAGCGCAATTGAGGGGCGGGCAGAGCGCCGAATACGAACGGGCAACGAGACCGCAAAGAGTCAACGGAGGCAGCGACGCAGCGCAACGCAATGCAGCACGACGCGAAGCGACTGCGGAGAGGCCACACGAAAAAGGCGAATGCAAACCAAAACGCAAAACAAACTTAAAAACTAACGCAGAGACGAGAGCAAACACGAGAGCAAGACGTACGCATAGAGTCGAAAAAGGAAAGAAGGGAGGAAGGCGAAGAACGCGAAGAGGAGCAGCGACAGCAACAGCAACAGCAACAGCAACAGCAACAGCAGCAGCAGAAGCAGCAGCAGCGGCAGCAGCAAACGGAAAAAACATTTTCCAGCCTCGTCGACTTTTTACAACGAATTTTATGGCATTTGGTCATAAACTTCTTGTTAGTGTAGAGCGGATCGCAGCGCGTGAGAACCGAGCACAGCGAACCGAAAGCAAACGAAGCAAAAAGACAGAAAAACAGAGAAAAACAATCAGAAGCCCAAGCGGCAAAAGGCAAACGGCAAACAGCAAACGGCAAACAATAACAATAAGAATAAGAATAAGAATATCCATCCGCACAATTAGAATGCCAGCTTTAGAATTCTTATCACCTTTAACCAAACGAATTAGTGCCTAAATCGTGATTCTGCAGTAAAGTAGTGTGGTGCCGCGCGTGAAAATGAAATAAAGTTGTCAAAGTGAATAAAAATGCAGTCTGTGGCTGCTGCACTCATCTAGCATCAGCATCAGCATCAGCATCAGCATCTAGCTTCTGCAGCTCCCCCCTCCGAGTGCCAACGGACAACTAACGAAGCGCAGAGATTACCGCAGGCGCCCGTCGAGCTTACGTTACGTAAGTAAACTCCCCAATCGACCTGGGTACTATAAGTATGAAAGTGTAAACGAAAACAAAGCGCTCCCAGCCTCTCCTGTCGATGCCAATTAGTGAGTGCGTGCTGAAAACGGTATCCTCGTTCGGGCCAGGTCCTTGCTGCGACAAGGTTACTGCATCAATGCCTACTTCAAGGTTGCTCTCGTTTAATAGGTTCACGTCGCAGCCATTTGGCATTTCAATTGCCAACAACAAATGCCGGCTGTGGGATGCTTATGCATGAGTTGTATTATGCAATTGCCGTAACTGCACATTAATTAGGTGTGAAATGGGATACCTGTGCACCACGACGATCGGCACACACACCCACACACTCGGTCGCTATCAGCTGCGAACAAATGGGCTGAACGAGAAAATGAAATCGAATTAAACGATTCCAACTACAGTTTTCATCCAGTTTTTTATTGTCGGTCAAAAGTACATAGACTTCAAACATTTCTTGTGTGCTATCAGATCATTTTCAAAGCAACGAAAGGCATGCTGGCTAGACTGTCGATTAATTTATTGACTGATCCCAAGCCTCAGTCAACGGTATCTACACTCTCTAAACTTTCATATTATCCTAGTGTTATTGGTACATATATATTATATAAAATGGCATGATTGTAGATCGTTGTAGCCTGATTAATCATCAAGATCTGCAGAGCACTTCACTTAATTAACGATCAGGTGTGAAGTAAACAACTCCGGCCGCGTCCTGTGCTCCCTTTTATGATGGAATCTCGCTTTAATTAACCGCTGATGTCGCTCGTAATGCCACAGTTAGTGCGCTTCAATGGATTTATTGGCCCCACTAAAACCATTCGCACCAGTTCTCTCCCTCACTCTCTCACTCTTACTGCAGTCGCACTTCCAGTCCATTGCGTGTCGCGCTTGGTCACTCGCACCGGCGCTTGCACCTCATCGGCGTCAATTGAGGCAATAATTTCATAAATGTTCTTAATCGTTATACGCTCGGTTTACAGTTTAGCTAGAGCTGCTAACTGGAGCCACTGGCTCCATAAACTTTGATTGCACTTGGACGACTTGATTAAAGCGCAATCAAAGGAAAAATTTTCAGCGCCTTCCCTGGCAAAGGTTCTTCTCCTGCGATACCTGCAGCTCACTGAAAAGGGGCAGGGCTCAAAAATATATATGTGTGAGCATGTGCGTGTCAATGCTCGTGTGTGTGAGAGCATGGGTGCTGCATGTGTGCGTGTGCGACATGCGTATAAGAGGCAAAGGCGAGTCATTGGCCAAACCCTCTTTTGCGGCAGCCATGATAATTCAGCTGCCATTGCGGCTGTGCGTGCGTACACTGAGAGAAATGCATTGGGTAGATAGATGCATACAAATCAGTTTATTATTAATAAACCTATTAAATGCACGCAGTTGACTTTAGTTCCTCATATTACTCAACAACTAATGAGACAAGCTTGTCCATAAATAACAGTTGTAGGTCTTAAGTGCCAATTAATTAACTAATTATTCCAATAAAAACTATAAAATGTGGAAATCGATTTAGCTAATTTACTGAATTCTTTAGCTAAAACTTGTTCAAGTTCAAATCTAAAATATGTGAATATTAAATTGTCTAATTAATTTTTATTAATTTTTAACGGGACCTCGTTTATGTCTGATTTTATTTTTCATTTAAGTATACCCGCAACAGAAGCTGAGAGTGTTCCCACCTCACAAATAACATTTGCTTGAACGCATTTTACAGAAATCTGTTAGGCCTCTGTCTCTTTAACTCCACACCACCAGTTTGACTCACAAATGAATGTTATACAGTTCAGTTATTCCCCGCTAGAGACGCTATCTTATGGGTTTGTGTATAGGCTGCGCTTTGAGTTTAGTGCGCAGACTCGACGACAGAGCGCGCTCTATAGAACTTCAAATTTGCAGCGAAGTCGCGGAGTTCGTTCTTCCAATCAATTATATAATGTAAACTGAATGTTTTAATAGTTCTTAACTTTATGGCTAATATAAGACAAATTACACTAAAATAAATATTTAAAAACAATATTTATTTATTACGTTTTATTATTATGAGAATCTGTAAGTTCTCCCAAATCAAACGATGTGGCTGGATTTTTATTGACTTTCACATAATTACGAATAGATTCAGATGGCGAAAACTAATTAAGATGAATTAAATTGATTAATTTTAAAGAACTTTAGCTCTCTCTCTTTCTCTCCAATATCGATAGGCTGTAATTATAATAGTTAATAAATAAAGGCATTTGAGCAGTTGCACAAAATGAATAAAAGAATAAGAGAATAATAAAGATAACAAATAAAGGGACGAGCCTTCGCTGTATTTCTAGAAGTGGGTGCGGGGCGAGCGAATGCTGCCATCTCTCATGGGACATGTAGTGGTAGTTGAGTTTGTGTCTGCCCTTCCTGATGCGATATGGCCAAGTTGAGCTCCGAGTGGTCTTTGAAGACTGCTGATATTGCTCGTAGCATTGGGGGCATTGATGCGGACACCGAACACGGTGTTGGCGTTGGCGTTGGCGTTGGCAACACATGAGCATTTTCTTCCGAGAACGCTGCGCTAGCGTCGCGAACATTTTCAGTGCACATGGAATTCCCAGGGAAACAGAAACGCTCAAATGTCCGCTGTCAGTTTCGTGGAATAGTGCTCCACATTCGCCAAGCGAGGCTGCCTGCCTGACTTCCGCCGAGGTCACATATGGCAGCAGCTCCGCTGGCTACGCGCGCAGATGACGGCGATTGCTCTGGATGCTTGACAGCATCAGCTGCGCTCTTTATTGCTTCTAGATTTTGTGTGGGCTCATCTGAAGACCGTCGGCACATTTCCCATACGAATAAAATGCTTGCCAACGAATTCGAATAAATGTTTGCCGAGTGCCATAATGTAGAGTAGATGGTGAATTTATTTGGCATATATTGCAGATTGTCTTGCCTTGAACTTGCCTGCTCAGCGTCGGATATTATAATTTTGATTGTAGAAATGATTTTATTGAATAGCATTATATAATATATAGTATATATTGTAGATTCATTATTTCCTTTTGATATCAAAACATTTAATTGCTAATATGTATGAATAAAATAATAATTAATTCAATAAATATGATAATAATTTCATAATATCTGATACCACTAATAAAAATTTAGATTTAAATAAATAATATAATTATTTATCAAAATATACATACATATTATTCCCTTTTTGATTTTTGATATTTTAACTTCAGAATCTTTAATATAAATGAATATGTATGAATAATGCAGTAATACTAATATCACAATAATATTGGAGAGTTAAATAAATAAATATCGTAACATTTATCGCAATTTATCAAAATATACTTTTATACTTTTATACTTTTGATATGAATAAATTATAGTAACATCACATTATAATATACCACTAATAAAAATGCAGATTTAAATCATCATTTATCAAAATATACATATTTATGTATATATTATTTCCTTTCGATATGATTTGAAGCTTAAATATTTTTGTTATGAACTATTACGCGTGAATGCGCACAATAAATCAATAAATAATGATATAATAATGTCAATAAAAATTGAGATTTAAATAAATAATATTATATTTTTATCAATATATGCATACATATTCCCTTTAGATAGAAGTCCTTTTATGCTTAAGTATTTTTTATAAACCAATAAAATAAAATAATTATAAACCAATAATATAATATTATGATCAATATAAATTGAGGTTTATATAGATGATTTATCTATCATTTTATCATATCATATCATATTATCATAATTTATCAATATGTTATATAATTTGGTTTATTTATAGTTTATAGCTTCTATGTGGCTTAGAATTATCTGTGTTTAGTAGCTTGTTAAGTCTTTTCAGCAGATATTTAGGCCATAGCTGGAAATGCAATTTGCAATAGGGAATCTTGCTTTCAGCGCCCGTAAATAACAGTGGATGGGGCGCAAGGAAAGTTTCCTTTAGTTATGGAGAGACATACCCGCAACTCGACGTGTACGTTGGGATTAGTTGGGAGCCAATTTATTTTATGTCCTGAGGCACAAACATAATCATGTCTAATTTTGTTTACTTTCAAAAATGTATATATGTATGTGCGTGTGTGTGTGTGTGTGTGTGTGTGTGTGTGTGTGCATGTTGGTCTGTGTACACGCGTGGGTGACTGTAAGTGAATGCTCAGTGGCACGCCAGCAACGTTGTTGTTACAGCTCTCTCCGGGTTGCTGCCTCGCAGCGAGAATGACAACGACAACGACAACGGCAACGGCAACGGCAACGGCAACGGCAACGTTCATTAACTAAATTTAGAGTGCGACGGCTGTTGTGGCCACGGAATGCCTGGGGCTAGGCAGCAATGGCAGCCTGCAATGGCAGCTCAGCAGGAAATTGGATATATTTACATGGAGTAGAGGCAGCAGAGAAACAAGAACTTTAGGGGAGGAATTGCCCGCACCCCGTCGCAGCGACACAGCCACAGCGCGACTCAGCGACGCAGCGCAAGTTACGCAATCGAATAAGGCAGCGCGAAATCAGAATGCGATGGCGAATGGAGGTCCTTTTGGGTCCTTGGGCCATTTCGCACTTCAGCCCACTCCCGCAGGAGGGTGTGGTTGCGTGGTCGGGCGCCAGCTGGCGGGTGAAAGGGGTGCACGGCTGACGCATGATGCTTGTTGGTTTAAAATTGCGTGCGGTGAGCTCGCCCAAGACTCTAGCCTCGGGTCTGTTGCGTGCCAAAGTCCTCAGGCCCAGTGATATGGGACTGGGGTTGGCCTCTAAGTGTGTGTGTGTGTGTGTGTGTGTGCGGATGTGTGGGTGTGGATGTGGGTGCACATTTTTGAGCAGCGCAAATGAAATTGTATTTAATTTGGGCCCGAATAGGAATGCAATAATGTTTGGTGACTAAAGTCCCGTCACAAAACGGTAGCAATTAAAATGTTTTTAATGAAATTTAGCAAAATGTTTGCTGGCTTGCTGCTCCGAAAGGCTTGGAGATATTTTAATTATTTTGGCGTTGGTTTTACGGTCGGCCTCTCTACCTCCCTCTCTCTCTCTCTGTCTCTCTCTCTCTCTCTTTCTCGTTCTCCGTCTTTCATCTGCGACCGTCTGTCTTCACGGTAGTCGCAATGGCTGTTCAGCCAAGAAAGCCTTAGGTCCCCAGCTTGTATTCACGGCCTCATTCATATGCGTTCGACCACAAGATTTCAATCCATGCTTACTTTTTTACCAGACAGCACACACTCACACACATGCACGCCCGTTGCCAGTCCGCTGGCAATGCGGTTTTTCGCTTTTAAGGCAATATGGCAATAGTAGTCGTGAAGTCAGATTGCGTGTAGCTATAAATTTGTGATTTTAATGCGCGTTATTAAACTGCAAGCAGTTGCAGCCCCATCGCCCCAGAGCCCCAGCGCCCCTGACTGCTGCCTCTGCCAATTCGCCGGGCTAGGCCAATAAAATGCAATTAATATGTTCCGCCAACCTGCAACAAAGTTCTCGATTCAGCCGTAGAAGCTCGCACAAACCACTTCACGACGATTGGCAAACGCAGCAACGAGAGCTAAGCGAGGCGACTGAGGCGACGGAGGCGACATGCAATGCTGCAGAAGAACAAACACAACAATAAGAAGAGCGACTCGCGATTGTCATGATCCGCGCTGTCACAGGCGAGCGGCGCAGCGGCGACTCTTTTTTGTTCCCGACTCCATTTTGCACAGTTCGATTAAGCCAGAGCTTGGCGATTTGCATTGTAAATTCTGCGATATAATGCCCGATAATAGGCAGTCCCTCGCCTTCCGCCACCGCCCCCGCTCCCGCTCCCGCTCCCCTCCTTTGGCAATGGCCACTAGCCTCTGTAAGTGCGGTTCGTTATCTTCGGGCTCAAGCAAGTCACGTCGCCTAATTTATACGACGGCAAAAGCTAAAATATTCAAAAAACGTGTCTTTCGATTTTTAATGGCCGCGCATAAATTTCAGCATTAAGATTCGTAATAACTTCATTACACAAACTATAATTTTGTGGAAAGCAAAACAAAGCCAACCACACGCGGCACTCAAATGTCAACTCCGATCTGCCATTGCCCAAAAACCAACGAAAAAACTGAACAAAAGATTATTCAAATGCCGAAACACAAAGAAATATTTATATACGTGTTCCAGATTCTGCTCCCACGCAGAGTTTCTCGAGTCAATTTCAGTGATATTCGAATCGCCTATAAGAATCTTGTAGTTAAGAAATGGAGCTTGGAATTTGGGGCTATCCGAAACATGAAGATGCGGGATAAGTCGACCTCATAATAACTGAAATCAATTGGTAAAAGATAGATAAGATAAGCTGAAGATAATATTAAGAATATTATCAAATACATATATTTATATTGTAATATATATAATATATGATATATTATTTTTGTAAAATATGTCTATTCAATTTTTGCAGTTGAATAGAATGAACTCTGTTAATGCGGTATAAGCCAATCATGTTTCAATAGAAATCTTGCTTAGAAGTGAACATAGTATATTAATCGATTTAATAATAGTTATTAAGTAATTGCAATTTCAATCGAGTTGCATTGCATTCAAGTTGGATCAAACTGAGTCAGCTAAAAAGATCATGGAACTAAACTTAGGATAAAAGATGCCGTAGGCAGAGCAATTATAATTAAAGTCTTTGGGTATTTGAATAAATAAGTTTTTATCAAAAAATATATACTAAAACAAAAATATACTAAGTGTGAAATCAATATACTAAGTATGAATTCATTGAAATAATGATTTATATAGAATGGATTTTTAAGGATTGTGTAAAAAGAAATGTAGCAAATAAGTTAGTAACAATAATTGTTATTAAACAAATATAGAATATTTTTCTGAATTTAAATCCGAGTTGTAATGCAAAAGATATGCATTGAGAAAGATATACGTAGTCAGTACAGTTAAGATGCGATGAAGTTAAAGTAAATATTCAAAGCTCGAGAATAATTCTTGAAAATTAAATTTCAACTTCAATTTCAATTTATTTCAAGCTTTGTTAAACTACAGATTTTGTTTGTGAATGGTATTATACAATAATTAGAGAGTTTAGGCTACTTGACAGTTAAATAATTCAAATATTTTGTACACAGACTTTTTGATATATTTTCATTTACAACTCTGGCCATGTTGCATCGCTGAATAACGATCGAAACTAGCAAACAGGAAAAAAGATCAGATCAATCAGATAATCATTATTTACAGCCCAGGCACCTGTTCATCTCCACCTGCATCGCGTAGAGGCCCGACGAATGTGTCACTGCGTACAGTCACCAAAAGCCGATCTGCGGCTTAGCTTCGGTAAAAGTGTGTGTTTACGACAGCCTTTTGCCTTACCCTCTCGCTGCGAGGTGGCATGGGATGATTCTCTTCACAAAAACCCAAGCTTGGCCTCGACTCTCATTTCGTATGCAGCGTCTGCCATTGTGAGCAGGGCGGGGCTGTGTCTGGGGGCGGGGGCTTTGGGGTCGGGCACAGCGACAATGCTAAGGTGTTGATAGAATAACACAGGGCATTTTTAGTCGAATTATTACACACACACACACACACACAGACGCATACACATGCACACATTCACATGGACATGGGGACATGCCCGTAAACAAGTCAGGGCTTATACATATTTAAGTCCCATAAAGGAAATATCAAACTGCTGCCTGATTCAGTGCATCCCTTTCGCTCCCGCCACAATCAGTGGAGCTTTTGGGCTGTGCTCACATGTGCGACTATTACGTGAATAAACGCACACACCCACACACACACACACACATACAGGCACATACAAACACGTGCTGGTAAGGGGGGTTAAATGCACATATTAAATTTGAAACGTATATAGAATTTTTGATCAGCCCACGACAGCAGCGACCATTATATTGGGAGTGACTCTGAAGTTGGGCATGGGTAACAGATTTTCGGTGGTGCGGCCACAGTGGTTCAGCAGCCATATTCGTTGAATACTTTTCTGCCATTGCCATTGCTGTTGCCATTGCCATTGCCGACGGTGTTGGCAGTTTCTTGGCTTGACGCTGGCTCTGCTGCAGTTGCAGAGATTCGCTTCCAGCTGACTCTGAACGGGAATCCCTTCTCTGTGGATGCACCTGCACAGCTGGGCTGATCCCTCTAATCAGATCCATTATATCGATAGAGTTATAGGCATGTAGGTAGGGCTCCCTTTAGACCTTTAATGCCTTCCAGAGCTGCTTACCATGCAAGCTGCTTTCGCATTGTTATCTGAATTGTGATAAACAATTTCAAAGAGTTGAATAGTTGAAGCATCTCATTTAACTTTGAGTATGTACATAATATTATTTCTCTTTCTTTCATTAGCAATTTGTGAATGATATAAAATTCGATATTCTTTAATAAGATTTGCTATCTTCCATCAGATCTATCGATTTTTATTTAGCTCTGCCTCTCTTAATGCCTCGTTTTGTTTTGACTCTTGTGTCCTTTCACTCCCAGTTATGGCTTTCAAAAGTTGTCAAATGCTGGGTGGCGAATCGGTTCGAGCCGAAGGATGTCGAGCCCAACAGCAAGAAGTTACATAAGCGAAAGCGAGCATAAACAATCCTTTTCTGTGTATATATGTATGTATGTGCGCGCTGTGGACTCACCCTTTGGCCTTTTAGCCAGTAATCCCAGACTCTGAAACCGACATCCCTCCCTCAATGCGCTCTGCTCTAATTTCATTCTTCACGGTCTCTTCGCCCTTTGTTTGAGTTTTGAATACGCCGAGTTCTATATTTGTATATGGATATAAGCAGAAAAGGAAATATGACGGTGGCAAGGGCAGAGGGCAGAGATGGAAAGGGTTCGTCTAACCGTCGCATCCATAAATCAGTTGGGCATCGACATCTACATCGCATCGCATCGCATCGCATCGCATAGCAATATGCGTAAATGCAATAAAATCATAAAATGAATTGTGCAAGGCAAAGTAGGACGAGGCAAGACAAACAGAAAATTTGAATCTGTGACTGTATGAGGTCTCCGCCTGAACGGCTGATTGCCTTTTATGGCCCATTGCGTTAACTGGACACAAATAGAACTCTCGACAGGAGTGACAGGGACTGCGGAAACTCCGTTTAAACGGGAGCAAGCCTGAAGCCCGAAGCCTGATGCCTGATGCCTGATTCCTGATTCCTGATTCTGGCACAGCAACTGAGACGCCGAGTGAGACTCTGAGTGAGACGCGGACTAAAACTGAGTACTGTAGCATATTTGTTATATGTACATATTTTGATTTGATGCGCGTGCAGGTCATGCTCTCTTAGACTCTGGGCAGCTGGCGGACACAGATGCAGTCACAGATAAAGAAACGCATACAAATAGAGATGCGCTGGCGTACAGCGATACCTTCGCCTGATTGCGTGCAGCCAGAGACTCGTAAAACGCATTTACATTCCAGCCCGGGCAGATCCGATGAGGTCCGCAGCCCCACATCGCGGCTAATGGATGCTGGCACGGACAGAAGCATGGGGCATGGAGAATGGGGCTTGGGGCCTGGGTCTTTAGCTGCGTCTGTTGCATATGTAAATCGAATGTATGCAAATGGGCATCAGCATCAGCAGCAGCAGCAGCAGCCGCATTGGCGTTTGTCGCAGTGGTCTTCTCCCTAGCCATCAGCGGGCCTTGTTCGGGCATTGTCGAGAACTTGCAGTGTCCATTCAAAGTGCCCTATAAAAGTGTCACATTTTATATGGTCAGCAGGGAGTTGGCATTATGGTCGGCCTCTGATTAGCGCGCCAGATATACTCGCCCAGCACTCGCCCATTGTCCTGCCCCCGATGGTGGAGCCCCATTCCCCACATGCTAAGATGCGGATGCATGTCTTTAATTATTTACACAAACCGTTTGCCCAAATGCAGAGGTGAACGAACGGACTCGTTCCGCCAGCCAAAGCAACGCAAACGATAAATATCTGTTGGCACAATGTTAATGTGTTTCAATTGCATTTCTGTTCGACTTTGTTTGGCTCGTAAATGTTTATTTATGTAGAATTTGCTTTAATAAATACTGCATGTCTGACAAATACATACATACATATGTTCTCAATTTATTGGGAATTTTTGAAATATTTTGTATTTGCAATGTAAAAAAAAGAAAATAGAAATTTGTGATTTTTTTTTTATTTTTTTATTTAATTGTAGTTTCACTGATTTACTTTAATATATATGTACATATATTTATTTATTTAGTGTATTTCGCACCATTTTCTATAATCAGTTAGCTTAGTTACAAAATGATATTTTGAAGCTGCAATATTTCATCTATTATGCAATATTATGCAGTCATTATTAGAGCACGAGTTCTTCGTGAAAGATATACGTATGAAATGCTGTTTCCCTAGCTGGGGATAGATGATGCTCCTGGCGTTGTCTATCAGGAACACATATACGATATTAAGTCACATTCTGACTGAAATCAGAGCAGTGAATAACAATTGTACGTAATGTGAGTTTGCGATTTACCCATTTACTCTCTATGTTTGTATCACGTTCATCGTGAAGAGATTCACTTTGGCATAGATAATTTAATGAGCTCAAGACTTTTGAGAGTTTAAGAAATCTCTGTGTTCCAGTTTACTGCTGCATCGAATTCGTGATTCGTGATTCGTGAGTCGTGATTTTTGGACAGTAGACCGCACAGTCAGCGTGTCGGCGTTTCTGGCGCAGTTTGCAATAAATCCAGAAACCATAATCGGGATTTATGGATGCTTTTGTTGTTGTTGCTGTTTGGTGTTGCTTCTGTTGTTAATGTTGTTCATGATGTTGTTGTTTGGCTGGTGTGGTGAGTGTGTGTGTGAGTGTGTGTGTGCGTGTGTCGGCGGTGCTTCAAACATTTTTATGATGTCTCTGCAGCATTTATGAGCGCTATGAGCCCGGCTAGAGCGGGGGACGTGGCGGCGCGTGTTAGCCGAGGTAGAACAGCCACCTATATTACGCGCCGGTCATAAAATCGGAATAATTTGCAACAAGTGATAATTCTTTTACAATATGTGTATGCATGGCTGCGAATGTGCGCCGGCGTGCTATCAGAGTGTATTAATAAGTGTATAAAAATTCAGAGCCAAGCAATCGTTCATATTATTAATGAAATGGCAAATTACCTGCTCGACTGCGACTTGAATGATAATTTTGTCTAAATGCGAATATGAATGGAAACAAATAAAACTTGAATATATAATAATTTTAATATTGCTAATACTATTATTTGGGCCATTAGTCGGAAGCCACAAGAAGCGCTTGCCGCCAACTGAGACCCATTAAAGATGTTTTACGATCAATTGTGATTTTTGCACGCTGAACATATTAACGAGGGCGCCAACGCTGGATTGATCAATCCTATTTAATAATTGTTTGATTTTTATTGTTATGCAATGAATTAACTATTGTAAATATTTGTCTTCCATTGCTTGTTGGGCGCTCACATGGAAGGTGCCATAACTCACGTAATAAACGCTTGGCGGTTGACTCGGCTTTGTCACACACCAATCATGGCCCACTGTACCAGCCCATAAACCGCAGCGGCAAACACAACAACAACAACAACAGATACAAGAATGACGGCGGGCTTTGGTATCTTGGGCCTGGCCCATAATTCACTCGCTCAAACACTTGAATAGCCTCGGCAATCGTAAAAACGGGCGAGCGAGAAAAGAGTTTTACAATCGTTTAAAAACTCGTCAAAAAATTAGGCCTTAAAATATTGTACGATTTGCGTTTGGCGATTGCTGGCGACGCCATGAAGCAGGCCTCCATCAATAGACACCACCCACCCACGCGCCAGATACCACACACATACACACACACACACCACATAGGCACCACCACATGCACAGCAGGACCCACTCCCACAGTTCTACACTGCCACACTCCCACACCCCACCCTCGCACTCTTCCGTAGCCACGACTGGGGTACTTAACGTTCCTGTACCCCACTCTCCTGTCCGTCACTTTTGGTGTCTGTGCCGCCGTGGCCGCCTTTTATGAGCCTACAAAATATTTTTATATTAGCAATAATTTCACTAGACACACGGATGGGATTGTACAGCGAAGGAGGGGGTGGGGCGATTGGTGCGTGCCACTTAATGTGCGCAAACAAAAGCAACAAAAGTGGCTTTGATTTGTTGTACATTTTAAGCGTCGTTTGCGTTGCTTTGACATTTTATTACTGATTCATCGCCGGCAAACAACAAAAGCATGCCAAATAATTAAAAAACGATTATTTTTACTATCTAGTTTTTTTTTGTTTGTGATTTGTTTTTTTTTTTTTTAACTATGCGTAGTGCATATGGATTTTTTAAGACTTGTTCAATTTCAATATATTTCGCTTTTTGTTTTGTACATTTGCCTTGCAGCCTCTCATTTGGCTTCTCTGTTGCTTTTTTATTCCTCCACATCCACTTACACTTCCATTTCAAGTGGGCAGTCCATGCTGCGTCAGCCATTAGTCTTGCATCTCTCTCTATTCAATGGCCGACAGAGGTAGCGATCAAACGATCGTCACCTCGCTCTTACCAATGATTTCAGTCGCAACAGAGCAGAGCAGCAACAGCATGCCTGCGTGCTTGTCGGCTGCGGCTATGGTGAGTTTTGCTTGTCGTGTTGAGTTTGTCACTGCGTCGGCAACAGAGACGCAGCCAATGGAATGAGTTTTTCTGTATGTATTTGTTGCAGCTGATACAGCTGATGCAGCAATTATGCATGCATGTGTAGGTAGAAGTGTATGTATACGAATGTATTTATGTTAATCAATGTAAAACTCAATATGTATGTATGTTATAAATCATATTCATATGCATGATTTATATTGGGTGATCATATATTTGTTTTACAATTTTAATTGGACGTCATAATGTCTCTGATATAGTAAAATAATCGCATTTACTGCCACAGCTGAAGCGACATCTGAATGCCTCACGTATCGCAACGTGTAAACATTTTTGGCTCTTTCAATCAGCATCCAACTGAGTCACAACAGAGATTGAGGTGTGTTTTAACGACGCTGCGCTTTAGTAGCTGAATGCATTTCCCGCCGACTTAATCGCCGCACAGTTAAATTTATTAGCTCTTAGGAATTAAATGTGAAGCTCAGCATGACATCTGAGTGTGCCAGTCGAGAAAAAAAAAATATATATACATATATATAAAATACAATAAGAATTAAAATTAAAACAAAAATATTATTAACAATTAAGGCAATTACTCAGCAGCCTCCGACAGAGCAGAAACATTAAGTGCCGAACCTTAAGTTAACCTCTGCGGGCACACACATACGCACACACACGAGCACACATGGAGACAAGGCTGGCAAAGTGAGCAGCAAATCGCATTTAACAAGCCAAGTTTTCAACTATGTTTTTGTTGCTTTGCCATCTTGTGTTTCGCTGTGGTACACGACTCAATATACAGCTTTTGAAATATCTGTCTCGTACACACACACACACATACTCACATACAAATACAGCCAGCACACGCTCACGCAGACTTGAGATTTACATGTGTGAGTCTTGTGTCGAGGCCGCCTTGATGTTGGCGTCGCTGTTGCGTTGCGCTCCTCCTGCTCCGCGCTCTGCAAAAAGTTAATGGACCGTGCATGTTTTTCCGTCAGCCGTGGCGCTTAACATTATTTATGAACGATGGAAAATTACTATTTTGCTCTCTTTTCTTTTCAACTTCCTTTTTCAGTTGCCGCAGTTGTGCATTTCAAAAATTTCCTTCCGCTGACACACACACACACACACACACACAAATACTGTTGTTGTTTATTTAACCAGTTTGCAATCTCTCCGGCCATTAAATGTTGACAATTCTATTAGGACAACGCCATTGCTATTGGTGGTTAGCTGCGTTTGCTTAATTGCTATTGATTCAGTTATTTCAGGCAACATGACTTTTCGTTTATCTCGAGGCTTAATGGATGCTCTATAGATGGCATCGGTCTGTGGGGCTGTGGAATGAATCGAATACCTAACATATGGCCTAATGTCTCCCCTGCATTGCCGATTGTTGGCAAGAGTTTGCATCTGAATATTGTAAAACATTCACGTATTTCCAATTAAATAAACTTTAAGTTTTTTATTTTGACCGAGCATATATCATTATTTACACTGTCGATTTATTTGTCTTATTGCAACTGAATTTATTTGAAATTATTTTAAACTTAGTCATTCAAGTAGATGCTGATTTACTGAATGAAGTCTGTAATATCTATTCGACAATTGTTTTTTTTTTTTTAATCGAATAGTAAGTTATTCGTACTCCCTTCTAAACTTGGCTGCTCTGCTCTGCCTTGGCCGTAAAGGGCGCTGACTTTAATGTATGTGTGTGCTTAAGTTTCGCTGTATTTGTTGCTGTTTCTTTAATAATAATAATTGCCCGATTTCTTTGTTGTTGCTTTGCTGCTTTGCTTTTTGCGTTTGCTCTTGCTTTGTTTTGCTACCGAAAGCCGCAAATTTGAAGCGTTTTATGGCCACGTTTCGTTTCGTTTCGTGTTTTTGTACATTTGCCCACCATTTCCAACTACCCGCCCGCTGCCCCCTGCTGCCCTCTGCTGTCCTCCGCTGCCCTCTGCTGCTGCTGGCAGCCATTTTTCAAATTGAGCGCTTTTCCCACTCGCCGGTGGCCAGTTCGCTGTTTGTTCAGTGGACGGTCACTGCTCGTTTCGCCGGTTTGGCCGTCAGATTGCCATCTAAATGTTTTTTTTTTTTGCTTTCCTTCGTTTTTCATAACTTTTGCCGCCACGGCAGCTTTCAATTTATGAAACACGCTTATTACTTACCACGACCTGCCTCGAGTCTCCGCCTCCCCTCCCAGTGAAGAAATGAGGACGGCGGGTGGGGTACATACGCTCGGGCAAGTCGCTCTCGACTCGTTTGCTTGCGTCAGGTAACAAAGCAGCCGCAATCGAGCGGCCCCAAGGCCGAGCTTCGAGGATCGGGGCGGCGCAGTTGATGTGCGCAACGCTGATCAACGTATGTACATGTACACATACACACACACACACACACACACACACACGCATATATACATATATACATATATATATATACATATATGTTCGTTCGTTCATGGCCAGCAGCCGTCGCTAGCCACGGCAATAGCATTAGCAAACAGTCAGCCAGCCGTTCCTCGTTGCCCTCTTTGCTGTTTTGCTGCTTTGCTGCTTTGCCCCATCGGCCAATTACTCACAAACACTTTGGAAAGATTTTTCTAAACTTTATTTTTTTCTCTCGCCTCGGTCGCTGTTAATTGCAAGTGCTGTTGCTGCTGTTGTTGCTGCTGGCTGGCTGGCTGGCTGGCTTTTAATTGTGTTTTCCAGGTTTTTAATTAAAGCTTAACTTGATTTTCAGTTAAGTTGCAATTTTAGAGCTACTTTTTTGCACTTGACGCTGAACAGGTTTGATTGGCAACCAAAGCGGTGTCAGTCTAAACGGGTTTCCAAACAAATAGGGATGCCAATGACGACGACGACAACAACAACAACAACAACATTTTGCTGTTTTTTAATGGCTTCTGCTGAGATTTAAATTGCCAGAGCCGGAGTCGCAGACAGAGCCGGAGCTTGAGTTTCTTATAAAAATAAGTTTAATTTGGTTTAAGACCGTTTATGAAGAGGTCCGCTTTCTACAATCCAACTAAAATTACATATGCGTGTTTCATTGAAAATAATTAACAAAAACTTGTTAACGAAATCCAGTATTAATAAGAGAGGAGGAAAAATCTTTTGAATATTAGAGGAAAATACAAATCTTGTATGTAATTTTAAAATATTCTCTTCAGCGAGATCGGACTATCTATATAACTATTTACTTGAAAAGGCCGAGCGAAGGTGTCTTAAAATATTCCAAGTCCTGGAACTTTCAAGATATATAATTTATATGTAAATATATGCACAGAGTTCATTGGAGCTCACACTATCCGGTTATTTATGGCTAATTTCAGTCAACGGATGATATTAATAGGCTTTATAGCATAATTAACATAATAAATAACTAAGAAATGTTGAATATATAAATATTATCAGCACCATACCAAAAACATCGTAATAAATTATATATAAACTTGATAGCTATGTGTCTGAAATATAGGAATACATCTGAACTAATTTACGTTAAAATACGTTTTTAAAATTATTAAATGTGTTACAAATGCAATTGGTTGACTAGAGGCTTAGAGGTTTTTAGGGAGCAATCGAGTATATGCCTCTGTTGGGTGGATAAGACTTTCGATACTCGTTTGCGATGTCGAAAGGGCAAGGCTTAGTTTTATTTGATGTTCTTGCTGCGCTTCAATTCATCTGTATTTTTGCTTGTATTAAATTATACACTGATACACTCGCTTGTGTGCTCCTTTAAAAATGTGCTGGTTCATACTTACTATTGCTTTTAAATATGACTATCGGATGGTCATATGGACACTCGACACACTTTCAGCTATATACTGATGTATAATAGTAGAGCTCCATTTAAATATATATGATTATATCAAGTATAGATACATATAGCGATATATTATTAATCGTAATTGTAATAGCAATAAGAATTAATATTGGCTGATTAATTGTACTACATTTATTTTTGTTCTATATAGATTTATAATAATCAGAGAGTTTGCTTGAAAGGAGCACTTCCAATTATATATATCTGTGACCCAGAATGCGGCAATTTCAAGCAATGTTTCGACCATTTTTTTGTTTTTTTAAATTTCGTCTTATTTTTATTTTACGCTTTGCGACATTTTGTAAAATGGCGACTGGGACGGAGCAGCCAACCGTAAAGTTTTTTTTTCAGGCAGGCGAAGTTGTTTCGATCTTTTACGAAGGAGCAGAGTACATAGAATATACATGCATATACATATGTACATACAAAATATACATATTTAGTATTTTTCAAAAATAAACACTTCTCTTATATGTAGACCTTAAATTATATGTATTTTTGAATTACTGCACACACACGCACACACACGCACAGCGAGCCAACACATATGCGTGAAATGTTATAATTTAAATAAAATAAAATGAAGTATAAATATATATATATATATATATATATATATATATATATATATATATATATATATATATATATATATATATATATATATATATATGTATATACATATGTACATATTGTATATGTGTATATTTCGTGTACTTTGTCGGCGAGCTTTAAGTTAAAACGAACCGAATTCGGCTTCCCTTGGCACTCCGCCCGCATGTCTACAGCAGAGATCGCAAGATCGCGCGCTCGCATTTGAATGTACACTTGTTCGCTCGTCATTCAGTCGCTCTTCGCCCCAGCCCCAGCCCTCGGCCCAGTTCCAGTCTCTGTTGTAGCCCCCATGGCCCTGCCGCTCGCTCGTCCATCAGCAGGGCAATAAAAACCAAAATAACACTATGTAAAAATGTTTTGTGTGCCTCCCCTCCCCTTCCGCCTTACGCCCGTCCCGGTGAGATCTTTGCCATAACTCGACGTGAGAGCTCAACCGTCTCTCGGCGTTCGACGCTCAACTCTTGGCGCTCAGCGCTCGCTCGCTCTCGCGGCATTCGCGTTCGCATTCGGTTCGCCAGTTTTCGGTTTTCGTTTCAGTTCAGTTTTTGTCTAAACAGAAAAAAATATTGAATTTAATTTTTTTAGTGTTAGTTGCTCTCTAACAATTTCGGAGTCGTTATCTCGCATGCGCGTCGCGGATTTCGAATTTCAGTGCCTCGTCTTCTGTTGGCCCTTGCCATTTGGTGTCTATGTGTGCGTGAGCGCCAGTATAAATCCCAAATTTGGAGTCCCAGCTAATCCAACCGATCGCCCTTACATACACACACACACACACACACCCACACCCACACACATATACCTTCGGTCGGATATTCCTTGAGCCGCTATTATTCCTAGAGCTTCTCGTGCGTGATCTAGCCAAAGACTCGTAAATAATGCCGTACAACTCGATATCGACAGTCGGAGGTATTATCGCTGGCCGGGTCGGTGGTGCGACTAATGGCAATAAAAGTCAGTGCTTCAAGCATTATTATGTTTAATACTTAATCATATAATACAACAATAACATTAACTGCATTAATTGAACCACAAGTTTACGACTTTAAATACGTTCTCTGTGTTTTCTTTTCAATTTAACGAGTGCCCGAAAACTCAATAAACATTTTGTTGTTCTTGGCAGCTCATAATTTGTATTGATTTGTATAAATTATAGTGGAACCTTATCATCGCCCCGAGTCGGTGAGTTCAATGCATATTCAAATCGTTTCTAGTTCTCATAAAATCTCTGCTCTCTTAATTACACAACATCATCTTTTTTGTGGTTAGGTCTGATTGTATTCACTTGGTACAATTTGTCCATTAATATTATTGTGATTTTGATAAAAATATAATGAAATTAAAATACTTTATAAGTAGAATTAATCATTTATATTTATGTTATATATATGTAAAATAATCACAAATATTATCATTAATGGATAAATAAATAGCGAAATGCATTTAAAAAGGGATAAATTATTTCGCCAATTATTTATCCATATATCTAAATTAAATGAATTATAAATGCACAAATAAATAGGGACTAAGCCTTGACAACAGTTCAAAAGTTGTATCCATCTACAATCCATATATAAAATTATACGCAGAGAATTAATATTTTGTTAGATCTTGTTGATTGGTTGGGTAATGTGAATCCTAATGAAAGAAATCTCTCATCTAATGACAATATTATTAGTGAATTGTCTCATGTATTGGAATTTTTAAATCAAATATTCTCTACTTTTCTTATTTACAGTTCCCAGCATACAGATAAGAGCAGTTGAGGTCTTAAATTTGATTCGGTAAGTCCAGATATTTGTTTGATTGATTGCGCGCGATTCTGACATAATTGAATCTAAAATGATGGAAATAGAAATGATGCGGCATGGGGTGGGGCGTGGCAGGGCAGGGCAGGGCGTATGCAATAGTAACGGGGCGAGATCTTGGCTTGGGCCTAGTCGCGCTGCTCGAATTACCTTTTTGATTTTATGACCCAAACAATTCGATTGCAGGCAGCGACAGTGCCCAGGGAACATTATTGTAACATAAAGTGGCCATGCTTCGTGCTCCACTCTGCAATCCACTCGGCCAACGGCAATGGCAACGGCTCTGGCAACGGTAATGGCAGTCAGTGTGCAGGGCGTTAAAATGTCCAGCAGGCGAGTCGGGGCGGTATTAAAAATGGCAATAAATAAAGTAAAGTACGGCGAGTACATGATTTCCCTGTTAAGATGCCACCCAGGACGAGAACGTGAAGAAGGACGGGAGCGAGGACGAGGCGACGCGCGAGTGCGAATCACAATGATGTGGGGCGTGGCTGGGGACAGTGTCCAAGCGGGTCCAATTGTGGTAAATCGGAAGTTAAAGATGGCAATAAAATGACGCAATAAAAATCTATGAATGACACATTAAATCAATTGCCAAAAATCACAAAATCGCTGAAAAAGTCGCCGATGAGTGGATTTATATCGCCGAACGCCCCTCGGCTGCTGGCCAATCATGAATTCATTTCAAAACGATATTAAGTGAATTTTTACGGCCGTGAGAAATTGGACAACTGAGCTAATTGCCAATTGCCGACCCGACTCGATTCCCGATTGCCCGTACCAAGTTCAAAGGGCAGCCGATCCGAGCACTTGAGTTAACGTCAGGTTCAGCTCCAGCTCCAGCTTCAGCTTCGGGTCAGGTGCAACAGCGTCGGCAGCAGCCGCTCCTTTCGATTAAGCGATGCATTTCAAAGCCTTGACATTTACTACTGTCTGAGCATTGTTTTCTCTCTGCTGTTTTTTTTTTCTTTTTGGTAAATTAACTACGTAGAATTATAGACTGTTACGACTGGCCGAGGAACCTGCCTGCCCGCTCGCTCGCTCGGCCTGTGGCTGGCCGAAATTGTTTACGACTTTCGCCAGAACAAAGGGAAAATCATGCGCGACAGCAAGTAACAGAAAAAAAAAAAACAACAAGAACAAGAAACGCAACCAAGTTCCACTTATGAAGCCATAAAACGGACACACAAAAAAATAAAATAAAACAGGCAGCAGCCAACGACCCACTAGTTCTTTATCGGTTGCTTAAATCGAGGGCAGCACTCGCTGCCGCTGCTGCTGCTCCTGCTGGTGCTCCTGCTGCCGCCATCGCAGCTGACGATCAAAATTGTTGATCGACCCACTCAGGGGTAGGTCCTGAGTGCAGCCGAATGCAAACGTGGCAGGTGAGAGTGTCGTCGCTTTCACTCCTCTCATCTCAGCAGCCTGCGATACGTGGCCATTTTTTCATCTTTTCTTTTCTTGTTTTTTGTTTTTTTTTATGACTTCATTCGTTTCTCATTGCCTTTCTCTTGGCAGCAGCAAGTGGAATGCACCACTCGAGCGCTGCCTGCTCGCGCTCTGTCCGTCCGTCTGGTCCCTGGTCCGGGCACATGTTGACCCTCTCTGACGGCTACATGTGCATCCGCCAGATACAAACACGAATCCGCTGGCTGTGTATAAAACTCGTAAAATATGTGCACGTCAACGCGCTTCGTGCTGCCTTTTGTGCAGCCATTATTAAATTTCTGATTGTGGCTTTCTACTCGCATGTCTCCATCGGACCGGCCGGCCAATGGACTGACGGACTGACGGACCGACGGACCGGTTCGACTTGTTATCTCCAGCCCGCCTCGTCGCTCAGCTGGCTAATCGAACAACCGCTGGCTTGGGTGTAGAACCCTGGGCTCTCTATGTTTCCCCACTCCAGCGGAGACCGTCGGAGCAACAGTGGTTCACACTAAAGAAAACGGGGTCAAAAATTACAATGAGAATAATCAAAGTCTAGCCAACTTTAAAATACATTTTTTGTATTCCTCTGTCGATGGGTTCAACTCTGATGCTGATGATTTTATACATATAAAAAGCTTCATCATTCACATGCTTTGACTCCTATTGTATTGTGCCTCACTTCTTCAATAGTATAAACATGTAATATAATTTCATAAAACACTAGTTAATTATATTTGCAATAATCATAGTTTCTTCAAATTGAAGATTTTACTGAGGATCAGCCATCCTGAAATATAAATGTATGTATTTTTCTTTGGTTCGAATCATATTCTAGTATATATAAAGTTTCATTGACTGTGGTTAGTAAAATAGTTTTGAAATCTATTATTTTCCCCACTGTGACTCACTTCTTCAATGTTATCAACTCCAGAAGGGTCGAAATTAAAATTAGCTTGAGGTTCTCATCGCCATACTCAGCTGAAATTCCATGAACTGACGATGCTTGGAATGGGGCTCAAGGGTGTTTCTCTCCGTTTCGAGGCACATCACGTAGCAAGGGGACAAAGCATTCAGAGAACAGAACAGAACAGGCAGATATCATATTAAAATGTTAAATTTATAATTCAATTAATAATGTCACCGTAAAATACGCGCTGACTGTTAAACAAGAATCGAACGAATCGAAGACTCTTACGTATTTTTTCGCCATGCAGGAATGCAGTTCTGTCTGGCCTCTTAAAAGGAATACATATTATACATATATGCATTTGTAATCAGATACATCCAGACATATATGTATGTATATAAGCAAACTACATGCGAATCTCGATAACTGTAACGAGTGTGTGTGTGTGTGTGTTTGTGTGTGTGCGAAGTTTGCGTGTATCTGTAGATACGAAATCTATACACGAACCACGGGCCACGGACCAGGACTGAGTGTTGGCAGGCGGGGGCGAGGGAAGGCCAGAGTAAATTGAGGACTCATTGAGTGAAGGCAACGACCCAAGAGGGATCGATATTATGGCAAGCAGCACACGCGTTCAAAATAGCGCCACCCTCCATTCTCCACCATCCACTCTCCACCCTCCACCCCCTAACATCTGTCGTATTGGGGTTGTGCCGGGTATGTATCTGTTTGTGTGTGTATGCTGAGGCATGAAGCGACAGCGTCAGCAAAAAGTGTTTTCGAGCTCGGCTGAATACCGTCGGCTGTTTGGCAGCTCGACAGGTTTTGCTTCTTTTTTTTCTTTCTACTGGGGGTTGGTTGCTCTTGGTTTTTGGTTTGGTTTGGTTCGGTTCGGTTCAGTTCGGTCTGCTCGGCTGAATTTCAGCGGCCATGCCATGCCGTTTTTGTGTGTTTCCCCCATTTTCCGTTTTCCATTTTGCTGAAATCTTTGAATGCTTTTGACTTTGCTTATCGCGGCTACCCGTCGCTTCTGGGGGTTGTTCAGTTCAGCTAGTATCCAGCAGCGGCGGCTGCCGTCGCCGTCGTCGTCGTCGTCGTCGTCGTTGGCGTCATCAGAAGTTTGGGGGAGGGGCCGGTTTGGCAGTGGCCTCCACGTTGATATAGCACAGCTGAAATTAACCTTTAGGGAGACGAGCACGGGATGGAAGCAGCGCTAAAAGGGAGACGCACGTTATTTGAATAAATATTTTGCTGACTTTGGCTGCTGTTGTTGATTCTACTCTTGCTGACGAAACGGGGCAGCCATATTGCAATGTCTGTGTGTATGTGTGTCTGTGTGTGTGTGCGTGTCTAAACGAGCAAGTTGGCCTCGCTAGATGTGTGGCTGTGTGTGAGTGTGTGTGTGGGTGTATATCTTTCAAAGCTTTTTGGCTATGTAACTACTTTATGTGTAAATTATGCTTATGTAAATGAGCTAGTCGCTTTGTGCTGGCTGCTCCCTTTAAAAATGGAAAGGGGAGAGAGGAGAAGGGAGAAGGGAACAGGGAGAAGAAAAGTTAACAGATTCCCCTTGGGGCTCCCTTTCCAGAGCAAACCAAGCGTACAGAACAAAGTTAAAGCAACAAAGTTTCAATCGAGCCCTCCCGCTGTGCGAGATTAGAAAATGCAAAGAAAGTTGGTAGATAGAATAGACAACAAGATGAAGAAGAAGAAAACGAGAAATGGAAGAACACAAAAAAAAAAAAAAAATAAGAAAAGAAAATTGATGATTTCACTTATTTTGGCAAAATGAGTTTTATGTCTTCCGTCGACTTCCGTTTAGTTTCCATTTCGGCTCACTGAGGATTTTTGATTTAAGTCGCGGGCATTTGGTCGGCCGAGAGAGTATAAAATTAAATTTAATTTAACAAAAACCCAAAAAAAAAACAATCGATAATTTATCTGGCGATTTCCATATTGACGCAGGCTACCGCACAATGCCCGCCGAGAGATAAACTCGTTTTATAGGCAGTTCCTCGCTTGAAGGGCAATTAATTAGCTATAAAATCTGAATGACATCTTTTTCGCCTAGCACACTTGGCTCTCCCATAATTTATCACACATTAATACGAGTGCAGATGCGAGATGCGAGATGCGAGATGATGATGGGCCTAACTGGTGACCAATTTAATGCCCATAAAGGTGAAATTACCATCTTGTTAGTTTGGAACACAGAGTAATTAACACCTTCGGGCCAGCCAGTGGCCATAAACGTAGCAGCAAACAAAGCCTTAACAGCAGCCCAAATTGTAAATCAAATAGCTACAAAACATTTCCCACTTATTGCAAACAATCATTCCGTCCGCGTGTCCGTCCGTCTGTCTGAAGTCGATTTGGGCTCATGTTGAGTCCATTAGCTATTTGTGTAAAACTGTAAAATTGTATTTATTGTGCCACTAATTGTTTTATAATATTTACTTACGCAATTCGCCGCGCGTTACTTAATAAAAGCGTGGGAACCATCTGCACACCTCGATAGAGATTTGTTTGCCAATAGGTGCTAAAAAATCGGTCGTAAATCCCGCTCAACAGACCTCGCATATTAATGCCGCTGGCCCCTTACACAGAGGAGACAGTACGTGGAATTGGAATTCTTCGCGGGCCGATCGAAAATTGATACTGAAATTGAAACGAGCCCAGCAACGCGATTGGCCACAAGTGCGTCCATTTTTATAACTGCCTGCGCCCGCTTCGTGTGGGCCATAATAAAACGGTTTATACGTCTGAAGGTCGTTCGAGAGATGACTGACTGGCACTAGCCGTGGCGGCGATTCAATTGGAATAGATCTATGCCATAAGTGCCTCAGAACTGTGCCGCCTCGAGTCTTGGCTCACATTTGACTGCGCTTCTATTAGCATTTCATTCAGATCAGCCAACTGCTGCTGAGCCATAAAGCACTGAAGTGTTCTTTTAATTTAAGGCTTGTTTACTTTTATTTGTATTTTCATTTTTATTGCAATATACACGAATACATGTGTATGTGTAATACAATCTACATACAATTACTTGTCGCATGCGACTCACTCAAAGAGTTTGACTAACTCTCTGGCTGTCTGGCTGGCTGTCTGGCTGTCTGGAAGGCTTTCCTTGCCCTTCGTCTGTTTGGTTGTCGTAAAACGCTTTGCTGGCAATAAAAGCAGTTAACTAGCTAGATTTATTGTACTAAAATATTGTTTAAGTGCACAGTAAACAAGAGCAACAGCTACTTCAGCAATTACTAGCAGGTATAGTTAGTCAGGAACAGATAGACACGGACGGACGGACACACTCTTCATTTTGTAGGTGCTTCGCACGGCTTTCTAATTGCTCAATTGCCGTTCGCTATGCTGCATAAATAGACATTAACAACTTTGTTTTTATTGTAACACATAATAAAGAATATATACACCTCATAAAATAAACATAATTTCACTAGTTGATTTTGTTTACTGATAAACCATTTGCCATTGCCAACAATTTATGAAAGAAATTTGAGTCTATTTAGATTGCTTATAAATATTCCGATATAATAATGATATAAATATTTTGCTATTCATAAATATTTTGATAACGATCAAAACCTTTTGTAGCGTGACTCAATCTCAGTCAAACTGTATCATAAGTGTTTTTGTGCTATATCTAACTGTAGTTAACTCCAATGGGATGTATGCCACTAGCACCTGCCCAGGACACTACACATAACTATTAACATCCTTTACACTGAGAAATGTATATACTCAAAAATGCATTTATCTATGAATGTAAATTAGAAATCGCTCATTCCCTCCATGAGAAACTACATATAATATTTATGTAATTTTCAGTCCATTAATATGTCACATCATTATCTAAATTTTAGTGTTTTAATAGCACTATGTAAAGAAATCAAATATTTCTAATATGTATATAGTTTTATTTATTATACAAATTTATTCATCAAGGATTAGCCTAAGCGTTCCGAAGATTAGTTTCAAAATGAAATATTAAGTAAAAGATGGGCTGACATAAAAAGTAAATAATTATGCAGACGCAAAATACAAGTACATTGTATGGCCTAAAATTCACAGTAATCAAACTTTATATATACATATATATTTATATGAATATTTATGTAAAAATGTTTTACACTCCTTTTTAGATCAAACATTTAGTTTTTAATAGTTTTACATATATTATGAGGTACAGAAAATGTCCTAAAATATTTTCTTAACACATACGATATATCTCGTATGTCTCTGTGGATGAGGGTGAGCCGTAGATGCCTTCAAGATTATCTGGAACTGCAATGCTATTGAGCTATTGAGCTAAGTGTGTTTACTGATTCGAATGCATTGTAATAAATTGAATAGGGAAACATCGCCATTGAAAAGTGAAAAGTGAAAATGACAGACGAGACATTGTTTAGGGGCTGTTGCCATGTTCGAAAGCAGCTTGTCAAACATTCGAATCCGAGCTGCAACAACACATGCTCAATTTTATCGTGTGCATTTCAAATATGCCCCCGACTCTGCATATGTATGTGTGTATGAATATGTATGTACACATATTTTATTTTTTACAAAATGTCTGGCGTCGTGGCTGTCAGCACGACATTCTATATATTCCTCTCGATGTTCTTGGCCATCCCTTTGCCTTGCTTTGTTTATATTTGGAATGCGTATATCTGCTTTTCAATTTTTTCTTTTCGTTTACTGTTTGAGTCGAAGTCGAGATTTTCGTTGGGCAAGATGCAGGCCGATTTCATCCGTCTACAAATTGCCCAGACCTGGCTCGAACAAGTTTTCATTTTTATAAGAAAACAGGAATGAAAACGCATACCAGAAACTTGCTCGGCGGAATCGAAGACTGCTTTTCAAACTGTGCATTCAGCTGGGACTGCGCTCTCGGCTGGAGTGGAAACTGGAAAGACCACAAGATTTTTCATCCACGGCTTGAGTTGATAGCTAGATCTTGGCTGTGTTTGCATAGCGTCCAGCGGTTGCTGGAGCTTATCTAGATTCTTCGGTTTCCATGCGGCAACACTTTTTACATGGAAAGCAATTTGGGGCCAGAAAAGAGTTCTGGGAATAAAGAAATTTAAGGCAATTAAAACGCATCGCCTGCCATTGGGCAGTTGAGGCGGACAAAGAGACACAGTCTCATAATTAGCTGGGAGAAAGATCGTCGGGTCTAGCGATACGATACCATACGGGGTCTCCTTAGCTAGAGGTGTGTCTAATTGGATAACACAAATCTAATTTAATTCGTTTCCAGCATCTTACCAACGACCAAAGAAAAGAAAAAACCCTGATTTCAGTTTTGTCGGTCTGTCTGTCCGTCTGCCTTCTTCTTGTTCAGTTTTTGTATATTTTTTATGGTAGCCAAGCCAATGAACTTTTCTCTCACTATATAAATCTTGCCTCTGCCCAACTATTGGCTGCCGTTCGCTTCTTGTTCAGCCACGGGAATTCTGTAACTGCAGGCTCTTTCGTCATATTGCATGAGAATTAATTCGAAATGATCATGATCATCATACTCGCCGTTTTATAGTTGTCTGAATTTGAATTTTGTCAGATGGACCGGCTCCAGAGCTAGCTAGCACGGCACACATAATGAAGCCATAAGCCGCCATTGCGGCCATAAACCCATTTGAATATTAATTTTGTTAATTAACTTATTCAAATAGAGGCATCGTTAAATATGGAAAGAAACACTTTTTATTGTTTTCCCTTCATTCCTTCCTTTTCGATTCGTTTTTCATTTTCTGCGCTGAGCTCCTCTCTTCTGATGAAAAGTATTGTACCTATTGGTAATTATAATATTGCATTGTAACAGCTGAACAAACGACAGTAAAGTATTTCGTCTAAATAATCATATAAAGGAAAGTAATAAGAAATATACAAAATATATGTGTAGGGAATAACTATAGATGTAAATATAAAATATAAAATGTAAAATATAAAATATAAAATATAAAATATAAAATATATAATATAAAATATAAAATATAAAATATAAAATATAAAATATAAAATATAAAATATAAAATATAAAATATAAAATATAAAATATAAAATATAAAATATAAAATATAAAATATAAAATATAAAATATAAAATATAAAATATAAAATATAAAATATAAAATATAAAATATAAAATATAAAATATAAAATATAAAATATAAAATATAAAATATAAAATATAAAATACAAAATATATAATAAAATATATAAATTATAAAATATATATCTACATATGGATATAATATAATATTATTTTAGTTTGTTTTTTTTAAAGATATTTCTTGATTTTTGCGTCCTCCTAAAACCTATTAATTATAATTAGATTAATTATATATACATATTTAATTATATCATACAATATCAAAAGCGTTCGGAATCGGAAAACGCCTTAAACATGTTTAATGTGAAAAAATATCCTTTAAGGAATAAAAACTATAAAATAAATTTTATCGTATTTTTAAGAAACTTACTATCAGAGATAGAATTAGTCACTAGAAATATGATTATAAAAGTTGTACTCAGAGAATTAGCTTAGGGTATATTTAATCGCTTTATAAACAATTTTGTGTCGAATTGAAAATGTCAATTTGGTACTTATGCATTTAGCATTCTTATTTGCCTTCAGTCGATGTCTACGATGTCTAAGTCTGTGTCTATTTCCACTTCTACGGCTATGTGCACGGGCTTGGGTATATGTGAATATGTAAGTGAAGTATGCGTGAAAGTACAAATAGATTTGACTTTGACCCTGACACCGCTAAAGGCAATGGCAATGGCAGCAGAAGCAGAGGCAAAGGCAGAGCAGCAATGGGAAATGGAAGTTGACGTTGAAGTGTGAGGCAACTATTGCACAATGCAAATGCGAAACGAGGAAACAAATTTTACGACCTGTTTGACGGCTGTCTGTTTGCCTGACCCTCTGTCTTGGCGTCTGTCACAGTCCGCCTGTCCGTGTATTTGCCTAGTTCGGCGCTTACTTCCGCCCTTCTCCAGTCCGTCCCGACAGCGTGCACCCCTCTGCCTACGGCTCACTGCTCTCTGCTGACTGCTCACTGGTTGGCTGTCATATCGCAGTAGCGAATTCGTCTGTGAGGAATGCATTATTACCTGAGTGCCTGACTGCCTGAGTGTCTGTCTCTCTGTCCGCCTGTCTGCCTGCCTGCCTGGTTGGTGTCAAATGCAAACAAGACGTTTGCGCCAGTCATAAAGTCGTAAGATGACCTCTCAAGACAGGCGCAAGGACGGAAACATAGCAACTGCTGTTGTTGTTTTTGTTGTTCTCGTCTTAACCCTTAAGCGTGCTGGGAATATGGGCCTAAAGCGGCGCCTGCAATTAATCGCACTTATTTACAGTTTGCACAATGCTACCAGTTTGAGTATGTTACCAATTTGGAATTATTACATCAATTGACACTAATTTATAGTGATATTAATAATATCCTTGTCTCTCTCTCTCTCTCTCTCTCCCATACACTTTCTCCTCAATTTAACAGAATCATTATATATATCTCTCCTCTCATTCCCTAACTATTTTTAGCAACTCTTGTAGTTATTGCTGCACTCACCCTTAATCCGCCTGAGGAAAGAGCCTCAACAGGAGTCATTTTCAGCAGTGGCCAACCAAACTCATATTGTTGCGCCGATAGCGGCGAGTATCTCCCCCTCCAGTGTCAGCTCCCAGCCACCAGGTAAGCACATCCTAGAGTAAGCAAGAAATGGCTTTCATTTATATATATACATATATACATATGTAAGTATATTCATCGGTTTGTAGAACATATATGACGTTTATAAGAATATTACTTTTATAAGAAAATATTTCTAAGAGAATACACGTTATCGAAAATAATGATATATAGTACTTATAGCACTTAAGTTAAAATAATTATACACAAATATTATAAAAGACAATTTCGGAGGATGCCTATTCTCAGCTCACACACTATGCAATGTGCGAACGTGTGTGTGCCTGAGTGTATGGGAAATTCGTGTTCCAATCATTGTCAACATTTCTCCGCCCTTGTCCTGGGCCGTTTTCTTCCAATAGAAATAGTCGTAAAACGCTCATAATTGTCCATCGCCGAGTTAAATTCGGCAATTGTCGCATGGTTCGGGTCGGAGGGGATCGGTTCATGGCGGAAGGAAGAGAGACGGGCCGAACAGGGGCCCGTAGATATTGTTTCTAGGGCCTGGCAATTGTCTCAATTTGTCTGTCGTAAATTATTGTATATATTTATGTATGTATATGTGCATATATGTATGTATATATTTACTCAGCTCATTTTGATTAATTAGCGCCCTGAAAGGGGTGCTTTTAATACATTTTCTTTTCCTGTGGGTCGCTGCGTGTGCACATAATAAAGTGCGTTACGAAGGCGCCTCAAACGCCTGTGCTTAGTTGTATTTGCTGTTTATTATTTTAGAGGACCTCGAAAAGAGAGAAAATCAAAAGGAAACCGAAAACATCGCATGCCATCCATGTCAATGCCGAGGGGGTCAGCCCAGTCCCTTTGCATTGAAATCTCGGCCATAGATGGCGCTGTGGTGCGGCAGACAAATATATATTTAAATCAGCCCCAAACAAACATATAGAAAAGACTTTGTTGTTGCTGCGGCACGCACCAGAAAGAGTGCAGGCTACAGTGTGACTGAGAGAGCGAGAGTTAGAAGAAAGAGAGAGAGTGGGACAGAGAGAGAGGTAACAGCGAGAGTGAGAGAAGGAGAGCACTAACTAAGAAACGAAACGAAACGAAAAGAGCAAACAAAGGCTAACTAAGCACATGTACAGTATATGTGTAGGCATGTGGCTGCATATGTGTGTGACTACATGCAATGTGCTATGTTGTCTACTGGCATGCCAAGAATTCTTAGTATGAATATATAGATATATAGATAAGAGCACCTGCTGAGTAGTAGAAAATGATCATATATATTTATTCCTATGATGTACGAAAAAAAAAAAAACAGAAAACTAAAAAATCTGATGAAACAGCGTTCAGCTTCGGAGTTGGCGCCCAAACTCTCTCTTCAAGTCAGTCAAATGAGCACACGTATGGGTGTACGTGTGCACGCACACCAGCGAGCTGCGTATTCATATTCACACACATACACTGTGCGTGTGCATAACGCGCGCCGCGAAGAGAGCCACGACAACAATACCCACCACCAATGCACCGTCATACACACATGCTGCTCGGCTCGCTCGGCTCCGATGCGACGGCGATTGAGCTCGATGTGCTGAGCATGCGCATGCGCGAGGCTCTCTTGGGCACACGGACACAAGGCGCCGCGCTGTCAGGCACACGTATCGAATGCCTTTTGTTCACATCTTGACTCTGACTCTGACTCTGCCTGACTCTTCCCACCATCGGCCGTCTGTCGACCGTCGTCCGTCGTCCGTCGCCCGTCGTCTGTTGGCAGTCGTTGGCTTTGTGAGAGTGAGAGTCCGACACCACGACTCCCCACTGCTGTTGCTGCCGCTGCTGCCTTTGCCTCTGCTGATTGTTGTCGTTTTCGCTGCTGTTGTCAGTGTAAATTTGTGCTTCGCTCCGCGCGGTTGAAGACGTGCGACGGCAGCAGCATTACCGACTTGGGTATCCAAGCAGCGACAGCCACTACGTCGAGAACTTTGAGTCAAATTTGAGGCAAATTCGTTGTCCGATTACACTCTGCTTGGAGTGTTGCGGCCGTACGGTTCAAATATTTCATTTAGTCACAAATTCTCAAAATATACAAAAATAAAACAACTGAAAAGGCGTCAAATAATGTGCTAGTAGTATATCTGTTAACTGCTCGAGCGCCGAGTTTAATTGTTTGTTTTCATCGTAAAATCAAATTTTATGACCAGTAAAAAAAACAACAGCAAATAAAAAATCAAGCAAACAACTTTTATACTCCCTCTCACGCATTGGGATTTTCTCGCGCCAATTGTGCCGGCTAATAAAAACAATAAAAACAAGAATAATAATAATAACAGCAACAACAACACTATCACAATTCCGCAAACAAAACTATAACTATATTGTTTACTAAACTTCAATAGTGACTACAAAGTACAAAAATATAGAAAAAGGAAACGAAAGGAAATCAAACTTGTTGTAGCAAAAAAAAAAAAAAAAAAAAACAAATTGACCAAAAACAACAATTAAACCAAGTTGATGGCCAATTGAAAAGCCCAATTTGAAAACGTTTGTGCCAGCTCTGAACACTGTAGTCACCCTGTGCTCGTTCTTCTCTTCGACTCGCTTTCGATCGAATAGGTCGACCCAGCAGCGACAGCGACAACTGTGGGTGGTTTTATGTAATTCGCGCGCTCTTTGCCCGTCCAGCACCGCTCTTCACTCTGCCGCTCTCCCTCACACGCAGCAGCGTATCTCATTCAGCTCAGCTCAGCTCAGCGTGCGTGCGTTTGTGTGCGTGTGTGCGTGTTGTCTACGTGTACGTGTGTGTGCGCGAGTGAAACAACGTCTGAACCGACTAGAAGAACCGTAAAAACGCTTTTCATATGACTGCGAATCAATTCAAATCAAAGCGAAAGAATCGTGAAAACATTGAAGTAAATACAATTCACTGCAGCTGAAAGTAAAAATTGCTGAAAACAATTGTGAAACAAAAACGAAATTGAAACAAAGACCAAGGAATAGTGCGAATCCCTCTGATCTGTGGGCCAGGGCAGTGTCCCGATTGGCGTGTTCGTTGTGTTGAGAGTGATCCTTTTGTTCCCGCCGACTGACTGAGCCGCATTCAAAATAACCGTAAATATTCCACCCCTTCCCCAAACCCCAACCATCCCGCTGGCGTGCGCTCTCTACGACCCCCACGATGTCTCGGCAGTCGGGTCGCACGCCACTGCCGGGGCTTGGTGGGGGCCGCATCATACACATCCTCATCCACATCCACACCCCCACCCGTCCTCGACGTCCGCCGTGCTCCAACACCACCAGCAACAGCAGCAGCAGCAGCAACAACAGCAGCAGCAGCAACAGCTGCAGCAGCAACAACAGCAGCAGCAGCAACAGCAACAATTGCAACAGTCCGCGCAGCATTTGCAGCAATTGCATCACCATCCGCACCATCACCACCACCTGCCTCAGACCCAGCCACTGCATCATCATCTGCAGCATACGGTTGTCTCCTCCGCTTCGGTTGCATTGTCCACGCCAACCTCTGTGCTGCAGCAGCAACAACAGCAGCAGCAACAGCAGCAGACGACGCCTACAACACATTCCACACCTACGCATGCTGCTATGTATGAGGATCCCCCACCTGTGCCAATCGTGCCCGTGCAGCAGCAGCAACAACAGCCGCCTCTCCAGCACCTGCCCCCGCCACAGCAGCAACAGCAGCAGCAGCAGCAGCAACAGCTTACAACAACTCCTGTTGGCAGTGCCCTTAGTCCCGCCCAAACGCCTACCGGTACTGCCCCACAGCAGACTCAGCATCTCACATCACCTCATCATCAGCAGCAGCAACAACAACAACAACAGCAGCAGCAGCAACAACAGCAGCAACAGACGCCAAACAGCGCCCCTAGTGGCGCCACCTCAAGTCTCCAGCAACAAAGCTCTGTTGTGGCATCTGGCCAAAGCCAAATTGTTGCGCCAACAACAGCGAGTGTCTCTCCCTCCAGTGTCAGTTCTCAGCAAGCAGGTAAGCCCTCAAAGCATCTTCCAATTGGAGTTGCCAATGCGACAGAGGCAGGCAAATCGAAAATCCAATTGGGCATGCAATTTTCCTGCAAATAATTTAAACAATCTTGAATATATAATTTATTCACAATATGTGATATTATGAATGCGGTTTCAATTGAAATCAATACATTTTTCGTTTTTATTTATTTATTTATTTTTGTAATTTCCTACTTATACATATTTGTTGTTTTTGTTTTTGAAATTGTCATTTGTAATTCAATATAGTTTCTCATTAATATTTGTTGGAATATGTTAATGGGTGTAAATTGATAGCCAGAAATAGGAATAGGAATGTTATAAATAGAACACTAATGGCTAATTAGTAGTAAGACGTGATTTTTATAGGCCTATGAATCTTTAAAAAATGTTACCAAATAAGAGTTATTAAAACGTGGGTAGTTCAGTTTAACCGAATTCTAGAAGCTGCAGCCATCAATAAAAAATAATCAAAACTTCTACATGAATTGATAAAATCAATCAATAGAAAAATAATGTTTGTAAGAATATAATAAAATAAAAATATCATTAAAAAAATATATATATAAAAAAAATAAAATAAAATAAAAATAAATAAATATAAATATAAATGTACAAATTTATATAAATAAATATAAATACAATAATATAATTTTATACAAAAAATATAATATTTCTATAGAAATACAATTGGGAGGTATAATTTTTTAACTTAGGGATCTGAAACCTATAAAATATAGCTGGAGGCATGTTCCATTGTAGCTATGTAGCTATGTAGCTATGAAAAATATTTTCAAGAGGCATTACTAGTTCATCGAGTCACCATGCAATGAACTCTTCCTAGAAATATAAAAATATGTTTTTTTTATTAAAGTAGTTGGATGACAGGAATTATTTTATAATTATTTAGATATATTAGTATTAATCCAAATCTTGATATTTTTTTATTATTTATTTTTTATACACTACATATAGATATTTTATAAATAAATATTTAATGCTCAGGTATTTTTGTAAATATTGTCTCTATTATATTGAAACTAATTGGGATGGTATTATGCATTGAACTATTATTATTATTAATAAACAAATATAATAATAATTTTTGTTTTATCAAAATTTAGTATATATTTAATTTGAAATATTTAAGAGAATACGCAGCTTTAACTAATGTTATTACAACCATTCTATTATTATATTCCTATACAGCAACTAAATTCTAATTTAAGAAAATTTCAATATATATGTTTTAATGTGTTTAAAAATAATATGGGTTTACTCATACAACTGCTTTAAATAGTGCTATTTCTAGACTTTAAGGGTTAGCCATAAATATGTATACTTATTCATATATTCATATATTCATATTTAAGTGCTTAATTAAGAACGAACAATGCCTGTTGAATTGTTTTATATGACAGGTCATCAATAACGCGGCTGTATTGTATTTGTCTCTCTGTTGTATTTTACAGACATGTCCATCTCATTAGCACCAATACATATACCCGCGATCAGGCCTGGCTTTGAAACGGACGCAACGACGCCAGTTAAGCGGCACGCGCATCCGTGGCCGTACGAGAATGAGTTCAACCAGTACCATGCCTCACCGTACTATCTCGATAGGGATCGCAAGCCTATGTTCTACGGCTACCCCGAGACCCAGTTTCAGGTGAGTGCTCGAGGCCAGCAGCAGAAGCAGCAGCAGCAGCAGCAGCAGCAGCAGCAGCAGCTACACTGACTACCTCTCCGGCTCAAATCGAGCCGCACAGTCGACTCGGCCGTCTCGTAAACAACTCAATGTCAACCTCACCTTTGCTTTTCCCCTTTCCCCCGCGCCTGCTTCGCCTGCAGCCTGCATATTGGCCCAACTATCGCGATCAGCCAACCTCCGCTGCAGCGGCGGCCTACATGAGCGCCACCGACGAGCGCCATGCTTCAGTTAGTGCGGCAGCAGCGGCGCGGCAGTCAGTGGAGGGCACCTCGCAGTCCAGCTACGAGACGCCCACCTACTCCTCACCTGGTGGGCTGCGCGCCTTTCCCGAGGCCTACTCGAGCACAGGTAAGTCGCAACAACCTTCCACTCGCATTATCGCTGTTCCACTTTGATTTTGCCCGTAGCGACAACTACGCGAGTCGAGAGTTTGCCGTTTAATTAGCGTATTGAAAAATATCTCTTCAATATATGTACATACATATATCTGCTTATATACATATATGCATGCATATTGACTTTCGAGTAGCCACACCCAAGCAACCCTCCGATATAAATAGCGGAATATAGGAAGATCTTTGCGAACAGTTTTAATTGAGATTTAACTTAGTTCATATTTGACTATACAATAGTAAGTCAGACTTGAAATGAGTGATAGAAAGATGAGTTCTAAATCATATCCAATTGGCATGGATACTTTTTGATTGGTCAGACAGTTTTCAATCGGGGCTTGATGCCATTATCTATAAAAAGTTATTATTGGAAATAATTTATGAATCTCTAATCATGAATGCATTTTTGTCATATATCGCCAGGCACTTCTGGTGGCCTCTCCGTGGGCGCTGTCGGGCCTTGTACGCCAACGAATGCGATGCATGAGTGGACCGGACAGGTGTCGGTGCGAAAAAAGCGCAAGCCGTACTCAAAGTTCCAGACGCTGGAGCTGGAGAAGGAGTTTCTGTTCAATGCGTACGTCTCGAAGCAGAAGCGCTGGGAGCTGGCGCGTAATCTACAGCTGACGGAGCGTCAGGTGAGTGTAGATGGGCATGACAATGAGTGAAACGATTGTAATTGATTCGCATGACTCTGTGCGTATGTGTTGGTGTTTAGGTAAAAATCTGGTTTCAAAATCGACGCATGAAGAACAAGAAGAACTCGCAGCGACAGGCCACGCAGCAGAACAACAACAACAACTCCAGCAGCAACCACAATCATGCTCAGGCCGCACAGCAGCACCACAACAACCACCATCTCAACCTGGGCCTGAGCATGGGGCATCACGCCACGAAGATGCACCAGTGACCTTTGGACAACAGCAACGCCGGCGCCATGGGCTTTGCCACCTACTAGCATTTAGCCAATCCCCATCCGACGTCGCAGCCACATTTCGAGCCCCATCTCAGTTCGAATGGAATATTAAACCCGGTCAAGAACGAGATGATGCTCGACTTCACGTGCTAGCTGAGAGACGAGGCCACAGACGAACCCCGTATGCCAAACACATCGGACTATAGAGATCATTTTGAGGGCAGGAATGTGGCGGACGATGAGGAGGGAGGCAGCTAGGAGCCAAAGAGCTGGCGTTGCTGTTTTATTCAAAGTTTAAACCGTTGGCTCACCCCAACAAGAGTTTCAAAATGTTCTTTAATGAAGTACAGTTAATTGATAAGTCCGTTCTTGAAGTAACCCTATATAAAAGCGAAAGCAAAAGCAAAAGCAAAGGCAAAGGCAAACAAATGTAAATCACCCAGTTTATTATAGCTTGGTGCAGTAGATGAGTGCAGTCGCAGAGTTAGCTGCATACAACTTTAATGTAAACAATATATAACAAAAAATGGGAGGAGGAGAAGAAGAAGAAGAGGGAGTAGTTGAAGGAGCAGAAGAATGATGCACATTCAATATTTTCAAATATTTTCTGCGTATATCCTTCAGCTTTCTTTTTCTCCGTCTCCCTCTCCCTCTCCCTCTCCGTCTCTCTCTCTGTCTATCTTTCTCTCGCTCTATCTCCCATAAATTAAAGCGCATTAATAATTAATTTTGAACTATAAATATTATATGCATATACGAAATAATATCCATATTAATTATGAATACAAATACAATTGAAGTAGTAGATTTTAATGTAAGCGCAGGTTAAATCCAAGTGTAGGTCCACAACAAGTTCTTCAAACGAAACAAACAAATTGTTTAACAATTTTTACAGACAGCAGCACAAAATATATATTCACACACATATGAAACCCAATATATACATATAGAGTATAAATACATATGTATATGTATCTGATCACACCCACACAATATGCAATTCAGTAAAACAGAGCCGGACTTTTAGCATAAATTTTGTCATTACAAATATTGTTCGTTGTGTCGTGTTTCTTAGGTAAATATTAAGTTCCTGTATATAAACTAAGACATGAAATTGCATCAAACGAAAAGCGGATGCAAACCGAAAACTGAAATGGAACCGTCTAAAATCAATTTGTGGTTTGTCAGTAAAAAAAAAAAACACACACACAAAGAAAAAGAAAAATCGAGAAATTAGTAAAAACACAAATATGAACTAAAACAAACAAAATTATGAATGTAGAAATTTCGAATACATAAGTCGAATTAATTTTATTGAAATTTATTTGATGTCTGTGCATATTTACTTCATAGTTAATGGCGCTTTTGATCTGACACAAGAAAATAGTGAACGCTAACGTAAAAACATAAACTAAAAAACGAAATGAAAGAAGTAAATTCATTTTAATAATAATAACATTTAAGAAATACATGTGGAATCGAATCGAATGGAGTTGAGCAACAATTAATTTACAGTACATACCTTAAAGCTACTTACATTACAATTATATATAGATTACATACATATATATAAACATATACATAGTAAGGCACACACACATACATATATATATGTATTATGTATATCAACTCAGCTTAATCCTGATATTACATCTAAGTTCAGTTATGTTGTGTAATTATCGAATTTTTGTTAATGTTTTGCTTCATACATTATATAATATATTGTGTACAAGTATGTCTACATACATGTTGGTCGTATGCCTAAATATACATATATATGTATATGTATATACATACACATATATACTATACATACATACTTAATTATTAATGAAATTATTTCGCCAATTGCTTTATCCTAGTTCTTGTATTATTATTCTTTCACACCTTTTGCATAAGTTGTAGTCTAAAGTCGGTTATGTTTATGCTTATGTTCGATTATAGTTTGTTTAGAAAATTTTTACATAGCATTAGCAATTCTCTTTTTTAAAAAGTTAATTATTGTGAATAAAATAAACAAATTGCAAAAATTAAATCCAACAAATATACACAATTCCCAAACTAACGCCGAGTATACTCTTGTAACTCGATTAGCTAATTCGTCACTTTGCAAATACCCTAGGAATTCGGTCAAAACCCCTCTTGGTTCATCCATTCATTTTCGAATTTACCATTCTTGGTTTTAATATCCTTTCTTTATTCCTTTGAATTCGATTTTGATTTTGGTAAGTACTTTGGCCACTATTAAGGCTCTTGTCGCAGAGGTTATCGAAGCGATTCAAGGACGACCTCTCAGCATCGAATTTATTCATAAGCATCCATAGAAGTTACTAATACAATGAATAAATAAACATATACAACTTAAATTTGCAATCTACTCGAAATACAAAAGTTTTAAACTTAGATCATATTTATTTTTGTTATTTCCAAGTTCCAATAATTCAATTCAGATTAACGAATTTGTAATCCCTTTGTTTATTTATTTAGATACATTTCTTTTGAATTTCTTATTGCATCTGAGTTACCGTTAACGTTTTATTTTCATATAAGATAAAATGCAGCGCTTCTACAAATGAAATCTAGATCGAAATAGTCTTGTTTTGAAATATGTCATAAGGTTAAATAAATTATTACGTAACTGTGATGTCTGAAGTTTTATTTACAACTATGAAGGGTATCGATAAAATTTCATTTCTTAACATAATAAGTCAACCATGGGATATATTCACTTTGTTTTTAACTTAATGTCACATTACCCACTTGCTCTACTCTCTTCACGAAGTAAAATTTTATATGTAGAATCATTGCTAGAAAATATAATCGATTTGCACAATCGATATATTTAGTAACTATCGAACCATTGTAAATTGTAGGGATAAATTCTCCTAATAACACATCTAGTCAAAAATTAATGTTAGATATCGGATAGTAAATATAGATAAATATAGATATCGGATAGTAAATATCGAATCCATTCTTAGGGGAATTTATACGATAGCTGAAGCAGCTCCTTCCATAAAATAAAACACAGCAAATGACTGCCGGAGGACAGTATCTGGAACAGGGCATGTTTGACTTCATGAAATATATGCATACTTCATCAAAGCTATTGGTAATCTATCCATGTTTCTCTGCCTGCCTGGCCGTTTGAGACTTAATATTCGAAATATATATGGTTGAGGCTTTTAGCTAGCTCACTCAAATCTGTTCTGTTCCACAGAATAAAACTCAATTTTTGATGTAGCTTTAAACTTTCTTCGTTTATTAAAAATGGAATTTTTCTTCGTTTATTAATGTAATTACAATCTGTCTACTTAACAATAAATAATTAGTATTGCACAAAAAGAGACTGAAAGCCTTACATACAGTCCATACATCATTCGAATGGCGGCAGGAATGCAGATCGAGTGTCAATTAGATTTATTGATAGCTGGTTTAAATGATTATTTAACCTCAGGAGCTACCGTCCATGAGTCTGCGCTGAGTCTGCGTACTTTGTCTTCCACGTAAGGAACATCGAGGTCTCTGAGCTTGACAGAGTTCCTGACGTGACAAACAAATTTAATTAAAGAATCTTTTTTGCGACTTTATTTATTTATATAGAATAGAATAGAAATCAAAGTTAAAAGAAAATATTGAAGTAAGTTGAATTTGAAGCAACGAGGCAGTGGACATCTCTAACGCTTATTTCTTATCTAACTTTGGGGTATATCATTGTGTAGAATGGTCTTAGAGGTAATACACATGCAATTGCAAATTTATGCTTTTTCCCAACGGTCGAGGCCCGGTGAGTATGAAAAATGTTCGGGAATGTAAACAATTAAAAAATCTCTAGTCGAGTATTCGACTGGGAGATACCCTTTACTCCGACTGAACTTTATTTTAAAACAGATGCAGTTATGTGATTGTCCAATACCATATAAACTTAAATGATATCAATTACAGTCATGGCGAAGAATTGAGTAGATATAGAACTACCTTGTCACTCATTCCGTATGCTGGAACGAATTTTTGTACATGAATCGTCCAGCGAGAGGCCTGAAATGTGATTTACGAGTATATTTCGCACCTATTCTCTTCTTATCGATAACAATCGATACCTTTTTGTTCGGTAATTGCATTATAGAAGTCCATTTACAACAAAAGCGGGTCAACAATCGACACAATCATTCGCTTGGACGTGCTTATGTATGTATGCGTATGTGTGCGTGCATATGTGTTTTTATGGTATATAAAGTATGCTTGGAATGTTGTTCGCAGGGTTCACTTCGAACTGTCGCTAAATGCCGTACTTAAACTTGTTTTAGGCATACCATAAAAAGCGTGGGTTGTTCTTAAATGAAGACGATTGTTTATTATTGTCTGACCAAGCATTTCAATATGTACAAGATTTATTTGACTTATGATACTCACTATTTCAGTTGTCAATGTAAAAGGTAGTATGCCTATGGAATATGGCATTGATGCTACGTATAATAAGAGCACGTGACATCGAAATATGTTATCTTTTAATAAAAGATGTGACAAAATGAGCAGCAGACCGGGGAGAGAGCCATGGTCTGCACAAACACATATGCACGGGCTCAAAAAAGAAATGGTAACTTATGATAAGATATTAACCTAAATTATATTCATAAGGTCTGAGGGTAGGAAATATATTCGGCCTTATATACTTGCATTTGGTTATATGTAACTGAAATATACACAGATTTTAAGTAAAGGGCATTGAGGGGATGCAAAATATGCTCACAAAGGAAATGCTATAAAATGCACCCCGTTATGTAAACATTGGCATTCCCCTCTGTGAAGCTTGAAAGATGGTGAAGTAAAGTGTCTCCCTGCGACTTAATGCGTTTTTTATGTTATGTACAAGGAGAGCGTATTCGTGTCTATCGAACTCTATTTGCTTCTACGGGGTGGCGTATGGCAGATACTTGCTTTAAAGCCCAATGCAATTATCGCACCCTAACCGAAAATGTTTACTTCGGGGCTATTGTTTAGCAATGCGACTATTTGGCTTGTTCGCCAATGTAACAAACCAATTTCACTTATCAAAGACTTTCGACCAAAAAACATCTTAAAGTTTGTATTCTAAGTTGTAGCACACCTCGGTTGGATGCGAATAAAGGCTTTTCCTAACTTCACATATTGCAGGCGGAGAGCAATTCGAATATTCCATAAGCAAGATATTCTCTTCTTGCTGTCCGACATAATGAAATCGTATGGATATGCATGAGATGTATATAAGCTTTTAATCCTATAATGCGGAGCCATAAAATCGAAAATCCTTCAACCGTCCCAAACTCATGTTGAAAAGAAAGTGAACGAGAATATATAGTGTCCTTAAATGTCCTTTGCTACATTTTGTTTGTCGGCAGAAATATTTAAGCTTATAATTTGTATACTCATTCATTGAAGTGAAATGAGTATATTAGATGTCATCAATGTCTGTCCGTCTACCCGTATGGACATATGAAGCGTTAAGATAGACCAAATCAGGAGAACAGTAGGGTCTAGGGTCTGTTTTGAGAGTATTCCCAATGTTTAATTTGTATTATAAATTAAATAAAGGTAATTGAAAGCATTAAGAAAAAGGAAACATGGCCGATCTGTGTTTTTATACAGATAAGCATCCAAAGTTGCATATATTCACCTAACCACATACATTTTCTCACATAATAATTCTTCGGTAAGATTCTAAATAGTATCTTGATAGTCCAATAGCGTTTTTGGTACCGTAAATCTGCTGAGCAGATTTCAGACAACGTAGAGTATGTACTTTCACCGATTCAATATCCGATTTATGTATATTATATATAACTATATATAAGCAGCAGTCAATTCCATAAATATTAAATATATAAATAACTCAATATTTAGAACAATTCAAAAATTAAACAACAAATATTGTCAAATATATTATATGATATATTTTAAAATTATTAAAGGAACATAAATAAATTACTGATTAGTAAACAATTCTTCAATGTCTTGGGACTTTGTTGATAAGCGATTTTATTTCAATCTTTCGGTAATAAAAAAAAAAAAACGATACTGAGAACTACTATTGTGCGTATCATCCACGATTTCTTTGCTTTCAATTTCTGTGATTTTCATCCTGCTACTTTGTTTCTTCCTCTAATCTTAGAAAATGTGTTAAGCATTTCAGAATACGATTGAACAGGAAATTGTGTAATCCATTAAAAATAGGAATTAGATCAACTACAAATGTATATAACAGCCAAGAAGGAGGAAGGCCCGTCTCACACTATTTACTATATTCAGCAACATATGTCTCTTCCTTAGTTCGTTTGTCGGCTGTCGTTCTGTCCCACACTTAAACTATATAAATATTATAACTATTATAAATATATATATTTGTCAATACAAAAATTATATATATATATATATATATATAATATATAAATATATATATAATTTTTGTATTGACGAATAACTCTTTTATATACTTCAGATGTGTTGTTTAAGTCCTTGATTGATTTTACAGATTTTGTACAACTGGAGTATTGAATGAATTTCCCTCGTTGGCCAACTTGTATAAAACGAATTTGAAACACCAATGACTTGGGCTTATGCCATAATAACGCCTGGATAATTTAATTAAAAAAGTGCAATTAGAACAAAATTGATCAGCCATTTATTTGCCTTAAGCTGCTGCGAAGCAAGCAGAGCGCGAGCTGGCGCGAGCGAATCTGAGCTCTTTGGCGGGTTTAGTGTATCTCCTAGTCGGGCATTATTGACTAAAATTGAATTACTTATTTTTGTATACAACAAATCTGAAATATATATATATAAAAAGTATTGTGGATTTACAAATTTAAGTTGAGAGTCTTGATGTGAATTTGTAAATTGTAAATTTTGTTCGGCTTTAATCAATTTAATGACATCGTTATCATTGAATTATCATTATCACCTTTATTCCGTTAGTCATCATAGACCTTGGAGTTTTCGATTTTGAGAGAATTCGCATTCACTTTATTTATATTTGATTACCAACATTCCTGGTGGATTATTTCGTGTTCAATTTATTTGAGTCCTTTGTCTTACTATTAATTAGTTTTCAAAATTCCCTATCTCTATTACTTTTGGTTCGCCTTCCTGGAAAACGATGACAGTGCTAAGTTATGGGTTATACGATATCTTCACTATCCAATGATCTTTCAATAGATATCTCTTAATCTGTTTTATTTTTACACTTTACCTATTGAGAAGAGAAACCAGGGTAGAATCGTTTTGTTCTGTGTAACAGACGGACAGAAAGAGTGAGAGAGAGAAAGAATAAGAGAGAGAGAGAGAGAGAGAGAGAGAAGGAAAGAAAAAATAAGTAAGAAGACTCTAGTCGAGCCTGTTCGACTAGGAGATACCCTGAACCTTCCATGCAGATGGTCAAATCATTTTGCAGTTGTTTTAAGCACACACACATACACATGCATCCAGCCGCACGCATAGGCCTGCGCTCTGCCTACTGCGCGGTGAGCAGCGACTGCGCTTGGGCTGCACTGCTGTGTGGGCAATATTATGAAAATTTATTTGTTGAATAATTTCGTTTATAGACGGTCAATCTTAATGAAACTTTCAGAACGTAATCATAATGTGTAAATGTGTGTACATTCCGTTTTATACAAAATGGCGGCGAAGGGGGCGTGGTATCCAAAATCTGTAAATTACAAAATGTGCGTATCCATCAAATGTATATACACAGTAAATGAATTTCCAGGTTTAATAGTGTTCAAATAAGGCGGAAAAAACAATATCAATTTATCGATTATCCTCGATAAAAAGATATCGAATGAGTTAACGAAAAAATATGATAAACTTGTACTGCATATGGTATACACGAGTCTATATGCAAAATTTCAGCTCTCTAGCTCATAACTTCTGAGAACTAGGCGTTCATACGGACGGACGGACAGACAGACGGACAGGGCTATATCGACTAAGCTCGTAGTCCTGATCAAGAATATATATACTTTATGGGGTCTGCCACGCCTCCTTCTGCCTCCTTCTTTTCACAAAACCATGATACCCTGATTTCCCATTTTCAATGGGTTCAGGGTATAAAAAGAAATAAAGATAGAGGGAGGGAGAGAAAGAAAAAGAAAGGCGGAGAGACAGAAAGATCCCTTTTTGTTTTTTTTAAATTGAAACTTACTTGCCAATTAGGCAACATATAGAAGGATTTTTAATCTTTTCTAAAAAATAAAAATTACAAAATATTCAATGTTATTCAATATGGGCGAATATGATATCTATCATATCTTTTAGCCGGGAAACCGCTCTAAAGGATTTCTTACATGTTTAAATTTACTATGAATTGTCTATAGTCTATCAGCTTTCCTTCTAATTACATTTTACAACAAGAAAAAATGAATTTTGGATTCGATACGATTCGTGTTTCTTGTATTCAGCTTGAGCTTGGGCTTCACCCGTTTCGAATAGGTGAAGGGTATAACAATAAATATGTTCAATGGAGTCCGTGTTGCACATAAAACTGTAACATTTGAATATATATTTTTGGTGTCGGCTACGAGGCCATCGATATCGAGCTAATTTGTTCTCGGGCTTATCTACATCCAACTGATTTTAGCCATGGAAGGCGTTAAAATAACATGTTTTTAAGCGACCATCTTGTCAATGTTATTTTATTCTTTTCATTTGTTTTTTTATTATATATTTTTTTCTTTTTTTTCTTTTGTGTGTGTGTCCGTGTGTTTGCTGCGCCCCCCAAATTCAATACGATTCGATGTGGTAATCAAAAGATAAACGGGTGATAGATGCGCACTGGGAACTGAACCCCAATTTCGATTGAAGATAAGAGCTGGTGGTGGTGGTGGAATCTAGACAGATTGCTTTCGCTTCTGCTAATTTCGGGTACAGAACGGAATGCAGAAGGAATAACAATCAAATGAATTCAGGAAGAGCAAAAAACAACAGCAACAGCAACAACCACTTCTATGCGAAACTGAAACTCAAAATTGACTCGTCGCTGATGCCGATGTCGTCAGCAGCGAGCTTACAGACACACGCACGCACACTCTCGCATACATATGTATAGTCGCACACATGGAAAGGCAAAGTATATACAGATCTCCGTCGCCGACGCGTCGCTGACTCGTTTCGCACATAAAGATACAAATGTATCTACAGCGGACAGCAAATGGCGTATATAAAATGATTGGGCCTGTGTCTGTGTGTGTGTGTGTGAGTGTCAGTCGCTTCGTGCGAGTGCTCTGGTGGTTGTTTTCGTGTACGGCTGTGTGTGCGTGTGTGAGTGCGCGCGCGAGCGAGCGAGACAGAGACGGAGCGAGGCGAATGCGCGCAACAGAAGGAGAGAAAAGGGCAGCTGCCAACGCGTTTTATTGCCCATCGCTGTGCCTTTTTGCTTGAACTGCTGCTTCTCTGGCTTTTCATCTTTTCACCGCTAGCCGGCGACGGCAGTGGTGCTTGCTGCTGGCATGTGGTTGCTCTCAGCTTTCTGTTCGTGTTCGTTCTCATTCTTATTTCCATTTTCATTTCGTTTTCGTACTCTATCCTCTATCTCTCTGTCCTCTGTCCTCTGTCCTCTGTCCTTTGGCGTTCTGGCAAACGTAAGTGTTGCGGCCGCTGCTTCTGCTGTGGGTTTATGACCTTTTTTTGTCTAACTAAGCAACGCAACGCTGTCATCGTCATCCACATCCCCATCCATATCACACACACACATGCACATATACATGTATGTGTATATACGGCCTGCATGGGCCAGCCCTGGCAAGTGAGGCAAGTGAAGCATTCACTCTGGCTCTCAACCACCGACAAGCGACACCTTTTCCCCTTCGCGGAACGCGTCCGTTCGTCTGTCTCTGTATCTGATTGCTCTGGCTGTTGATGTTGTGCTGCGGCAGTGGCTCTGGCTCTGGCTGAGGCTGTTGCTGCTGCTGCTGCTGCTGCTGCTGCTGTTACTGTTACTGGCGGCTCTGTCTTCCCGTATTCTCACTCTCATTTGACGTTTCTGTTGCTTTTTGCTTCGTTCTTGTCTCGACGCCACTTCGTGCGCCGACTGCGCTTCCACAACCTTCGCCTTCGCCTTCGCCTTCGCCACGGCATCGACATCGACATCGACATCGGCAGTGGCTGCGGCTGCGACTGCGGCAGCCATTGACTGAACTGTCAAACTGAACAGCAAATATTATTTTTTGGACACTTTGCTCTCAGGTCGACGCCGCGTAAAGCAGACGTCCTGCTCCACACACCATCCGACAATTGATAGCTGCTTAGCAAGCGGGCTTCGAGAAGCGGACAAGAATGCGCGATAGCCAAATCGGGGTCGAGGTTTCCAATTTTCCTGAGGTGTCGCATTCGCAGTCAGACAGTAGAAGGCGAAGCCCGGAGACCGAAGCCCGGCGCCCGGAGCTGCATGGCTGCACGGCTGCCATTGTCCATTGTCTGTGCTTCCAATTGTGCAAATCAAAGGAAAAATGAAACAAAACAAGAAAATGAAAATGAGAATGAAAATAAAATGAAAACGCAAACGCAAACGCAAATGCAAATAAAAACGTGCTGTAAATCAACTCGAGCCGGTTCGTGTGCTGTCCAAAATAACAGAATTAATTATAATTTCGACAATGAAAGAAGAGGAACGCTCTGCTCCAGCGCCCTTCGCCGAACTGTGAATGCGCCCATACATACATCCGCACACACAAACACACGCATAAATGTGGATTACAATTTCGCGTGTGATTTCCAAGCCAGGCTAAAAGTTGACTTGTTAACAATACTTGCGGGTCGGCTCGAAGTGCCGTTTGCTTGCCTTGCTTGTGTTTTGCCTTCCGATTCTGTAATGCTTCGCGGTCGCTGCTCTTTGGCTGGTCTCCGGGACCATCCGTACTCTGTGCTTCTCCCAACCGGCGTCCGTCCGTCCAGCGCGTCGCGTTCGTCGGTTTCTCTGGTGCGCTGGGCGTGGATTCAATTAAACTGATTTGTTGCCGCCATTTTTGACATTTCGGACATTAATTGTGGTTCTGATTTATCGTACAATGCTTCTCGTGCAAGTAACTTCCAAATCAACGCTAGCAGTCCAACTGCCTCGGCAGACTCCTCCAGGTGACTGTAAATATGTGTGGGTAAGTAAAGGTGTAACTTATACTGTATGTATGTGTATGTACATGTATGTACTTGAGTAAGGGTTTAAGCTATTCAAAAATGAGCATCAGGCACATTCCCAATAATTCTACTCTACTGCTACATGACTCTTGACACAGGGCCAAACACAGAGAGATATGACTGGACGGACAGACGTACGGATAGTAGAGCAGACATTTCTATAGTAACAGAGTCTTTACAACAATCAAAAAGTATCTAATGAAAGGGCACTCACTAATAACACTAATAAAAGTTCGCAGATGATACACAAAATTCATTCAATGTTTGTACATGGCAAAGCACAGGGACAGATGGACGGACGGACGGACGGAAGGGTGTACGGAGCTGACATTTCGGGAACGATTTTAGTAAACATATGTACTAACATACAAAATATCTACATTTTTTGATAGAAACAATTAGGAATACAAAACAAAAATTCAAATAAAATTTAATAGAGCATTGATAAGTCGTACTATTGATAGAGTTCTACGGTTAGGCATCAATTCATTCCATGAAAATCAGAAGGAATAATATGTATTATCACCTTCGATGCCAATGTCAATAGATTTTTCTTTTACAGCAACCAGAACATTCACCTTTCCTTTATATATTTGTCATATTCCATCCATTTCATCAACACTTCTCCAATCGCATGTGCATTGTCATTTCTTAAGCTCCCTTTTACATTTAGGTATTCTATTTATATAATGTATATATAAGATATATGTATCCACATGTCTATGTCGATTTTTTACTTCCCTAACATTTATAAAAATCTAGAAAAAATTTCGAGCTACTAAAAAATGATTTTTTATTGCTGATTATAAAAATAAGTTCGAAAAAGATGTTGCCAAATATTTGCCTAATTAATCAACATAAAGCTATGCCGTCGGCGGAAATAGCAAATTATTATCTAATCCTACTGCGAATTAAGTTAGTCAAGTAAACAAATTTCACAAATTTCACAAATTCGTGAATTGAAAACTTTGGTCTCACAATTTGCCATCAACCATTTGCTAGCCAGTTCTACAATAATTGAATTATTTTTCCAATAGAGCATATTTGATATGAGTATATTATAATTCTATATTGAGTATAATATAATTTATAATTTTGAGATTAATCGATAATCATTTTTCTTGTAGTTATAGATCTTCGACGAAGTACCCAACGTCTTGTCAAGAAGATATATATGCTCTATAAGAAACAAATTTCTGATGAGGTAAGTTATATTCAATAAGTATTGAATTATATGAATTGCTAAGTAATATCCGATTGGATATTTAGTCTAAAACTATATAAAGACGTTTACTTACATTTCTGTTTCACTTTATAATAATAAGAATCAATCGCGAATAGATATATGTAAGTATACGTATTACAGAGAAAAATTAGCATATGTTAACTCATAAAAAAAAAAAATAAGATGACAGACGTTGAGGCCCGGCTGCAAAATATCGAGCAGCCAGAGATCGGAGGCACGCAGTGTCTGCTTTCCATAGGGAAAACTGGAATCGTTCAATGTGCGACAGGTAGCAGAGAGTGAGGAAAGGGTTAGTTCGGTTGCACTTTGAATGATTTACGATCCTACGAGCTGAGGAACGACCTTTCGCGCTGCATTCAAGCGAACGAATGACGCAAAATGCGATCCGGGGCACGAGATTTGGTTGTGGCATTATTTTTGCCTAATGACGGTCCGAGATTTCTTCGGACCGGTGTGGTACGGCGAAAGCGTGAAGACGGGCTCTTTTATGGCCAGACCATAAAGCACCCGCATCAGCAGCTCCGGTTTCCAAATATTTTGATTTTGACAAAGGCCGAGCCGAAACCACAGAAAACACGCAGCTGGACATCGAATTTGGGAAAAAGGATTCGAGAAATGCCAAAATGCAAATGGAAGGGAAAAAGCAACTGCTGCCTCGACTGCGAAGGTTATGCAACACCCATACATGCATACATTCGTGCGTATATGCATTTGTCACGCTCTCTAACTAATTGAACACCCATTGAATGCAAGAGCAGAATCCAATTGACTGACGTGTAGAACATCATGTCCCTGTCATAGTTTTATTTCCACTCCCATTCCAAGACGGTCGTTCTTCGACTTAATCGTCACAAATGAGAGTTCAGCATTAGAAATGCGTGTGTGTGAGCTTAATATTCAACGAAAAGCCAAGCAGGGTGAATTAGGGTGAACCCATACGCCGCCGAGCTTCTCTCCGGGCGTGCCTCGCATACATATGTATGCCCCCTCCTTGGGCAGGGCTGAGGCAGACGCGATGAAATTATGAAGGGGAATGAAACGCAGAAATCCTAATGCACGACAGAGGCATACGCTGAAGCTCCTCCTCGAGAGTCGCAGGCTGGTGTCGGGGCGTAGGTATCAGTTGGCTTGGAATCATGTAATTTATTCTGACACTTTCATAAAAAGAATCCTAACTCTTGGCAACAAAGCAAGACATTATCGCCGCATAATTAATGCCACATGTTGCAACTCGGCGCGGAGTGCTAACAGAGAGTAAGGGGGGGGGTTAAAGGGGAGCGGCCGCTGGTACTGCTGGCACTGCACCGCGACATAAAAACATCCAGACATCTCGATCTGAGGGCGCTGTCGCCGTCGTTGTTGGCGGCACCAAGAAAAATCATAAAGCCATTCGAATTTTAATTGCCTGGCTAGAGCGTCGGCCCCAAGCGTCATTTCCATATTGAGCGCTTCTCATTTGAATAAATTTATAAAAATGTTAATCAGCGACGGGAAAACCCAGTGGAACCAACCCAAGCCGCAAGTCCCAAAAACCCAACCCAACCCAACTCAACCCACGCAGCTGCCCCACTCCATTCTAACTTCATTTTACTCACAATTTCCATCCCGCTCGCTGCTTGCCTCTCGCCTCTTGTCTCTCGCCTCTAGCTATCTTTCCATTTTCGCTTTGTCTTCCATATTCGCCGGCAAGGCGCATGCGTCGCTCCGGCGATGCGGCAGAGGCCATTAAAAAATGGGCGGAGCTAAGGTCGCCATAGTCAAGGGTTCAACGCACAGACGGCGTGGTAAATTTCGGCTGTCTCGACCTCAGAGACTTGTCCGCCGGACAATGGTGAATATGAAACGTGCTGGACTTCCATATACATCTATGTATGTGCAAATGCATTCATACATCAATTTACACTTAGATTTACTCGCCTAGTATAAAATATGTATGTGTGGATATTCTGAGTGGCATGCGTATTCCCTGCAAAATTATAGAACTGACAAGGTATTTAAATTGTAGCAGCTGTAATAAAATAGAAAATTCATCACTAATTAGCAAAATTAATCAAGTCATATATTATATTATAATAATATATCAATATTATTATATTATATTCATATGTGTAAAGAGTAGTTTATGAAGCTTTAGAGGGTCCTATAATTAAATAATTGCAAAACAGATGTTGGCATTTTAATATATTGAATTGCTGCAGAATATCCTTCAAGTTTAAATAAGGTAAAGTTAATCATCCAGCGATCAATAAACGGGAGAAATAAAACATTTATGGGCCAGACCAGGCAATTAATATATGACTCTTTTATATGTTAAAATCAGAGATCAAATTAAATTTTTGGATTCTTCGCATTATCTGAATTATTAATGGGTAATATTAATACCGGTACAAGACAGGAATATATATTTAATCGATTTACCCAAAGAGTTTGATTTTTATATGAATGATACGTAAAATTAAATTAAAAATTAAATATACTTCATTTTTTCTTAGCATAGTAAATACTGAGTAATTCAAAATGATCGTTTTTCACGGGTTTTATCTGGTTATTCTGAGTAGCCGATGGTTCCTATTCTATTCTGAAAATTACACGTTTCTTTATTCTGTTCACTTAACTAGGTATTGCGTAGATTCACAGTCGCTTTGCTAATTTTAGTATTAATAATACAAATAGTAATGCGACTAATCATTACAAAAAAAAAAAAAATAATAATAATAAAATAAAATAAAATAAATAAATTGAATAGCTCAATATGGTTACCTAAATAAATAACAATACTTATGAATCCCAATACTCATTTCTAGTTGCTTAAAAAATATATGTGTTTTATTATTATTAAGTTCCTTATGTCCAGCACAATTTTACCACTTTGCAACATGGAATGCCCAGCAGATTTACTTTAAATTTTAACAATAAAATACAAAAAAAAAAATTAATATAAAAAAACCAAAAAAAATATATTACATAAACGTAAATGGAAATATATTAAATAAATAAATGTCAGAGTTGAAGCATCAGATAATCATACATAGCTAACTTTTATTCATGATTGTTAATACTAATTCACGAAGTGAAAGAGAATATTACGTTTGTGCAGTGTCCTTCTCTCTGTCTGTCCGTCTGCCAGTCGTCACAGCTCAAACCAACTCACCGTCTCCAGTTTCAAGTAGAGTTTTGCTTTGGTATATATACCGTAGTGTAGTACGCTTATTTAGGGGCCAGGCAAATCTGATCTACTATATCAAGTCTAGCAGAATCGCTTATTGATAAAGATCTAGTGACTAGAAATTAGGCATATATGTATATCTTGTACCATACATGCCTTATATTTTCCATATATGTATATATATTTTCCACGCTGGAGCCTCCTAATTTTTCAATGTAAAAATTCATCACAGGTCGACAATAGCATTATGTATCCACATAGTAGAGTGCTAGAGACGAAAATGTGGAATACATACTCCTGAATACAACTCTCGCCTAAAAATATGTCGTTCATACTTCCAAGAATATGAAGGGAGTGGAAAATGTAAAAATCTATATCTGGTACAGTTAGGTTTGCTTACGCCTTAGATCAACTTCGACCCTTTCGACCCCATTTCGTTACTCTACATACATTCTAAGAACTGTTGAAAAATAATATATATCCACACCTGTTTAGAGCGCGGAAAATCGGAAGAAGCAGCGTATTCAATATTGAAATAGTGAAACGAACAATTCAGCTACCGCAGACTTCTTCCTGACTTTTTAGATAAAATAAATTCAACTATTATTAGACTGATATTGAGTAATCTGTAGTCGAAATAAAAGATTTCAGATTTATTTTACAATGACAGCGAAATATTTCCATCGCAGTAAATATTTATTTGGAATTACTATGGGTTAGCAATCAGTCGAATATATGAAATATTTTCATACAATTTTAAAATTAATAATCCTTAAGAAGTTTAACAATTTGTTGCGGGAAAATGTTCAGATGCAGCCAGTTACAAATTGTAGTAACTGTAAGAATTCGATGTCCTATCGGAGTTCAGCACAGTTCAGTAGCCAGGTCACACACCCCCGTGCGGAGCGACCTCTGGTGTTGTTGGCCCCGTCGCTGTGCACGGTACGATGAGCTGTAGATGGCGTCGTTGTCAATCGAACAAATACAAGCGCATGTTTTCGTTTAGCAGTCGTTCTCTTCTCTCTTGCACTCTCTTCGGCTCACGCACACAAACGAACATTCTGAAATGCAGCTGTGTTGGTGCCTCTGATTCGATTGTGGTGGTGTCGCAGCGGCCTCTATGGGATTCTGAGCAGAGCCATTTTTCCGGATCGCATTCCGAAACATTCGAGAAAAAAAAGTCTAATAGACACTGCAGAATCCGAATGGGATTTGATATGAGACGGATTTTCCAATATGTTAACTGTTTTCATAGGCATTGGCTGTTAAAGTTCACATTTGAAAATCGTGTATCCAATTAGCTTTTCCTTTTAACTTGACATAATTTATTGAGCGTCTTTCTATTTCCTCTACATGTCGAATGATTTATGATTATGAATTACGAGCGACGATGTTCAATAAACTAATTTTGAAATGCAGTTAAGAAAAACGAACACGTGCTATGAAACAAATGAATTTAAAATGAAATTAGTTTGTTTAATCGAAGAATAAAAATAGAGAAACTTCAATTGACATGGGAAACTATTTACGAGCCCTGACTGAGCCCCGATAGGCTCTGCCCAAAAGTCAAGTAGTCCATAAATTGCAGCAGCAACAAGTCTAGAATTTTAAAACAAAAACCAGCAGATTACAAATGAAAATGCCCGATGAATCTCAAGTGCTAGCGAGGGATAAGTAGAATTTCATATCAACTGAAAGGTGGGGGGAAATTAATGAAAATGTAAGAAAACAAAATGGAAATACTTATCATAACCGAAATGCAATGCAGCCTGACAAGTGGATAGCTGGAGAGACTTATTTGACAAATGGATGAGTGCCCTTTTATGGAAGGACGAGAAGGATGCATATATAATCAAGACCTCCATTATGCGCCTGTCAAAATATAATTGAAAGGGAAGTCATAACTAACTTCGTGAATTGGAAATTGTCAGGCACTTGATTGAGCAGCCACAAAAATATTACAAATGTTCTGCCTGTACCATAACGAGAATCGGTTGGAATATATTGGGAATACATATTTGTAGGTTTCGTACTGCCAAATTAAGTAATTTCGAATTAATGGCTCTCCCTCTCGAGCAACGATGCGCTAATGAATATATTTCTCGGGCTATTAAATAATTAAAATCCACACGCATGCCGCTCAGCACAATGGAATTCATTTGCCTCGAATGATGAATAAACAAAAGAACAATTTTGTATATTCACTTCAGATTCTCAAATGTGTTAGGCAGGCTTATGTGATATCATCAAAAGCCAAGTTAATACAGACATATTCGGCTGTCAGATTAAATTTATCTACAATGAACAATGAACTTTCAGAGAGTTCTCTTGATGATTTTCTTCAATCAGATGGCAAGAATATGTATCGCATTATAATGAAACTGCAGCTGCTAATATATGTATGTATATGTTTATATATTTTAGTAATTGCCACTTTCTCTTAGTAACAAATTATTAATAATAACCAGATCACTGGGGAAAGTTTATCGACTCGATAGACCACAGTCATTTCTTACTAGACCCATTTAATATGAATGTGAACTTATTCTTGCGTGTGGCAATCTCATTTGATGTGTTGTTGCTGTGATTCGCATTATTCGATTGCTGACCTTAAACCCATTTAGTATTAAGTGGCCCACATCCGGGGCTTCAGAAGGCGCCCATAATTGCAGTGCTTTCAGCCTAACAACACCAATAAAAGCACAGATCCGAACAAAAGAAGTAGCATCTCCCATGCCTCACTCCCCACTCCGCGCCCATCGCTTTCCTACTTAAAGAAAAGACACTGTAAACGACTTTTGGCACAAAAATTATATTTGAGAGCTGGCTGGCGCCCGGCGAATATGATTTTATTGCCGAGGCCATTGCTCTAGGGTCGATCCAGGGTCTTAGGTCGGGGCGTGGCCCAACGCCAGTCGCTGCTGGCATTCCCCACTCTCCCATTGCATTACAATTCATTTTGCAAATGTCGAGAAGAAAAACTTGAAATAAGCTAAAAGCAAAATTGCGCACAACTAGCAAAGTCTCTTTGTCTCTGTGTGTGTGTGTGTCTGTGTGTGTGTGGCAGTTGCTTGGAGCTGGTGGCTCCAATGGCGCCGTGCCCAGTTCCACTTATGCCGCGATGGGTCTGTTACAATAGTGCGGCTCGAATTGCCCCCGGCTGGCGAGCAGAGCCATGTAATGGCCTCAAATGGTCTTTTTCCATTATCCAAATGGAAAACTTACACAAACACAGCGAAGACAAATGGAAACATGCCAAGGCAGAATAAAGAAACCGAAAATTTACTCGTGCGCGTCATTCATTGCCTTTTCCATTGCTTTATCAGCCAGAAATTTCGCACAAATCGAGTCGCACTAAAACCAAACGAGCCACAAGACACCGACTCCCTTACCTCGGGAGAAGCCAGGCCTACTCTATTTAGCGGAAGAGCTCGCGCAATTGCAATGAAAATTAAATGCCTCCTTCCGCTAGACTTGACGGCGAGTCCCAAGCAATTTATTAATTAGTATTAGAGCAGAGGAATTGTAATTGAAGTTCCCCAATATTATATTTCTCGTATGCAAAGTTCTTGTCAATTCATTGCAGACCGCAGTGTACTTCAGTTCATAGTTGCTCATTGCTATTAACTAATGAAATATGCAATGACGATGGAGAAAGGCATATAGAACGAAAAATTGTTGTATCTAAAGCAGGTGCCGACGGCGAACAGACTCGAATCTGAAGATATGGAAAGAGACTTGAAGAAAGATAGATGTATCGCTGTTTTACTCAGGATATTGCAGGATATGTGTGGGTGTCCCTTATGAATATGCTGATGTAGAACAATATGAATGATGTAAGAAGGCGTTATACTAATACTTTTGGTTTAATATAAAATTAACTAAAATAGAAAAACATATTATCAGAACAGAGCTTGGGTAGAGTTGCTCAAAAACCGATTTTACTTTCATTTGTACACAACCTTATAATGAAGCAGTCGAATGCATTTGTTTAATTATATACATATCTCATAAATTTAAACAAATGGAAGCAAATAAAAATGCCATTTGCTGAATTTAATTGCGATAATAATAGGCGATATGAACTACTGAACTCCTAATTGTTTAAATTTAATAATACAATTCAATACAAATCATATAATAATATATATTTTATTATTATTATAATTATTATTATTTACTTATTAACTACTAGCATTACAGTTATTTTAAGATCTATCAATTAGTCTGTAAAGCTATTTCGAGCAGCAAATTCTTCGAAAAACATAAATTAATAATCAAGGCACGTCAGACTCTCTAACCAGGCTAGTTCGCTTGTGAGATCAGATACTTAAGATTAAAAGTCGTTAGTTACAGTTATAAAACGACTGCCTCGATCAGTCATATGTGCAGCGTGACGCACCTCCAGGCAGTCCGATAGTTGTGGTTGTATAGATGCGCTAGTTGCTGCTGATCATGAATATATATGCATAAATATTCATAGAGTATGCAAATCTTTGGCCCGCTTGCCCATATGCGAAAGAAGCGAACGCTGCACTAAAAGGCAGCGGGCAATAAAATGGCGAACGAAACAAATGCAAAAGAAAGCGAATGTCTCCCAAAAATGGGAGCGCTTAAATGCTCGCCAACTAATGGCTCAAGGTCGCAGAGACAATCATGATGATTTAATGGGCCCATAAACAAATTTATGGCTTTTAACTCGAAGCACAAGCACAAATGAAAACGAGAAACGAAAGAGAAAACATAAGAGAGAAAAGAGAGAAGAAACAAGAGAAAAGAAAAGCAACGAGGGTTATAGATCGAGGCAATATCAAAGCAGCGCTGGGCTCTCATTGATCTCAAAATTGAAATAGGGTTTGGAATAAATGTAAATATATAAATAAATTCATGCAGTATACGGGATGTCCATATCAATATTTTAGAGAGGAGAGGCCTGAGCTGAATGTCGCATAACTTACGCTCTTTATGGAGCTGATAAAGGGGGCTGGAGGCGGAGAGTCGCCAAAGGTGAGGGGGGCCTGCGCTGAAATGAAATGCAAAGTTTATCTGCAAAACTTGTAAATTTCAAAACGACATTAACAAACATGTTGACAGTATCTTTCAGAGATGTGTGGGTAGCTTTATGGCATTCCGCAGGCATGTGTGCTCGACCCCAGTTCCGTTGAGGTCCTGCGAGTGCTGCCGGTGCTGGCGGTGCGGCTTCCGTTGCTGCTGACGGCGCTCGGAGCACGCCGTTATGGGGGTCGCTCTGCAAACAGAGATTAGTCCAAACAATGGAATCAGCAAAAAAATGTTAGCAAAGAGTTCAGAGTTAGCTCCGCCATTCGGGTGCCCGCTGGGGCGTGGCAGCAGCGACGACGACGACTTAATTAAATCGGCAAGCGAGAACCAGAACCAGAACCAGAAACAGAGGCGGGGGCTGGGTAGGGGAAGGGGAAGGGGCGCGCGACAGGGTTCGGCTGCCTGCACATGGCTGACAGTGTTAATCGCCATCATTAAAAGAATATTGTCGGGCGCTGAAACAAAAAGGGCTGCCGGAGCACCTGTCGGATAAATGACTCTGTGTCAGCACAGCGCGAGCTGAGGACCTGAGCTCCATCTTCTCCTTTCCATTTGGTTTTTTAGCGGTTTGACAGTTGCAAAATGAAATGAATGCCAGTTGTTGATGCACAGTGGGACAAACATCCAAACATCCAAGACCTTTAGATACAAGTCTAAATTTACTTGATTCCATAATTCAGTATTATTGAATACTCTTATTAAATGTAGATATTAAGACAGTATTTATTTTTATTCATATATTCCCAGACGTTTAAGGGACTTGCTAGAGTTAAAATATAAATTGGAGAAATTAATTCTCTCATAAATTTAAACTATCTTATATTTAGATATCTTTGTCCTGTCTTGAGATAATCAAAACGATATACAATTTTGTTTTTGTAAATGTGTACAATGTGCTATTAGGTTTTACTGTGTCAGCCAAATACACTTATAGCGACCTCTGTATGTAATTCAACGTTTAAGGTTTCATTAATGCTGTCGGCTGTAACTGGGAGCAGGATGTCGCCCAGGATGTCGTTCGAGCAGTCATATGCGTGTTACAAAACTCGTATTGGAGTAGGTATGAATTTATGCACAAGTATATGCATTCGGGCTTGTGGACACTTTCACCTGCGCTGTCAGCAAATGCGAATGCGAGGGCTGAGGCAGTGGCAGAGGCAGAGGCAGAGCTGCTATGGAAGGGCCATGAAACTTTGTTAGAAGCAGTCGTCGTAGCTGAGGCGTTTACGACTTATTAAGTTGGATAAACGTTTACGATATGAAAATGAGTAGAAATCTTGTGTGGTTAATTAAAAAAATACACACACACACACACACATAGATAGAGAGGATGAACAAAGCTGGGAGACAATTTTGGTGTCAAGCCCGCGCTCAGAGCCAAATCCCCGTTTACCCAGAGAATGTAATAATAAAACGCCGTGAAATATAACACAAAAGCGGCATGAATAACCAGACGAGACTTGCGAATCGAGTAGTTAGACAGAGAAAGAGAGAGAGAGAGAGAGAGAGAGAGAGAGAGAGACTGCAGCGATTTATGCGGCACGAGTTTCGGCTTGTTAATTGTTTTATGATGCGATCATAAATCTCTTCGCAGCGCAACATACGGCGGACTGCTCATAAATTAGAGCAGGATACGTATTACAGCAAAATAGTGAAATGCAGCCCGTGGGCCGCCGCGCCATAGATCTCTCACTAATGGCTGTTCCTTTAGTTGCGCTCCTAGTCTCGGGCTGTAAGAAATCCATGCCCTGAATATGTAGTTGATTTTGTTTGTCGGAAATTAAAAATACCTCCGATTGATACTTCCTAAGCGCATCATCAATCGTCGCCCAGGCACGTAGCGCATGTACACCATTTCTTATATACCACACAGTATTCCCTGGATGCGAGCCACGCCCAAGCCACACGTCGTCGCATGCGTGGGCTGTGTCTGTGTATCTATCCGCAAGTCTAACGAAAATGCCGCCGGCATCGCGCTGCCTGCCAGTCGAGTCCAGGCATGGCTGCATGGCCGCATGGCCGCACCACCACCAGCCATCGATTCAATGGTCGCTGTAACAGGCGAGGGGAGCGAGCTCTGCCATGGCACGACAAGAACAACCAAGACAACGTCCAGGGCCAGCAACACCATCGCATGCGCCTCTATCGCTATCTACACACACACAAGCACACACACATAGTCGGTTCTGGTGGTAATTTTTAGGGGTGGCTTTTGCAGCTATGCCGCACACTTGGAAAAAAGAAAGAGTAACACGCGCGATGCATATACTAGGTGTATATATAAATAGACAATTCAGATATGGGTAGTTTTTCTTTGCAAAGTTGCTTCCAATTTTGCTCAGTGAAAACAACTGTGTTACGAAATGCACTTAGAGAAAATAGCCCAAGAGTTTATATAATATCAGGCAAATATAAATACATATGTATTTAATTAGTACTTTTAGTTTTTAGTTATAGTATGTAAAACTGATAAATATTCTAAGGAAACAAATGGTATAGTAATTATTTATATATTTATATGATTAGGCATGCTGCAGGTTGCCAAAATTGTTTAGAGTGTAAGACTCATAGCAATAACAGAATTTTAAAAAAATTTTAAAGTTGACATTTTTATGTCATATACAAATGGGGCATTCCTTATGTTACTATATTTGTATCTTTCTATCTGGGGAGTTCATTTATAAAATGCGTTGGTTTATTCTTTAAGTGTAAAACGATTTACTGCTAGTTGTCAATGGGAATAATATATTTATATGCAAATCATAATTATAAAATATATCTGCATTGGTCATTGAATTTATGTACATTAAATTATTATTTATTTCAATTACATTAAATATATTTTCATTTATTTTATTTTATATATGCAACTATGGGTTCCTGCAAGATTTGTAAGTGTTATAAATAAAGCACTCCAACACCGATTCAGAGTGTGGGCAGACAGACTTGGAGCTCTTTTGGAATTGCTTGGGGTTAATAAACACGCACTCTCAGCAATGTCGGTCGGAATGCCGAACTTTGCTCGAACTTTTCTCATTAAACTTTTGACTCCACGCGGCGGCCCAAAAATATCTAATATAAAAGTGATTTTTGTTTATTTTTAACACTTGTTCAGGAGTATATTGGTTTTGTACAATGTTCGTATTGCCTTGAAATTTGAGGTAAATACTTGCTGGTATTCTCGATTTAGAGCATGTACAACCCAATTGAAATCCGAAAACTAAGAAGCCCATATTTGGGCCTGCAAGAATATTTTATAGTTTTATCACTAGAAACTCTCTGCTAATTTATTAATTTGTTTATTCCGTTAAACATATGTGCCCCTATCTAGCAGACCTTATATTTACGGTAGATCCGCTATTAATTAACAAATAAAATATGTCGACTCACAGCAGAATTTCTACAACTTGCCAAATATTGCATTTGATATTGACTGCATTTGATCGTATCCATAGACCTAAAACATTTTCGGCTATGAGGGTAAATTGAATTAACCAAGTAATTTATTATGTTGTTGTTTATTAATTTGGTATGTTGGTAATGGACTAGTTATTATAATGTTGTAAATGCATAAAGCAAACGTCGTTGTCGATATTTGTTGCATTTACCCAAGTTTAACGTAACAAAAACTCGTTTCAGTTGGTAGAGTAAATCGAAAGAGGTTTGCTATTTTTGTAGAGGCTCAAGGATATCTCTCTGATTTACAAATATTTTAAATTTGGATGAATCTTTTATATATATAGAGGTATTTCTACCGCTGATTCCAGGGTATTTGAAGGTCGGGCAGTTCCAGTTGGTTTCGTTTGGAATGTCGTAAATGTCGGTGGCTCATAGAACTTTGTTGGATGGCAGCAAATTCCTGGAATTAGCAAAACGCACTTCTGACTGGGATTACTAAAATATGCGGCTTAGAAATTAATTAAAACTTGGTTAAAATATTTTCTAAAATAAATCTTATCTGCTCTCTCTCGTAGGCAAACGTATTATATATAAAGGGCAGCAGGAATCTTTGCTGAGCTCTGAAAATTCTTCCAACTTTAAATTATGAGCGTTAGGCTTGGGGTTTCTTTGGGTTCTCGTTCGCTGTGTGTGGCGCTCGAGACTGAAATTGGAATCTTGCCTAAAAGTTTTTTCTTGTAACAGAAGTTTTGATGAGCTCTGTTATCAAGAAAACTTTTTTGTTGTTGACGCTGTCAGCGGGCTGGGGAATATTTTGCTCGAGCTGCTACCCGAAAACGACAAAAAAAGTTCAATTTGCAGACGACCAGACGCCGAGTGGCAATATTATCCGTACTAAATGGGATTACCTGCCAGCAGTAAATTGCTGTGGTCTTAATTTTCGCGTTCGCACCTATACCATTTTCGCTTTCCCGCCTTCCCGTTTTTCCATCTTCCCATTTTCCCACTGCGCTTGCCCTGGCTTAAATATTTAAAACGCAACGGTGTCTGGTAGGATATTTCAATTAGGTTTCGCCTCAGTCTCAGTCCCAGTTTCAGTTTCAGCTTCAGCCTCAGTCTCAGTCTCAGCCTCTAGGGTACGAGCTCTGAGCCAAATTTGGCCACGTCTCAGCGTCGTTGAAATTTTATGCTCCGACTCCTGACTTTGATTCCAAAATTGTCCGTCTTTTGCTGCATATCGCATCTAATCTTGCATCTAATAAGCATTTTCAATCAACTTTTATGCTTGCGTTGTAAAACGTAATCGACCAAAGAGAACGCTCCCGCCTCCTCCCTGGCCTGGCCTGAACTGGTCGCCTGCGCGGTCTAGCCCCGTGGAAAATCCTCAATGCATGCGTCGCACAATAACTTAATCCGTAAATTTTATTTTTTAAAAATCCGTAAAAATCGCTCTCTGGATTTCACGTGCGCCTCTGCGCTATAAATTGAAACCCAAGCCAAGCCCCACACTCACGTCAGGTGCTCGAAATTCGCACGCAAGCAAATACGAAGTACAAGAAGCCCGTAGAACGCCTTACGCCTTACGGGCCCGCCCTTTGGCCTTTTGGCTCTTTGGGCAAAATGTGGCTGGCCGTCGACGATCCTGATGAGGATACGGATAAGGGTTAATCCCGCACGATGCTGACTTCTGTTCTGCCCCATTAATGGGCGTGCATTTTAAGTGAAATCCTCATAACTATAAATATCCGGAATTCAAGTTGAACTCGAAGTTGAGCTCAACATTGTTCGAATACTGTGGGCAAAATTAAATGAGAAGCATTCTACACAAAATTTGCTTGCAAATTTGTTTTACAATTAGATTATTTTGCATTAAAGTTCAATATAAATTGTTTAATAATTTATCATTTTTATAATATTTTCTAAGTTTCCCATGATTTTCTTTTTTGTTTAATGTACTATTACTATTACATTGAAGTGTAAACATGTGGATTTAAAAAGTTGAAACATTTTTGTATTGAATTAAAATATCTTAGCTGAAGTTACATATAATCGTTTATATATTTTATAAAAAATAAATACGTAGTTTAACAGAGGAGTTAAAAAATTATCTCATTTTTTAATGTTTATTTTCATATACATCTAGTAATGTTCCTCATGAATAAGTTTCCGTGAATATATAAACTTTTGTGTAATCTTTTCTTTTTAAATAATAATGAGTATATAAATAGTAATAAAAAAGCTTATTTAGATGATATTTTGTGCAGCAAATTCGCTGGATGCACCACTGTGGCAGTCGTCATTGATTTTAAATTTATTGAATTACCATTTGCCGCCACAAATATAAATAACCTGATCAACTAGCTGGGCTCGGCTATTGTGATTGGAGACCTGGAGCTCCGTCGAAAGCAGCTGAGTCAACGAAATCGCAATCGCTGGGCCGACTGCGAACACTCGAGTTTGGGTTTGTTGTTTAAAATCGCCAGCCATTTTGTTACGTTTTATCCCTTTCACGTATTTGATGCGTTTCATTTGATTACATGCCCTGCGTGCGGCGTAGCGCACCAGAATACCAAAACCAAGAATGCCTCCAAAAACAAAAACCGATTCCTCTCTGCTCGGTGCTCGGCGTTTCGCATCGTTGCTCGTAATAACACGCTTTGATAACTTTCATGGCTCATAGCCGGCCGCCTATTGCACGCTCCTGATCCCAATTCCTGGCACTGTCCCTGCCCCAGCCCCCGCTCCTGCTCCTGCTCCTTTGCCTCGTTTTCATTCCCATGGCCGCCAGCATCAATCTGGGTCCCCTCGACAGATTGGCTTCGTTAAACTTTATTTGAATTTGTGCTCGAATTTTGTGCTCCAGCTCCAATTTCAAATTCTAGGCGGTACTCGAGGTACTCAGAGAAACGCCCCAGCTGGAGCTCCTGCCATGGAGTTGCTTATCCTTTCGCTCGTTGCATGCCCATATTCATTTTGCTTGGTTAATGGACATGAAAATTAAGCCCCCTTTTAGACGCCGCCATTTTGTTTGGGAATCCGTGCAGTGAAAGGGACTCGATTTGCTGTGAATGTATTTAAATGATTATTTAAGATCTCATTGAATATCTACTCTCTGCCATTGCCAATTCGCAGCTGTGCAGAAATCTGCGCCCAGGCAAATGCGAATGCAAATTTCTCTCAGAGGGCGGTCGACTGCCCTCTCTCCCTCTATCTCTGCCCGCAAGCTAAGAACTAATCGACCTCACAGCTCGCACACACACACAGTCACAGTCACACACACAGTCACACATACAGGCGCGCATATGGGAATGTATACGCATATACACAATTACCATATAAACGGATATTTATTGGCACTGCATGCGACAATTGTCCGTCCCGTCGCCCGTTCCGGCCATTGCTAAACTCAGCTGCCTGAGTTGCTGCGTTTATGGGCGCGTTTTTGCGGATTTTATGGTTTTATAATGTACGCCGCTGATTATCGCGCATGATATGCGAATTAAAATTTTACAATTTGCCAAATGCAAATGCACACTCAGTCGGACAGTCAGACAGTCAGAGAGACAGACGGACGGACGGACGTAGCTTCCATGCTGTCGTCTTAATGCTATTGCCATCCATTTTAATGAGCCAGTCAACGGACGGAATCGAGCGATACTACACAAATTTCAATAATGATTTAATTTTAATTCGAATGCCCGACTGCGGCTCAACTGGCTCGTCTGGCCCAGTCGACGCTTTAATGGAGGCTTAATGCAATCGTCAAAGCGATTGGCCTTAAGCGCTCTATTATGGAAGCACATGCTCCTAAATAGTCCCATATCAGTCCGAGAGCTTATTCACTCCAACTGTAAGTAAACCGTGGCCAGGAATTATACGATACTCTCCTGAATATGTAGAATATTTGTAAACTAAATATATCTCTCAGATTTGTTCTGTGAAATGTACAAAAATACAATTATTTTCCGGATATTTATATTTATTTCTTGGTTGTTTTTATATGTAACTCCATTAAGCTGCCACTAAAGGTAGCAGAAAATTTGTTCATCAAATGTACAAAATAAAACAAGTAAGAAAGCTCTAGTCGAGACTGCTCGACTACGAGATACCCTGAACCCTCCGAGCAACAGCCATTTCAATCATTTTTAGTGTCTTTCAGCTTATACAAACACACACACACACGCAAACACATACATAGACACCCATAGGCACGCACGCATTAACAGGCATGGGCTGCAGTGTGGGCTTACTATGGGAACTTAATTGTTCAATAACTTTTTTTGTGGACGTACGTTCTTCATGAAACTTTCAGAATGTGGTTTTATCATTACTATGCGTATATTTGCCAAAGCTCAAGTCTCTAGTATTTGAAATACGCCTTTTACAGAGATGAGGGTAAGGGGGTGGATATAGGGGTGGGGGGTGAATTATAATAAAAATCGAAATTCTATCACGTGCAGTCGAGTCTACATTTAAAATTTGGAGACTTTAGCTCTAAAGGTGTAGGAGATATAATTTTATAACTGGTTTTCGATAAGGTTTTTGATCGATAAAAAAATAACGGGATGAGTTATCGATCTTTTGTGATAAACTCGATATGCGCGCGCTATATACGGACATTTGAAAAAAAAAATCAAGTCTCTAGCTCTAATAGCTTCGGAGATCGACGCGTTCATACATACGGACAGACGGACAGACGGACAGACGGACATGGCTAAATCGATTCAGTTTGTCGCCCTGATCAAGAATATATATACTTTGTGGGGTCTGCCACGCCTCCTTCTCCCTGTTACATACTTTTAACAAAACCATTATACCCTGATTTCCCATTTTCAATGGGTTCAGGGTATAAAAATAAAAAATGTTGTATAAGGCTTCCACTTTCACAAATTTATTAGCGCATCTGAAATATTCTAGCACTTCAAAAATATTTTATGTAGCTCTCATTTTAGATTTAAATAAATGAAAACTCCTTAGATAAACATTTCATTCAAATTGTAGTGAAACTTATTTTGTGTTCTGCACTAGATAATCGAATATATACATATGTATATGGTATTTAAGGTTATGATAGAAATGATAAAGTTGATAAAGTTGTTTGTTTGTTTTGTTTATTCAGCATTGAGACCATGCGAAGCTAGGGTAGTGCAGTTCGGTAGTGCAGTTCGGTAGTGCAGTTAGGTAGTGCAGTTCGGTAGTGCTCAACGATACTGGTGAATAAACTCCGTCTCTTAGTATACGCAAGAATTAGTTAATTAAAATATATAATAACGGTAATTTCGTTAAATAAGTGGAACAAAAGGAGATTCGTCGTCATCTGAATGGATTTCATTTTATAGTGCAGCGCGAATGTTGTTTCCGGTGCCATTTTGAGTGAAACAAAGGAGCCTTTACAGCTCTCAAGGGGCGCGCTCCATTTTGGCCCATCTCCGAGTGTTGTCTATAATGTGGTGGGCGTTGCGGAGAAATCAATTTCATATTCAAGGCACAGCGCGATATTTCAATATGTGCGGATTTTCAGTTATTTGCAATTGGCAGTGTCAGACGACGTCGCACATCGAATGTCGAATGTCGAGCGGAAACGTGTCTCGCGCATTTTATTTACGGAAGGCAGAGCCCAACTGGAAGTTATGGATGCATAAAGCACGAAAGTGCCCAGCCTAGATAAAACATGTTTCCCACACATGCAGCAATATGAATCGAAATATATACTTAGTCTCAGCATAAATTTTGAGTTTTGTCCCTCGATTTTTCGTGCATTTCTCTGGGAATATTTATATTTTTTGCAATAACTTCCCACTGCTCCCAGCGACTGCTGGAACAGGCAAATGGCCAGACGTAAAACAAAATGAATAAGCGAATCGAAAGAATGAGCATTGCTCTGCTGGATATATGTTATTGTTATTGCCCATGCGACATGCATAAGAAGTAAGCAGAAACAAGCTTTAATGTCGAATCTCTCACTCTCCGCCTCTGCCTGTCTCCCTCTTTCTCTTTCTGCTATTCGTCTGGCTTGGCGCAAAGATGGAAAATTCCAATTTAAGTTCTTAAAACTTTGTATTACACTTGAGAAAGATTCTCCGGGGCACATGGCATACAGCTACGAACATTTCTTTCATTTGTTTGTTTCTACTCTGGCAGAGATACAGAAATTATATACACCTACCTATCTACATGCATATAAGCATACACATATTTATATTCTGTGTTTACTCATTCTTTGCTTATGCTCAGCCGCAATCTATTTTAAATGCACTCTTGGATCTTCGGCTGCTCGCTTGTAGAATATAAGACATACAGATTTTCAACTGCACCGCTTTTGGTACGGCCTCGAATTTGTATTTCACTTGAGTTCAGGCTAAAAAGTGGACTAAGCTTTTGAGAAATCGCAATTGCCAACATATGAGAATATATGTATATATATCCAATTTATTGCTTTGAAATATATATACATACATTTGGTTAAATCTTTATCTTTTTGTCTTTGCTTCGGTATTTATAAAATCTACGGACTTAATTAAATATATTGGTCCGTTCGCTATCGTGAATGTATATATCATATATACATATATCAAAAGAGGCGTGGCAATAATACATCTTTAATAGTTTTACTTGGGTGTGTATGTATGTAATGTATAAGTATATTTATATATTGCAGCCTATAGGGAGATGATAATTGTAAGGGCTAAAAGAGCTAATCATCTACAGTTTTATGGCGAGATATTTCAAAAAATTAAATCAATATTTTTCATCTCAACTATCAAGTTACAAAAAAATATGCATATTTATTTAAATAGATATACATATATACATTCCTTGAGTGCGAGGAAAACAGGGAAATGCTGTTTGTTCCAAAATGGTTTCGATTCGAGTTCTTGAGTATTGACAAATTGTATATGTATGTTTATTAATTAGAGACTATAATGAATTTATAATTAAGACTAACTTAAATCTTGAGCACTAGCAACTGGAATCCTCGGCTGCCTAGATATTTATTATACATTTGAATGTTAATGTGATTCATTAAATTTTAATTATTATGATATATTCCCATCAGTCCGAATTCGATTTATAGGGATCTCAGGCAGGACAAAGATCAATAAATAGTCAATGTATTCTAAGCTATCTCTTTGTAAGGAAATCCGATGGCCCATTACTCTATATATTTTCAGCTCCGCAGGAAGAGTTTGTCAAAAAATATATAATTACGCAGCATAGAGAAGTCGCAGTTCTCGTAGAACAACGAGCAAAGATAAGACTTGAGTCAGGCTATAAATAAATATCAAAACTCAGCGAATATCACAGTTCTAATTGTTTAAGTGAATATTAATAATCTTAATATTAGAGTCCAACTGTTCTGGGATGAGGGGATCGCGTGGAACAAGCCAAATAGGAGGCGAGAGACACAAACAACATAAATTACAGGCCTCGTAAGGGAGGGGAGACTCTAATACTTTGGCACTGCTATTGCTTAGAGCTCCTGTTGCCTGTGACATCTATGTACAAAGCTCCATCTCGTGTCAACGGCAATGGCACAGGCAACGTCAATGCCAATTTGACAACGACAACAACAATAACAACAACAACAACGGCATCATGTCTTTCTGGTCGTTGGCAAATGTTGGAAAAACAAATTTTTATACTTGTTTTTGCCCGGGTTTATATTTGTGTTTTATTTTTCACAGCGCTGCAAAATATGCGACTGTGCACGGTACGCTGCGAGGGGGAATCCGAGGGGGTAGGGGAGGCGGGGATTGATAGTGCGGCTGTCGAGCGTCACTGACATTTGCCATGCCCAGAGATATTCCGAGATATTAGTCATAAAACGAGCACACAAATATATAAATTCGTTTGAGCATGCAGCTCTCCCTCCCGCTCCCTCTCCTTCCCTCTGCTATCGCCCACGCCCCAATCACTCGCTGCGCTGTCTGTACGCCTCAGTCGCTCAGTTATGAAGATGGCGGCCAGGTCGTGCCGTTTTTATACGAGCTACTGCGTCCGGGTCCATGAAAATGGAAACCTAATTTTCTAGGGTAATCCTTGGCAGCGGAAAGGCCAATGTGTGCGCCGTGCTGTGGGGATGCTGCGGGGTTGCTGTGGGGATGCTGTGGGCCTGCTCTGCCCACCTGAAAGCATAAATTATGCAGATCCTGCATACGTGCTTAGATGTATTTTCCTCGAGATGGAGCGACCATAAAGGTAACATACTCTACATCTTCGTACGTTGCTGAATGCTCGAAAATAAACACACACACACACACACACACAGCTCACACAGACACAGGCACATGCACACGTGCATATAAATGTTATGTACGTATGTATATGATTGCTTGCGATACGTGTAACATGTAAAATGAATTCAAAAAGTTTACCCTGTCTATATACACACATACATATATGTATGTACATATGTATATGCGGACGTATAATGTTATTTAGCTGGAGTAGAGCCAGGCAGAGGCAACTGCATAAAAAGTTTGTTGGCTCAAATTGCGAAATGGCCAGCGAAGCCAGATCCGAAGGCAGCAGCTAGTCCTGCATTGCTCGCCTCGTTTATATGCGCATCAGCCAGCAGCGTGTCCAGCACTTGGCTTATCCTTGATGAAACTAATCCCAACTTCGCTATTTTTATATGTGTGTACTTCTGTGCGCAGCACACAAAAACTTTTGGCCAATCTTTTTACGACTTCATTTGCCAGTTGGCATTTGGTGGTTGACAGAGCTGGAAATGGGAATGAGAGTGTAGGGTGGATGGAGGAGGGAGGAGGGGCAGCGCAGATGTAATAAGTCACCGAGTCACACCACGACCACGTTCTTAAGGCTCCTCTTCCCTCCTCCTTCCCTCTCCTGGAGTTCTTCATTCCATTTGTCTCTTGTATATAACAAATTCAACAGATTTCAGCTTGCTTACATTTTTATTTATTTTTTCCAGACAGTAAAAACAAAGTTGAATATTCGAAAATAAACTTGTACTACATATTTCGCATTTGATATAAGGCGAGCACAGTTTTTGCTTACTTTTTTTGCTGAATAGCGTTTAATGCAGCTGAAAATGATGTCGTGCAGGCTCCACCTTAATTTATCTAAAACTTTTTATATGCGCTTAGCCAACTGGCGCCTCTTGCCTGCGGCCAAGCCCCCGCTCCTGCTCAGCCAGCTCAGCTCAGCTCGGCTACTGCTGCTGCTGCTGCTCCTGCAATTTCGCGCTGGTTGCATTTCAAGTTTTTTGAGGCTGCGACGAGGTCGAGGAGGGCGAGGAAGCTGCTTGTCGTAAAAAGTAAAGATCGCTGTCCGCGCTGCTGGAGCCAAACGAAATTTCGCTTCGTTTCGCGTTATTGGGCAAACCCATTCCGGGTGCCAAGGAACCATGGCGAAATATACAAGCGAAAACCAAAGGAGGCGACCCCAAGAAGCTGCACTGCAAGAAATTGTGCTACGGAGCCTGGGGAATTATGATATGGGTGATTCTAATGCGAGTTTCTCAGGCAAATAGATTGCAAAAGAATTCAGGCCATGGCATGCAACGAGTGGAGCAACCAGCTCCACTTTAATCCTCTGCCAAGGGAACGAGCGAACTTTCTGATTGCCATTTAAACTGTCTCTGGGCCGTGAGCTGGATGTCTGTCTGTTGGGAGTCGTCCGCACTTAAGGCCTTTCTTAATTACTTTCTTTTATCGCATGTCGCCGAGGGAAGTGGGCAGAGGTATTCATGCGTTTGTCTCGGTGTATTTGCATGTGCGTGCCATTGCCAGGGCACTCGTATCGTAAACTTTCTTATGAGAGTTTCTAGTTTTGTGCTGAACACCAAGAATCCTTTGAGATGAATGGCAGCGCACGTTAAGCCAGCAGAAAGTTCAAAACTATTTGAATTTGCAATAAAACAAACGCCAGTGCCACAAAAGCAGAAACCGTCCAAACTATTCCAGCCAACTGTGCCACATAAATCAGCTGAATCACCCAAAGAGTCCAGCATCAGCTCATAATTAAGGCTTATAGGGTTCTACCTTTCCTCTTCCCCATCCGGCAGCGCGTGCTGCATTCGTTTCATAAATTCAAATGGAAAATAGAAAACGTAAAACGTAAAAAAGTCCAAAATTTCAATTGGAAATGCCGAGAAAACGATTTCGTTTTCCAATTGAACCCTCAATGGGCTCTGCTGGCAGAGCTACGGCCCGGCTTTAGATGCGACTGTCGTAAAATATACCTCGATGCTGTTATTGGCCGCGCATCGCGCAAACAACCTCTCCACTGTCCCCGTACCCCCTCTGGCTCGACGTGTGCAGTAAATAAATTGAAACGAATTCAATTGGCAGCGGAATGTTTACAAGCGCAATGAGGAAACGAAGCCAAAGACAAACAAACGGGCAAACGCCATCACGCAGAAGACAGGGAGTCCGGCACATGACAAACAACAAACAACAATCAACAAATAACAAACAAATAACAAATAAACAAATTCTTCGAGTCTTCGAAGCCCGTTCCTCAGCTGTGGCAGCCTTCGACTTCACTTGCCAGACGTCGCGACGACTCGTCGAACGGCGAGGCCAGTCGCCAACTTCTCCCAGTTATCACTGGCGCCCCTCACTCATTCACATCCACGTCCACATCCACATCCACGTCCACATCCACATCCACGTCCACGTCCATGCTCTAGGCCTACAGACAAGCCTACGTGTATTGATGGCTGTGCCATCGCAAATGTCATTGGCATAATAAGCTGTTTGTTTTAACGGCGCTCGTTTCTGGACGTACCCAAACACAAATAATGGCACAGCCCAGGCCGATGTCGATGCCGGCATGGTCGAGCGAGGCACAAGCAACATAACATGCCATCATAACCAACGACTTCATAAATTCGCTTTTCGTATTTATTTACAATAATTTATTTCAATAACAACGCCAGCCATTTTGCTCCGTCCGGCTGCAGACCCAGTCGAACGCTACACTCCATTCCACTCCACTCCACACTCCACTCTCCACTTAGCTCCAGCTTCCCCTTGCTCAAGTATCGCGGCGTTATTCAGTTTCTCTCGGTTCCCCACTTCAAATGGCATTTCAAATATTTGTACAGTTTCTTTGTTCACCCGGAGACTGCATAAATAGTCGAATATCAATTTATGCGACTCTATAATGGGAAAAATAGAGATTCGACTTTTCTTTCCAGTTGAGGAGCGACAAAGCCTAAAATACTTGCAGACAATGAATTTGTATACCCTCTGCACACGCAAAAGCTTTAGTAGGGTATTTTGCTTTTGTAACGGACTGATGCAGAAGAGCCTCATATATATATATATATATATATATATATATATATATATTTCTGATCTAATTCAGAATGTGAAACAGAGAGTTTTGAAAATAGAAAGTTTCTCACTTTAGAGAGTCTGAAGTAGAGACATAGATCATACATTTTCCAATGCATCGTTGACTTTCGGAATACACAGTGGAGTCCAGTTATAACGACATTCAAGCGACCGACCTCTTTATACCCGAAGGACGCTCAATCCAATTAAAAACTTCTATTTTTCTTTTCCTAATTTGTTTTTTTCCAAACAACAAAAAATTGAATAAATTTATTTCAATAAAATGGAAACATAGAAACATTTGCATGACATCGGCATTGCATTTTCACTCTCTCTCTCTCTCTCTCTCAGCACTGATGAATATATACATATATATATATATACATATATAACATATATAAATTTCTAGCAGCTTAAATGTTTTATCATTATTTCGATGTATTTTTTTTTTCGGTATGTCGAAATAGCCGGTGAATGACTGACTGATGTGAAAAATATCATTGGTATAAGCGGATTGTCGGTGAAAACAGGAACGTACTAAGCGTAGGCTCTTTTATATGACTTGTTTGGTGACCAACCAAAACATCGAATTTCCGTCTCTATAACCGGACTTACACTAGAAGCGAAGTCAATATAACCGGACTCTACTATATTTGTAACAGACTAAAAAAACTACAAGGAGTACAGACTTGGCGGAAAATGCGTGTTTTTCTCATTCTAAAATATTCCAATTCGACAGTTTGGTTTTCATATAATTCAAGAGGTATCAGGTTGATCATTTCTTTCTGCAAGCTATAAGCTCACTTCTAGATTTCCTTCAGACAATTATATTTTTAGATTATTATATCAATAGCAACAAAATGAAATGCTTTTTGCAATCAATTATTTATCAAGTTGGTGAGACATGCGAAACTCGGCAATAATTGAACAACCTCCAACTCACACAAGACTTTTCAAGTCATAGTAGCAAATCGTACTTGGGGATGTATCAAGAATGCCATTGCAAAGGTGCTGCCTTCAGTTCAGTTCTCAGTTGTCAGCTCTTAGTTCTCAGACTCCCTTCAATCCCTTCAAGCCTTTGAGCACTGGCATGGGCATGCAATTTTTTGACACGCGAAATAAAAATTCTTGGCGTACAGTCTGTGCGCTGCCCTCTGCTGCCTCTGCCCTTACATGCTTCACGCCGCCGTGCCTCGCATTCGTCAGTCATGCCAGTCATTTGCAGAATAGAATTCTTGATTAAATTGGGGTACATTTCGTGCTTCCCCCTCCACGCGGCTTACGAGCCCTCATTCTGGCTGGCGTGGCTGTCGTTCAGGTGGGCGGGCCCCGATTTCAGCATATAAAACAGAGAGCTGAGAGCGAGAAGAAGAAGAATGCTTGCTGCATATTCAAGCGGCTCCCCCTTCTCCACTCACTACGTATTCCAGTGCCAAAAATCCTCGTACCTGAGTTTGTTGAAACATGCGAAACTTATTTTGCAAGTTTTATGTTGACGAGCAGCAGCAGCAGCAGCAGCTTTTATTTTTTCCCTCGCACATTTTTCGTTCTTTTTTTTCAGTTTTCACATTTTGCTTTTTGGCTCAAATTACAATTGCACTGAGCGAAAGCGGGGAGAATTTTGAGAAAAAATCTTGAAATCGAAAACTATTTATTAATTAACAAATGCTGTTATAAATTTGTATATCTCCAAAATAAAATATATGAAAATATATCTCAAAAAAATATCCTGAAATCAGAATTATTTTGAGGAATTTCTTTTAGTGCAGCACATGTATAAAATCAACAGTAAGAAAACTTAGAAGGAGCCAAAGAGGAATTCACGCCTTTGCCTCGGATCTGGGGCCACGTTGCATGGCAAGTTGTCATCGCTATTCAGCTGAATGGCGATGGGGTCAGGGCGTTGGTGTTGGCGTTGGCGCTGTCGCTGTCGCTGTCGCTGGCAAGCTGAGCATAAAATTTCTAACCATCCTTGGAGCATGTAATGGGCGTGGCGAGAGTGCTGTTTGTGCCACAGCCAATGGATACGGCTAGCTTAACGAATTTCTCTTTGCTACATTAGAAGGGGGCTTAAGTGGGAGTCTTGAGGCAGTCTTGGGGCCCGCCATGCCAGAGCCAGGGCGGCCGATGGCGATGTATACATAATTCAGCGATGTCAAGTCACAAATACAGATACATTTGCAGATACCGTTCAAAAGATAAACAAGCAAATAGGCTGTCACCTCTTTCAAAATAACAACAACAACTGCTGTGATAATGCGTAGAGCCAAAGACAGAAACTGAGGCGACGGCATAAAAAAGGCACGAACACATGCGGCCGGCTAATGGGCTTGTTTTGTTGGTGTCGGCTGGAAACTGAAAGTCTGGAAGTCTAAAAGTCGGCGCACTAAATACGCAGCGGGAATGGCCTCGAGCAAGAGAGTGCGCGGGAGAGGGAGAGAGAAAGAAGCAGCCGCAGCGGCACAAAGACCATTTGTTCTGGTCTTTTATAGTTTTATTGTCGGAGCCGATGAATCCTTTCAGCATTTAGAGGTCGCTCCAGTTATGGATATGCGCATGAAATATTTAATTTGAATCCTACAATCGCTCGAAGGTCATTCGCCTGCACTACATTTTTATCAAACTGCTCTCGTTTTTCCGTGAAACACATCAAAATTATCCCTTTTTTGTGCGTGTTCTTTTCTATTTGGGCTGCACAGCCAGAAAAGATTATGAAACCTTGAGAAGAAATATGAAGCGTAATTACTGTTGCCATCAACAAATCTACGAAAACAAAATACAAATGCTTTCCATTCGCTAGTTTACAATGCAATCCGAGCTGCTCGCTGCTCTAAATGGATTGTCCTCGCCCGGGCCCTGTTCAGATAATCTACGCATATATTTATGCTGAACATGCTTGAACTTCGAACTCATCATCATAAAACATGGCACAGGGCGTCGCAGCGCTGGAGCAGCGGCATATGAGCCCAACTAAATTAGTGCAATTCACGAGCAACACGAGCTAACCCCATCTACCATCTAGCCATGCGGGCCACCGATAATACATAGCAATGAAGCAGAAAATCCCTAAAAAGCTCTAAGCCGTATCGCCTCAGGCATCGCCTCCTAATGCCCCGAGCGGGGCGGGGGCGACTGTCACATTGATATGCGAGGTTGGGCTCAGATTAATGCCCAGGCAACTGAAATGCCAACGAAACGTACAACTAATTCCGTCGTTTGTCAGTTAAATAGCAAACACAGCCAACTGAGGCTGAGGCTGAGGTTGAGGCAGAGACTGGGGCTGGGGCTGGGGCTGGGGCTGGAGGTGACCCTATCATAGGCTTCACACAGTGGGTGAGTCAGGTTGAGGCACATGGGCAGAATATATTATATATGTATATATTTAATAATATATAGTATAAGTGTACAATCCAATATATCGTTGCCTTTTTTTCAAGATGGTGTGTATATAGTTTTTATATAATTTTCTTTTATTTTAATTATATTTTTATTTAACTAGGTTTAATAGTTTAACCAAATATATATTTTCTGTATAGTTCAAGTTAGCTTTTTTCTGATATTAATATAATGCTTTGATTAAAAATGATAGTTTGAGTACATTAATATTTATCATATATGGGAAAAATTATATATAATATATATACATTCTCTATCTACTTCTGATTTATTTAGCTACATTTAGTTTCTAAGTTTTGCTACAAAAATATCCATAGTGCTCCACAGTGCAGGCGCTTCTTGACTGGGGACACGTTTTCGCACTGGGCCAGGCGTTTGAAGCTGAGATAAACGATTTCCAATAAAAATACGGCACTGCCCGTACGCCGGAAATAGTATTTCGGCTTTAGCAGTTGCCTTAGCGGTAGCCTTAGCTTTAGCCTCAGCCTTAGCCTCGGTCTAAGCATTGCCATTGTTTGCCTTCCTGCAAATCTTGTGAATTTTTGGGCAGCGGCGATGTTATCTGTTCAATTGTTGCTGCTCCTGCGAGTCGTCAGCGGACGGTGATGATGGAGCTCGATGGGACATTAAATTGTATTAAAATGCGTAACGCACACACACAAGCACACGCCCCTACCCAAGCCCTCGCCAGAGACTTGTCTCTAATGCTCCCAGGCGACAGGCAACGCAACCTTCGCAGCAAACTAAAGCGACGGCATTTATTTAGGCAGCCCCCTTCAGTAGGTGTTTCCAGAGCAAATGTTATTTTATTTATTTTTATTGGAAAATGTCAACAAGGCGTTGCTTAAATATGTTTCAGGCATTGAACCTGCCTCTGCCTTTGTATTCGCGCGGCAAATGGAAATCCGACTGAAAGTTTTTATTGCATTAGTTTGCTAACAGCAATCAAAGCTCATGTTCATCGAGAACACATTGGAGTACATTGCATATGCTTGATTTCGGAAGATATTCTTTAAAAGATGGTTTCAGAAGATATTAAAATCTCAATATTCATTTGATATTCAACTTTTTGTAGGCCAAACCAAATAAGTCAGTGATAATGAATACTAAATTTTATGGCTGTGTATCTACTACTAAAAAATAATTAAATGTAAATAGTTGGAGTTGCATATATTTATTAAATAATATTTTAAAAAGTCAATGATATTTATGTTGGTAATATATATATTTGTAATTTTGTTCGGCTCAATACAATAAGTCGCGATCAAACAGATTTATAAATTTACGAACCACTATTAATAAATAAATATAAATAAATGATTTGAGTTTGATATATTATTAAAATAATGTTTAAAAAGCATTAAAGTCAATGACATATGTATGTTGGTCAAAATATAAAAAATAAATGAAAGAAAATTATGGGGTTTGATATATTATTTAAATAATATTTAAAAAGTCTTTAAGACAATGTTATTTAGGCTAGCTCATATATAATAATTAGTAATCGAACGTGTTATTAAATAACTCTACTAATAATAAAATATGTATATATATCAGTGATATTTATGGTAGCTCAGGTATAACTCTACAAATACACAAATAAAAACATGCAATTGGCCTTAAGTATATTATTTAAATAATATTTAAATATTATATTTAGGATGGTTCATGAGACATTGAACTCATTAATTTGTTTCTTTTTCATATAACAACTTATTCTGTTCTGAACAAGATAGTCAATTAATACAATTATTTTTGTTTGTTTTCAAATGTTTCCAACTGTTAATTTGATCATTCAGCTTGAATAAGATATTAAATGAGTGCATTGTTTTACTCGTTTTTAAATGTTTCCATATTCGCTCGCGTTCCAGCTGAAGACTACAAAATGCCGTCGGATAAAACCAATGGCGACCAGCCAAGAACCTGCTTAGAATGTGAGAGCAGACGGCCATGGAGCGCCGACGCAATCAAATGGAATGAAGAGAACGCGTTGTCATAGCAACGACACCGGCAACGGCCGCGGCAGCCATCTTGGATGTGAGAGGGAACCGCCATGGAGCGGCCATGCTGGCATGCTGGCGAGCCACCGGCACTCACCTGCGGCGGCGGCTATTGTGAAGTTCTGTAACGTGACTGAAATATCGGTACCAGAAAAATGTTGTTTTTGCTTGCTTGTGCGGCGCTTTTGAGGCTCTGCCAAGTCGCGTTGCCGCAGCTGCGACATTCGCGGCCGCCGCTAAGCAAGTGCGCCTGCGTTGGGCCCGGACCGCGACCTCGTCTGGCATAGGACGGAATGGAGACGGAAACAGAGACGACGGCAGCGACGTTTTCGAGGTAAGTAAAGGAACGAAATGGAACGGTTTGGCCGCACGCGAATGCTGCGCTGCCATTTGCTGGGGTTGAAATGATCCGAGTGATGGGCAATTCACAGAAGAGCGAAGGAGACATCTGTATTGCGTCCTGTTCAGAGGGTTGCAAGCGAATACATGAACCATTTTGATAGTGTCTTTGCTAAGTGCAAAGTTAACTAGACAAATGCCAGTTGGTTTCACTATAGCCAGTTGGATTTATTCCGTTTTAGTATCCAAACAAGAATTAAATTATTTTTGGTTTTTCATATACATTGGTAAAAAATAAATGCATAATAAATTTGTATAATTTTTCAAAGGCTTGATATTCATAAAATTTGTCGAATAGTTTTGATATGAAACACACTTCGCGCTCGCTCACCAATACATCCACAGCTATCCATGCGCTTGTGTTGGTGTCCGCGCTCTTTGCTCTCTCTCTCTCAGCTGCGCTTGTGTGCGTGCGTGCTCTTTGCAACAATCCGCTCTTAAAACCGGCTGCGTGCATTAGTATTGGTGCGGCGCTCTTCATCGGCTCTGTCGCTCTCTTAAACGGGTTCTCTTCACGTGCTGCACCTGTTCAAGCTTTTGTGGCTCTCTTGAACGTCGCATTGTTTTGGTCTGTGCTCGCGCTCTTTGCTATTTTCTCTTTTGAGGTTGCTGGCGCTATTTGCCTACTGGATGCCGTTGTTTGGTCTGCTACTGCACAAACCCACCCCTGCGTGGAACAGTTAGCCAATGCAACTCCTATTCCGATGGGATGGCGCGGCGCAGCTTGAAATCTTGTTAGAATTTATGAGAATCTCAAAGTCCTGCGCAAGTTTCTGCGCTTTGGGTAGATGCAATTTCCTTTTTTTACGATTTGCCCGCATTCATTGCATTCTTTTCGGTTCGGTTCGCTTTCACAACTTTTCGCCTCCGTCTCCGTCTCCGTCTCTGTCCCCGTCTCTGTCTAACGCATCCTGTAGAGGGATTTTGTTGCGCAGGAAAATATAATGCGCTCTTCCCCATTTGGCAACAATCTTGGCTGTCGATGCAATTTAGCAATGCAACTCGCTGCTGTGTGGGTGATTGGCTGTGTATCCTAATAACAATACTCCGCATCCGCATCCGCATCCGCCCCTGCTGACTGCTGACTGCTGGCCACTGTGAATTCTGATAAGAATGATTGCTGCAATTGCAATAAGGATAGCAAGGAAGCAAGGAGAATTCATCAGCAGCGCACAATGCCAGTCCATTCTCCATCCCATCATCCCAGCATTCCAGCATTCCATCATTCCATCTATGCAGCAGCAAATGCTAACTAGATTCAATCAGCTTGATGGTTTGAGTCTCGGCTAATATCCAATCGTAAATTGGAAACTCAAAAAACATTGAACACAAATTATAGTTATCTGAAACACTCTAGTCTTGACCCTGCTGTATATCGAAAATCGATTTCACACAGTTCCATGTAATACGTCACAATGCAACATTCATAATTCATGATAAGGCGAGCGAACTGAACGTTTCGTCACGGCCTCGCCAAACTCAATTTGAATAGTCAAGCAGTCAAATTCGTCTCTAATATATATTATATTTCTGTCTATGAGTCAACGAATAACAATTCCAGCCAGACACTATGCTCTGAATAATTGTAAAAATAAATTAAAGTATTTTAAGAAATTGAAATATATCTGTATAGCAATGAGATTGAAGCACATTTCGCTCACCTGGCAAGGATAAACATCTGAAGTGCGTGCGAAATGCGATCAATAAAGAGAACGAGAGAACTTAAAGCCGAAATCAAATTGTAAATCGACAAACAACAAAAACAATATTGTGGGCAAAGACATAAATCTGAGCAGCGTTAAGCTACCGTAAGCCCAATGGATCCACTTCCCCTTTGGGCAGGGCGGGATTCGAACTGTTCTCTGTTCTCGACTGTTGCGAACGGACGTCATAATCGTTTCAGTGACAATGCATAAAATTTCAGCTTTACGATTTAACTGGGCTATAAAGCAGCCAATTAGTGTCAGTGGAGAAGACAAATACCGAAGACGACAGCGGAGAGCGGCTGTGCCTTGCCCAATGGCAATGCATTCTGATTGGTACAAGCAAAGGGAAGAGGGAGGGGGCAGTGAAACGGGACATAAGTACATTAATACTCAGGTTGTGTCAATTCCCGCCCCCAATCCCAATTCCAATTCCAATTCCAGTAGCTTCATTTTGTTTTTGTTTTCTGATAGATGCATGGAGCAGGCCTGCGAACAGGTGCTGCCTAATGTACGACACGCAAGCAATCCCAATCACAGTTCCTCTGCTCGATGTGGGGAACAGCGACGAGTCATAAAACTGCTGACAATTTCGTAATTTTTTATTTTTTATGGCAAAGAGTCGCGGCTTGCGGTCTCCGCGTTGCAGGTGTGTGCAGGTGAGCGGGCAAGCAAGCGAATATGCCGCTCTTCAATATGGCTGCGTTCTTGAATAATTTTATTGCTATGAAGCACAATGTCAAATGTTGGAACGACTCGTGAGTTATGTCCGTCGATGCACAGTGGGTGACAAGTGATTGAAGGGCCATCAAAATATTTGACGGACAATCGATGAGTGCATATGCAATAAATCTCAATAGAACATTCGCAGAGTAAACTTATCTCTGGCGGACTTTTGCTATCTAGAGGCAACACGAATCAATCAGCCCACGCCAGTTAGTTTCTCCCTGGAAACGAGTCGAATTGCAATTTGCAGGCTGCACTTGGGCTCGATTCGAATTGCAATCGTAATCGATTGGCGACATGGGCTCCACTAATTGCCGAGGCAAAGTCGGCTGAAATGATTGTTTGTGAACGTATTTGGGTCTGGAGTGTGCGGCAGTGAGTGCTGGGCCCTTGAGCAACTCTGACTGCAACTGCCGCTTGGACTGCGCAGCCGAGTCGAATATAAATAAACAGAGCTGAAGGAGCGAGCTGATTGGAGGCGCAGCTGTGGGCCATGCCAAATGACGTGTAGGTCGCGTCAGGTGAAGTGAGTAAACAAAAATGAAGAATGTCCGCTGATTGATATTATCCGGTGCCACACACGCACACACACGCACACACACACACACACATCACAGAAAATGGTAATCGAGAATGGATTTCCATTTAGCATTTCCGCTGCAGCCATATTTCATTCGAGCTGTCAACATGAGCTGCAGCCATTTAGTATGTGCGGTAGACGTTGTCTCTAATCACAATTCCGCCGTAATGCACAAGGCCAGGTCCAACTTTAGCCATGCGAGCCTTGCTCATATTGCTCATACATAATAGAAATCTAAAGAAAGAAGTGAATCAAGATTCAATTGTGCTCTGCGTTCTGCTGCATTTGCCTTCGAGTTGCTTCTCGTATTTTCCAACGGAAAACAACAAATGCCAAAAATATTTCATTTACTTAAAAGCTTTGAAATTTCTCTGATGATTTTTCCTCTGATTTTCTTTTGCTTTCGTTGTTTGTTCTTTGGTTCTCCTTTTAGTTGTTTGCTATGATAAAATTAAACATGTTGAAGAAAGAAAAGAGAAAAAGAAAGCAGCCAACAAGAAGAGGAAAACTTAAAATATATTTGATGCGACCCGCCGCAGATACACAAACACACACTCACACATACAAACATACATATGTATATGTTAAGTGAATTGGGATTGTGTGCGTGTGTGCGTGGCATGTGTGTACATATGTATATATATATATATATTTCTATATGTGTGTGTGTATTTGAGAAATGTCGAAAAGCGATTTACGCTAGCTGCCATTGCGGCTGCTGGCCCAGTTTGTATACCCTGTAAATATATTGAGAGCCACCTCGATAGGAGTTGATAGAAATATTTATCTAGCCAACATTATAATAATGGTCCACAAGACTTAATAAAATGCTGACCAATAATTATTCCCCAACTGAAGCCTCTGGCGATGAAAAGAAAACCTTCTCCTCTGCAGGGTAAACACAGAGTCGGCTTACTATGCTCATTTGCTGCTGCTGCTGCTCTTGTTATTTTTCCATTTCTATTTCGATTTTATTTTCGTTTTTTGTTGGGTTTCCATTTCGTTCATTGCCAGCGCGAACAACAACAGCAACGAAAGCAAAACTATCATTACCATTCCATTATCATCATGGGCATGCTCCATTGTTGTTGATATTGTTGTCCGTTGTTTCGGTTGCCAATTTTTGTTGTTGTTTCCATTTTGGCCGGGCCATGACCGCCCCCTCCCAGCTATATCAATCCTATTGTTCAAGTATGAGACACGTACACTCACTCGAGTATGTATGTATGTGTGCCTCTACACCTTGCCGTTTACTATACATACTAGATATATATTTATAAAAGTATATACACTTGAACTTCTCAGTCATTCTTAGCTCGTACTTGACTTGCTCGCATTTTCGTTTCGCATCATAATTTTTGCGTGCAGCAACAACAGAAGCAACAACGCCGAAAATCACGTTCCAAGGAATTCACTTGGGACAAAGCAAAAAATAAATAATAATGCTGAATACCGAAAGTCACAGCAGATTCCTAGCCAGGCCCAATCGCTTCGACTTCAACTTCACAGCTACCAGCTACGAGTCTTACCCCATCCGACGCCCCTCCCTCCACTCTAGAACTCCCACGCAGTTGATTCTAAGTTTAGGCCGGGACCACATTTCCGAAATGTACTGTAAACAAAGCACGCGCCAAATTGGAAAGGGCAGACGAGGGCAATGAATGGGAAATCTGCCAAGGGACGCGCACTCACTAATTCCAATCCCAAATTTAAGATGAATGCTTTGACTTTATTGAATGTACCTGCACAGAATCATTCCTTGTCTTATCTACATATAAATCTTTTGCTCTTATAATATATAATTTATATAAATCACAGAATATAATTTACTACAATCAAATTTGTACCAAACTAAAAGTTGGATTATGTAAGCGCGCTGTAAACACTCAGCAACATAAAAATGCTATAACTACGAAAATAACCTTTGCTATTGAAGCAATAAATCAACTTGATCTAGCTCATTGCACGATTATAATTAATTATATGTTGCCCATTAATTTCAAAATATTATTAAAATTTAAAGCCACTGATTTGAGCTGGATCCAGTCGCTCTATTCAATAACCACAAAATTAACGAGTATCCTAATGGCTAAAGTGCTAAGCTACTGCTACTGCTGCTGCTGTCGTTGCTGCTGCTTATCTGCAGTGGAATGAGCAGTGCATTAAAGCAAGTGAGGCAGCAACAGCGCTGCATCGGCCATTACTATCGTCGTCTCGCTCCCTCGCACGGTCTGCATACAGCGGCAGCCTGCTACGAAATGCCATAACGGAGCAGCATATGGATTTATTCCTGTATCGGCAGCCAACGTGACAGCACGTACATACATGCTCATGCACATGCACATGCACACACACACATACATATGCACATGCACACGGTGCGAGCTTCGTTCATTTTCCATGCAGATGCATCGCAGGCCACTCGAGTATATCGTTACAATATGGTGGACATTTCGTTCAACTACACTTTAACCTTAACAGTTACACACACAACCACCATGTATATGTATGTACGTGTGTGTAGTACAACCTTTTGAAAGCTCGACCATGCGCAATGCAAGTTGAATAACGGTGTATGACGAAACGAACCCTTTTGCAGTCCTACTCAATGAATATGAAATTATCATAAATGAATTTCTGCTCAACTTGAATGATTTTTATTATTTTAATAAAAGTTATTATCTATTTTTACACTTTATTTGCTTTTCTGCCTAGTTGCACTGATAATTAAACATTATTGCGGAAAATACCAGCCAAAGAAAATCAAACTTAATACGTTAGAAAATACTTTTGAACTTGTATATAAATGATGATATAATTTTATAGATACACTTCGTAAGGTATGGAAATAATTACGTTTATCATTTATCACGTTATTATTATTTTGTTTATTATATTTCTGACATTGAATTCAACACACTAATAGCGAGCTTTGGTAAACAATTTATATTTTATTTCCCACATGCAAATTACATTAGGAAAATACATCAAGTATAATTCTCTATTTCTGCTTGTTCTTTTATTTCTACTACTTCTTTCTTTTGCTAGCGGAGTAACCATGCATCGTGCAGCCATTACTCATTTAATACGTTTATAAGCTGATTTTATGAACCCATCGGTGATTCCATTTTGAATTGATTATAAATACGATTACAAAAATACAATTATAAATATAATCAATGCATAGACAGAAGTTATATAGTAGGTTGGGGGTATCTCCTGTATATCCTGTATATCAATTAGATTTATATATTTAATGAGTATTTCATTTAACCAACGAGAATAAATATATGTTATATGCGTGCCATGGCTATCGATTCGACTTATATAGTCACATCTTATACATAAAATAAAGTCATTACTCAGAGAAGCTTCTTATGGCCACATACTTCCAATAAAATATATACTTAAGGGTCTTAAGTTACAGGCCTCAGTGTATATGCGGATATGCGGATCTGTGTGCAGCGACGGGTGTGGCTATACGAGTTGAATACATATTTTAATTTCAAACAGAAAACCCGTTTCTTCTCGGCCGGCCATTTAATCGGATTTGCAAAAGTTGCAATTTATGCATTTAAGTATTGCAGGGGCCATCAGCGTCCAGCAGTGAGCCGTTTGGTATTAAGTATTTTCATTTTGCTTTTTTAATATTTAGCGATCTTATTGTGAAAATATTGGAGATTTCCTGCAATGGCATCGGCAACGCCATCAGCATCAGCCTCAGCATCGTCTTCTTGGGTTCGTTGATCCAGCCGAGGGCGTCGCAATGTAAAACTTCTAGCTAGTCACGGAGCGAAATAACTAAATAACATGCATGGCTCAAGAGCTCTTAGGCGATTGGGCAATAAAACTCATTTCGCAGATAGACTGCAGTCAATTGTCATAACAAAGCGTCTCGCTGAAACACTGGGAGACAGCAGCAGCTGTCGATGGCAAATATTTGCGCTGTCCGACAGCATGTGGCCCATGGGTGCCTGGTCCATATTCGGAGCCGCAGTTAGAGCAGCGGACGGACAGACAGACAGACAGACAGACAGACAGAAGCAGAAGCAGGCGGAACGCAGGTCACAGTTTGAACCCGTTCGTTCACTGAAAACCAATTGAGACGAGCAACAGCGAACGGGAAAACTGCAGCTAGAAAATTGCAGTTTTTATGGTTGTCATAAACAGCGGCATCGCGCGGTTGAGACTTTCACTTTTCTATCAGGAGAATAAAAACAGCAACGAAGCCGACGCCGACGCCGACGTCGATGTCAATGTCGGTGTCGTTGTCGTGGTTCCTGGAACATTAGATATGCTTCATTTTTTGTAGAAAAATTCTCGGTTTTCCTCTTTTGGGTAATTGTATTTGGAGCGTCGCAGACACGCAGAACCCTTTCCCAGCTGAGCACGACTGCGAAGTTCTACTTCCACAGCGGGTGTCGAAAGAGAACTACCTTAGGTAGAGGCGATTGTACGTATCGATACTCTCCACTCTGATCCTTCAACTGTACGAATATATACATATATAAGATTAATTATCGTGGGAAGAGAAAGAACGGCGCAGTAATTGGATCTCGTAGTTTATTGGCATCTCCCAATACTTCTTCGGCTCATCACTCGTCGGAATTTCAAATACTATCCGCAGTCGTGACCCCCATTTCGATAGCAACGTTCATAAATATGTCTGAACAAGAGTGAATTCAACAAATCAACGCCGAGGAAGGCAGCGATTCGGAAACTTTTTCTTTGGCTGCTAATCTTCTGAAAACGGAAAATATTAATGAGAAAAAGTTTGGCGGCTTGGGGCGATGCCGTTTGAAGAGCTTTTATGTTTCTCCCATCGCTCTCGAGTTCGATACGAAAATGGCTCCGTCTCATTATGAAAATGTAACCAATTTGGAGGCCAGATACAGACGTGAAGCAAAGCAATATATATATTTATATAGAGAGAGAGAAGCTGGAGCAGTAGAAGGAGATCCGCACGGACTTTGGCAATCGCCATTCGATTCTGTCGTTTTTGCAATTGCTGGAGTAATATGGGCTAAGTGCTACTCGTAGATGGACTCGACGGGAATTTATGCTCACGAGCATATTCCATTGGGGATACTCTGCCTTTGACTAATGAGCAGACTAGTGCCAACAACCCAACTGAAAAGCCTGTCTAAAATATGCAGACGCGTATGTGAAAAAAATGATGACGTCGTTGAACGCCAGTGGAGTGGAGTGGGTGGCATATAGACGAATGCTGTGGCAAGCTCGAGCCCGAGCTGGTCAATGGGTGAATACCGAATTTACGGGTGGGCTGCCTAGGCGAGCGAGTGGTAAACAAGCAAATAGACAAACAAGCGACCACTCGACAGAGACGACGGCGAGGGCTACTGCGAGGGCAGAGTAAAGTCGGGAATGGGTGAACGGGTGAGTGTCGGAGAGGAGGGCATACCACACGACCTATAAAAGTAACGCAAGCATGTTGAGAGTCTCGTTTGGCGGGGGTGTGATAAGTGTGGCCATCGCAGCGCGCTGCGTCGCGGAGACGTAATCAAATAACCGTGGAGTAATGGAGCGCACATCAGGGCGAGTACGGGGAGATGAGTACATGTGTGCAAAACTGGGCCCAATGGGATATGAATGCATCAGCGAGGACGCACTCTGCCCTGCCCTGATGCTACTACATGTTGGTCCACATCCATGTAAAAACTTTTCCTTGTATCTCTCCGGCCTCTAACCCATCCACAGAGCCAACTATAAATTTATTGCATTCCATGTATTTTTTGCTTGCTTTCGCACACAAGGCGGCGCCTGCTTCCGAAACATTGAAATAAAATGATAAGCGTGAAATAATAACGAGGAGCGTGTTGTGGCATAAATCTGCTTGGGTCTCGCCCATGTGCGTCAAATATACAAACATTTAAATTCAATGATGATTCTGAGGTTATGTATACCCTTGCAAAGGGCATATACGAATGCCAAGTTATCCATTCACATGTTCCATCCATATATGTCTTTTGTTGTATGTTGTATGTATGTGTTCGTTCGTCATATTTCAACTGATCTTTATATACTGATGTATAGCTCAAAGTTTCTTATTCCATTCCCATCCTATCTACGACTTGTTCTTTAATTCAATTCGATAGTAAGAGTGTCCAGCATTTCTGCCAGTGAATGTGAGTGGCAGGAATAACTATTCCTCTTCTCCTATATACACATGGAAACAACAATTTGAGTCCCTTGTGTAACAGCCTGTTATGGAAATATTTCACACTCACAATTCAATGAGATGCTCATGCGTGAGGTAATGATGTGAAAGATCCGTTCTCGTAAATTTCTGTGCCCCGCAATGCTGTGTATTATGTATTCACATGCAGCTGAAGTTTAAGTTCTAATCCATCACTTTATGTGCGCAAATATGCCTAAAATACATATATAGAATTGTGTATATTTATATACATAAATATATGTATATATAAATACAAATAATATAATAGCTTGAAATTGCTTACTAGATCCAGTTGTATTTAATCTGTTTAATTGGAATATGTAATATTCATTTATTCATGTAATCATTCGTTTAAAAATAAAATAGCTATGGAATTTTCTCAATATTATTATTAATTTTTACTTCTTGGCCTTATTACCTTAACAACAATATTCCGGGTTCTTCTTCATCTGTTCTTCTGAATATATTATTGATCTACGGATAAGATATAATATATTTTTTATATATTTTTAAATATTTATTTTACACTTGTATCGAACCCTATCTGTAAGACGTTAGTCAGTATCAATATGAATAGCTAATAATTCTCAATATTTGATTTAAAATCCGCAAATTTCTATACTTTACCTCAGTAAAAAGCTACCCAAAATTACTAAAATTTCAAACTGTTAAAAGCAGAAAAACTAATCAACTTATGCTCTCTAAATTAACGATCCTTTATCGGATTATATGATAATAACACCCTTTTCGGACATTTCGATATCGAATAATATAAAATTTGAAAATAAAAAATCCAATAAGCTTGCATAAATATTTTAATTAACGATAACTCCATGGAATTTCAGTTGGATATTCGTGCGCGGCCCTCCTGAGGAGCGAACATGTGCGACGACAGCTGCTACGGGTGAGTCTACGCCACATGCGAATATATGTACATATGTATATAGTAGATATATGAAATGAAGGTAGTCATAAATGGCAGCAAACGAACTTTCGATTTAAACTGTGGCACAGGTGCAACTAGCACGAGACACGAGATACGAGAGCGGAGGTGGGTGGCCTACATCCCTTAAGGCGCACAACTTGCTTAAGATGTTTCCCATTTTTATTTGCCAACATGATTTTTGCTAAATTACAATCCTCGAGGCGGCGGCAATGCGTGTGTGCGGCATATGAAATAGTTGGGCCGAGGCTGTTGTACCTTTTGCCATTTATTTTTGGGCAAATGCCGTCTCGATATGAAAAAAGGCAAAAGTTGATCAAATAAATAGCGAAATTTCCATATCCCGGCGATAAGCCAAGAAACGTGTTTTCATATGTAGCCCGGCTGAAAGATTTTCATCAATTGGGCACACCTATCCACTGCGAATCCCCTCCCCTCAAGCAGCGGCCACGTCTCAACTTGTGCGAAACTCTAGTTCGGGGTGGTTGCTCAGCGAGCCTTGCGCAAGCTGGTGTCCTGCCGATGCCATTCGGATGGGGCGGAGCGGTACGGGGCGGAGTGGGGATTACGATGGCGGCAGGTACAACCCCCATCGTTTAGCTAAGTAAATGGGTTGGCTGCAGACGTGACTTGCAGCGCCTTTGACTCGAAAGCGCCGCGCCGGGTTCCCGTTTCGTTTGCCAGGTACGAATTGGATTGGAGCACTCTAAGCCGAACAATGGCCTCCACTCTGCACAAAGCGAACAAATGAACCAAACAGCAACCTATTCTCATTCAATTTCTTTTATTTTTAAAGCAAACTAAATGGTGTGGGGATCCCGATTGATGATATACTTGTGTTCTGTTGGAAATATTTGTAGAATACATACAGATACATATATTATTCTATATAATGTATATGTATGTTTATATTGTAGTTTATATGCATATTCTAAATATATATCTGAGTATTAATTATACATACATATAAGTATATAAAATACATATATATAGGTATATAGTATATAGGTGTAAGCATATTCTAATTATATATTCAAGTCATAATGAGTCTATCTATCTATCTCGTATATCTACGAGAATGTCACTGATGATACCTAGATAAGACATCGCCATTTTGCCATTTTGTGCCATTGTACCTTCTTATTTCATTAAGTCAGTGACAAGCTCAAACTGGGGCAACTAATGAGCAATATGTGTAACTAGACGTGGTTACGCAATATCAACGTATGATCCGTTTATCGTATTGCCAATGCTATTGTCGCTCCATCGTACGCCAGGGCCCGGCCCCCCTTCTACGGGAAGGCTGCGTATTCGTTTTCTGAATCGATGCCCGTAGACAACCCCAGAAATTTAATAAACACGCAAGTGCACGGAAGTAAATTATACCGACAGTCAATTATGTAAGCTGCTCTCAACTACGACGAGTCTTGAGGGCAGGCGGACGGACAGGAAGTCAGCTAGCTCTTGCTCTGGCAGGTATGTGGTTGACGTCTTTAGAAACCACATAAATAAATACCTCGTTTATTTGCTTGCCTGGGCTTGCGTGCGGTTTGAACTTGCGAGTTCTTTCCGCTCGTTGTTTCATTAAGCTCTTTCCACACCCGCTTCAATTGGTTGCTTAATTTGTGGTCGCAATTTGCCAGTGCTTTTGCTTTTAATTAAAACGCTCTTCCATCGCTCTTTCTTTGTGGATAATACTTCAATTATATATCCTAATACCACAGCTCTTTGCATGTCTAACTAACAAATGAAACTGCTTTCTGCTGTGGCTCAACTTTACATTAATTACTGCCTAAAGCAATTATTCCCACCAATATATCGAAATGACTTACGTTCTGTCTAATCTTTTCTCTTTTATACAAATTGATTTTTTGATGAATTTATTATGACTCCTGTTGCCTCATATCGTCGAATCCTATGATTCAATTATTTTCAGAAATATTTTTAATTCCAGTTCAAAGGCATCTAAATTTATTCAAATCGATTTTGTTTACAAGTTTCCTAATTCGTCTTGTTTATATGACGAGCACAAAACGCTGATGAAATTTGGATCAACAACAAAGAATACGTACATATATTTAGGAATACATTTAAATATATATATTTATATATACATATGAGCACATGTTTCTGTATGTCTCTCTCATGCTCTCATGTGCACGAGGAGTTGGGCTTTGGCTTGTCATGTCGATGATCTTTTGAATAAATAATGAAATTACGTCTGCAGTGTATATAGCTCTAAGTGTGTGCACAGTTTACATACATACATATATACTATGTAAGTATATATTCTTCTAATAGCCCTACGTTACTCGGCACCGCATTGAATTACATTGCAGACATCTTTTTTGTATAGTAATTAAATACATGATTAAATTTTTGCAATGTATGGAAAGAACTTCAACACTTAAAGGGAAAATCAGCTTGAGATCTTTCAATTTTTACATTTCCCTAATTGTTTTGCGTATCTCTTTCTCTGCTCATCAGCAGGTCAAAGCTTTTAATCAACATCTCGAATTGCGAATGGCTGCTTGGGATTAATTAAATTTTACTAATTTCGCAGCTAAATTTGCATGAGTAGTTGAAGCTGAAGAAACCTCTGGAGGCCGATTGGATGCCTAATTAGATTAGAAGGCCAACAAATTTCATCTGGGGCTGGCAGGACGCACCTTAACTCCAAACTCGAATGAGCTCTGGCTTATTAAGCAGCAGAAGGTATTCGCCATTCGCGCCTGTTCTCGACCCTTTCGGCGCTCTCGGCTTGTTTGCTCTGCTTCGAATGGCCGAACTGTGGATTTTTAGAAGCGCAGTCGTAAAAATGAAATATTAATTGGCCCCAGACAAGGGTCGAATAAAGAATTTCCAGCTGTTCCGCCTTAAAGCTCCCACCCATTTCATTTAGGATCCTCCGAAATTACAACAATCACAACAACAGTGGACCAATAGAGCACTGCAGCATGCACGGGCACGGTGGCCAGAACTGCGAATGTCTCTGCCATGGATGGCAGCCATGGATCTCGAGCAGCTACAGCAACTGGCTGCAATTGAGGCGATAACAACCACTGTCCTGCGCTGCGGCTTCTCTGCATGTATGTAACACTCTGTGCATCCTTTTCGCTCTCGCCGTGGGTGCGAGCGAGAGGGCACAACTCTCGCTCGCGGCGGCCATTGAAATGGCATAGGCGGCCGGCCTAGCCGTGTGCACAAACCCACCCCCGTTTCAATAACGGTTCATATTAGAGCAGAGCACAATTCGGGCAAATCAGTGGCAGACAGACAGACAGACAGAGGGACATTCGGACAGTGATGAATTCTTGTTATTGTACCATATTCTTTTGATGATGTTGTGGAATTTAATTTGTATTCTAGGTCGAGAACGCTGCGGCCGCATAACAACAGAATAAAACTTTGTTTGCATTTGCTTTTGGGTGTGCGTATGTGTGCGTGTAGGTATGTGTGTGTGTGTGTGTGTGTGTAGCTAAACTTGGGGCACACTCTAGCAATACTCCAGCAAGCAACATTTTTTAATGCACCCCAAAAAAAGATACGAAAAATAAAAACAAACAACAAAATGTATTTTTGGATGAGCAAAAATGTAAATTGAAACAATTTGTTACATCCACTACAATATATTGCTTGTCAACAGAAAGAACTAAAAGCAAAGTCCCGCACAATTCATGGATTATGCTTATCCAGATCAAGACACAACTTTAGAATTGACAGTTAAAAGTGAATGACGGTCCGTGTTAAGGGGCCAATTAAGTTACAGCAACTGCAGAAGGGCAGCCCACGCAGGGAAGCTGGGCAGGACGAATGTCAAAGGGTGCTGCGTGCATTGAACCCGCATTTGAATAGGAACTGACGGCAACTCCTGAGGTGATGTGCATTCAGTTGGCATAGGAATTGGCATTTGCGGAAGAAGCCAGATTGATGTTTCTTATGGCCGAAACTTCGTGGCTCGTCAGGGCAGCGTCATATTTTTCTTTTTTTAATGTGCATAATGAATATTTCTAGTTGGGGGACTTGAAGAGGATACTTCTGCAGATACTAGCGTGCCCCGCCCTGCCCTGCCCTGCACTGCTCAGACCTAGATGATCTCCTGGCTCTCGTCCTGACGTAACTGAAAATTGCTTGGCTTAGGGAACGGCACGAACTTTGGGGAGCAATCGTGTGTTTTATCATTGGGGGATTTATGTCATATGATGGCAGATTGCCAAGCTGCAACCACAACTACAGCTACAACTTCAACTACAACTACTACGGTTGGCGCAGATAGATATACATTGATGTAGCCAGGACACCCAGCATGATTCTTGGCGAATGCGACTGGCTGGGTGCTGGCTGGCTGCTGTTTTTTATTTGTTTTATTTTCTCTCATTTTCTTGTATGCTGTTTTTTTACAATTCCTTGTCGAGTATAACGGATAGAAAAAGTTGAGCGAGCCATAAACAACGTTGCACAGTGGCTCTCAACTGATGAAACGGTGCCCAATGTACTTGAAACAACTCGAAAGCTGCTGCTAGAAAAATATTTATGCTATATTAATGTAAAAACTTCTGAAATTGACAAATTGTTTTCTTTGACTGATTGATATGTTGGGGGAAGAACAACAATGAAAAGATAGCAAATTGATGGAACTTCTGTTTCAAGTTCTTATTGATGTTGACTTGATAAATTTTATAGTTCAGCTAGAAAATATAAAACTAGCAATAGAATGAATTGAATTGAATGTATATATAATATACACATATAATATTTGTCATATTATTCAAAACAAAAATTGAAATTTAATAATTCGAAAAATCCAAAATTCAATACAAATATATAAATAATATACATATAATATAATACAAGTTCCATTGCGGAATTTATCTCAGTGTCGTTCCACGGTCATGAGCACTGTGGAGCCAATTTGCTGCGGTCCATCAATATGCTGTACCATACACACATCTACATCCACATCCACATCCACATCCACATCCACATCCACATCCACATCGACATTGGCATTGGCATCCAGCTGGCTAACAAACCCAAATGGCCAAACCAGGCAGAGCTAAGCAACTGCTGGCTGTCGGCAGTCCGCAGTCGTCAGTCGGTTGGATTGCAGATTTCTGCTCCAGCCGTTTCTCGACTCGGGCACAGACAGACGTGAATATGGGGCCAAGGCAGCGAGGAGCTTAAGTGGCTCCACGAGCATTCGAGTTCGACAGTCTCTGGCTGCCGTTGGGATGAAAAAAAAAAAACAGTATATACATATATGTATATATATATGTATATACATGTGCATAAATTTAAAGAATCTCAATGTACTTGGTTCGTGTTCATTGGTGCGCCGCTGCTTTACCTCTGGCTCCATACGGCATGCGCCTTCAACTGCGCCTCCTGCTCCACCGTCCTGTGTGATTTGTGAGCTCAATTATTTGACTTTTTCTTGCTTTTCTTGCTGCTGTTACGGCTGCTCTCCTCCATGTTGATGCTGCTGCTGCTGCTGGCTCTTCATCAGGCTCTGTTGGCAGCGAGTAGCCTTATGGCATCACCGGCGCGGTTGTTTTTTGTGGTTGTCACTTTGTTATTTATTCAGCGCCATGGCCCGCCCATTGACCGGGCTGTCAGCTGTGGGCATGGTTGGGGCTGACACTGAAGCCATGGCTGTGCCTGCGCCTGGGGCTCTTAATGAGTTCGTTCGCGTTCTCGGCCTGTCTTCAAGTTGGCGGTCTTCGAATTTGAATGCTAATGAGTGCATGGCATCAATAAATTTAGTTTGCCTGGGCTTTGCTTTTATCGCCTCACTTGCATAATTCACTCGCTGCGTGGCGTGGCGTGGCAAGGCGTGGCGGGATGGGCGGAGGTGGTGGGACCTCAGAAGACAATTGGACATACTCTGACATTCTCTGTAGGAGGGTAGACATGGGTCAATAGAAATTGATGGGTCACTTTGTTAACGGCACTGATTACAAATTGTCCGTGCCCTTAAGTCTGCGCAACGCAAGGACACGAACCCGTGCGCGATTTCCGATTGGTTTGGCTTCCTTTGGCTGTACTTTCGAGTCAATAAGAATATTCGAATGTATTATTCACATTATGGTTGTTTGGTAGAGAGGAACAAAAATAACTCAATATTTGTTTGCTTCTAGTAGTTAAAAGTTCCAATTTGAAAATTAGATAAATAAATTTTACAGACTAACACTGAATCTCTTATACTTCATCTAATGTGTTGGTACTTAATAAAAATAAAAAAGTAATAAACAATGAATAAATAATAATCTCTTAGACTTAAGTAATTATATGACATGGAGTCAAGCGTATTCCTAATAGTTAATTGACTAATCATTGTCAAAATCTGTATATAAGTATATGTTTTCTTAAAAGAATGCCAATATTTCAGTTCAATATTAATGAATAATATAAACATAATTTGCTTGCATAATAGATTGCAAAGATTAATATTCTTATATATAATTTACACTTTTATAATACAAAAGAAGTTTAAGATTTTCTATAAGAATGTGAAAATGCATAGCATTTATTATTTTAAGACTCAATCGGGCGATGGCTTAAATAACCTGGCTTATTATTAAATTTATTCACATATCAAATACGATTATATTATATTACAAAATGTACCAAAAATGTGAAATTATTCTGAATTTATTTAAGTTAAAGTTTATTATTTTTAGCTTAACATTCCATTGAAATCCTATGGAAATTTGTACCAATTTCTCCGTAAATATTCACAAGCAAATATAAATTTTTCAATTAAATCTAAATTGTGATGGAATTGTGGGTAAAGTTCCAACTCCTACTATACTTCCAACTCCCCCAACTGCTCCATAATTTACTCAGCTGACAGGGATGCTACATATGTACCTAGGTAGGTGCTAGGTAAGCTTTGTGCGCTTGTGTATAAATGAATAGATACCACAAGTCATTGTGTTCGAAGAGATCTGTTGGGGGCACTCCCGAGTGGATCATTCTAACTCGTTTTTTACTATGCATACTAATTCAGGTATATTCATTATTCATGCATGGCTTGGCACATATACCAACATGTGTGATCGATTTCGAATTAATGTTCACATAAATCAAATCTCACATAATTATATTTATGAACACATGAATGGCGACTCAAACCATTGGAATGCCTCAACTTATGAGTCTAGTTACGAGTAATGCTCAAATATATAGGGTATAACAATTTTAGGATATATATTAAAACCAAAAATATTTAATAAATAATGACCTGTATATCCAACTTCATGAATACACTCAGCTTATATTCATAAAGAACAAAGTTGATACCGAACAGCTGTAGTACAGGGTATGCACGAGTCGAGTATGCTGAACTAAAGTAATCACTTCATATATTAATAAAAAAATAATCATGCATTTTAGCTTTATTTGTAGAATACAAACTTGCGTATATAAAATACGCGTATTTCAAATATTGTTACATAAGGGCTTATAAAGCTGTAATTAATTACATAAAATAATAATTATTAATTGTAGTATTAATAGTAAGGCGACCTATTAATGGGTACGTTTTCATTGTTTGCAAGCTACGTAAATGCAAATAGCTCAAGAATCAAATATTATGTTCTTTGCAATTTAATTTTATCTTATCTTGCATGCCTATCTGCCTGAAAATCATCCTAGCGGCGAAAATTGGAAACTCTGCCAAGAGCTCTGGGCATCGGCATCCTTCTAGCGCAATGCCAGCTCTGGCTGGGCCTCTAGAGTCTCATGAATGATAGATAAATATAGCCCATAAGCTGCTGCGTTTATCGCCGATAGAGGGCGCTGGTGCGCCGCCGCTGACAGGGCGAGCTGCTAGTCGAGTTTATCTGGCTTTCGGCCATGTTGAATTTATCTGGCAAGTGAATGTATCTGATACGAAGCATTGTGCGTCCTTTTCTCGCACATGCGCTCGACTCGCCGCGGCTTCACCCGCTCGGCCAGTTTGTGCCATCGCCATCGCAGCGACGTCGGCAGCGGCAGTGGCAGCGGCAGAGACAGCAGCAACAGCAGCAACAGCAGCGGCACACTCAGACCAATGCACGCACAAATACAGGCACACGCCTCAGCTAAACCAGCTCTCGCTCTATCCCTCTCTCGCTCTCGCTCTCTTTCTTTCTCTCTCTGCCTCGGCAGCGAATCCTCCCCTTTGTCGGTGCCGCGTCCATTGACCAAAGCGCGTGACTTCCATTATTGAGTCGCCGTTGCCATGGAAACTGTGCGCAATGGCCCGGGAACGGTTACCCGGATAGCCACCCGAACAGAGTTTTCTATTTTCAATCGAAGTCAGTCTCGATTTTCATCAATATTTGCTCGAGCAGCAGCCGAAGTTTTCCAAAATATTATAACCATCTCAATAAAAACTATATATGTTTCAGAAACTTAAATTAGGTTTTAATATATATTCATAAATAATCGATATGCTTATAATTAGTTTAGTATTTCTTTTTATTTTTTCAAACTTTAACCTAACCACGTAAGACAGGAAACTAGTTTCCAGTTTCATTTGGCTTCGATAAACTATTTTGATTTGCCGCCGGCATTTCAACTCGCTCAGTCCTACATTTAAAAGTCGAGTTTTATTTTCTATTCATTAGAAACCATTAAATTAGCATGAATAGCTAATTTGCCAACCACAGTATAGAGTCTTTACAACATGTACAATTAACGTCAGAATGCAAATTGTTGCTTATGGGAACTTTGGCTTGAAGTACGAATCAATTTTCTGCTCTGAATGAACAGAATTCTTAAAGAACTGGGAACATTTGCCTAATTGAGGCAATTGTTTCAGTTCATCAGTCAATTGACCTCGTGACCCAAACAATGTTTTGGTATGCAACTGGCAGAAGGAGGCAAAGCAAAGAATCGATCTAGCTACCCTTTATTGGAATCAGAAACATTAATTTTTGGAATGCCGGTTCAAATGTATATACAGTAAGGAACAACAATATAACAATATAATATATGTAGTTGAGGAAAATATTTCAACTAGGTCCGCTTTACAACATAAACATCTCTTCATACTCCATTGCAAACTAAAAAGCGATAGATTTAATATTATGTTTTGTCAATTTTCAGTATCACTTCGTACGAGATCTCACAATTTATGAATACGTATCATGATATTGATGTATTTATGAATAATAAAGTTTTAGAAATGGATGGGAGCCATCAGTAATACACACACAGGCACAAGTACACGCACATTCACGCAAATTCTATATGCCGCTTGGAACGTAAGTTTCCAAGATACAGCCATATATTATTGTCAAACCATTTAAGAGCAACAGCGCAGAATTTGCATAACTGGAATGCAGGAATTATTTTAATACATGCATTGCATAAAATTCACCTTTTTATATGCATGCGTATTTCCCATTTCTCAGAGTTGGACGGAAGCCAGCAAAACACAAAAACTGAAAAGCGAAGAGCGAAAAGAGAGAAGAGGAAGAAAGCCATTTTGAGTATGTATTCCCTTTTGCGGAGTACTCATATGGAATCGAGGAGTCGTGGAGTACGAGTCGTAGAGACTGCTTATGCAAATGCTGCGACTGCGAGTCCTGTGGGCAAAGATTAATATTTTAGTCACGTTAATTCATTCATTTCAAGTTGAGTTCAGGAATAAAGTTCTTAAATTATTTTGCGCCCGCGAAGCACGCAAATATCCGACTTGGTCGACGCCGACTTGTGTAAATCCATAAAGCGTTCGATTTATAATGATGCACCAGGCTCGAATCGCAAATGGCAATGGGCTAGAGGAGAAAGACTCTGGCACAGAGCCTGCCCAAGGTAGATGACGGCCTGATGAATCTAGGTTTTGCCGTCTCCTGCAAGCAGCTGCCAAAGACTCAGCTCCACTGGCCGAGACAATTAAGCAGGGACGTGCAGCTGGCGAGACAGGCGAGGTAAGCAGATGAATGGGGAAGCTGGCAAATTTCATTAGATGCTCAGCCGGAAGAGATTGACGCAATGTCACTGACAACGAGCGAGAAATCTGTTGTTGCTATAAAAACTTTGACAACATATTTCGTGCGGCACTTTGGCTGACCAAGCTGACAAGAAGAAGAGAGCAATGCAAGGCTATTTTTCTGCCAATATTAGCATGAAATTCGATGTCAACTTGGCCGAATAGGGCTAATATCGCAGTGCAATAACAATTAGTCGTCGTTGCCTTTCTACGTATTTTGCCAGCCTACTACAGCTCGTGAATGTGAACATATTAACATATCTGCATAAATTATATACATAAATATGTACATATATACATACATATATATGGGGCAGATCGCCTTCTTCGCCTGAGATAGGCGTTGTCACAGAAGTAGACGATTAGGCAGGCGGACCCGGCAACAGTTATATATCTCTATAGGAGAGTATTTATCACTCATTTTGTGGCAATGTTATAATGGGCCCGTACAAGGGTATAAAAAGCCAAGTCAACAGCGGTTTATTTGCCTTTCGCTTTGTGCCTGGAACAGCTATGGGCTCAATTAATATTTTTGGTTCAGTCGCTGCGACATTCATCGCATCGAAATATGAAAGCGGGAAAATCAACATTGTACCGAAATAGAAGAAAATTCATTCGGCTTTGTTTTCTCTAATTTCTACCCGCTTGTTTTATTTGCTCCCATTCCATAAGTACATCTAGGTGTGTTCCTCCGGAACTACTAAGAGCGCCGTGGGCCGTGTGCCTTACTCCGCGCAACGTGAGCCTCCCCTCAAGCGATTTCAGCGGCATCTATGACCACAAAACGTAAACATGAGCAGAGCTCAAGAACTCAGAGCTATCCACGTATTCCCAGCGCTCATATAGATGTGCACAAGTGTATTAGCTTATCTATGCACTGCACGAAATAGCGTAGTCAAAAAGTGACGTTTGCTATTCAGAGGTAAACTTTTTAAATAATACATAAATAATCTGTTCAATATTCATTTTGTGCAATGTCTGGTTTAGTATTGTCGGTCTATCTCCTTTCTTTTTTCTTTTTTCTGTTTTTGCTCTATTAAAGCTTAGACTAGGTCATAGACAATATATTCCATAGATCTGCAGGTAATGCTAACTGGGTAACTGGGACTGCTCGACTCAACTCCTAAACTCTGAGATGAGTTGACCTCACTTTCAATGTTTTGTGTGATTGGCAACGAATTCGGAGCGCTTAGCAAATAGCGATAATTCAAACTGTTCAAAGTCAATATATTCATTCATGGGGTCACATCTTCTCCCGTCTATTACATGCAGTCTAAGATATCTACAAATTTTATTTATTTATTTATTTATTTATTGTTACCAAGAATTAATTCTAAATAACAATTTTCTTTAAGAGAGAGCGACAAAAGCCTTCAGGCATACAAATTTTATAAGTACGTTAATTAAGGAAAATTAAAAATCTAAATTTTTCACAGCTGCAAAGCATGTAGGCTGTAGTCAATAGGAAATATTTTGATAACTTACTAATTGAATAATTCTCCTCTCGTGGGACTCTCTAGTGCTGGAAAATCGTAAAATATGTAAAACTTCAAATCTTTCTATTCGTCGAAAGTATGAACACAGAAAATGTGTTTCTAGGTCTAATAGTATTCAAATTAAGTATTAAAAAACGAAATCAAATTATCGATTATTATCGATAAAAGGAATTGGGATCCACAAATATGATAAGCTCATACTGCATACGCGTGTACATACACAATTTTTTATATATTATCAAATCTCAGTGTGCGTAACGATAAAAGTACGAACTACAAACTCGACGATATATAAATAACTTATAGGGCCGCCCTCTGCCTGTTACATACAATTTCCTTAAACTATTATACCAAGACTTCTCATTTTTAATTGGTTGAGGGTATACGAAAACAGTCTTTTGAAAAAATAATAAATGAAATCATAGTAGTATATTAATCATAATTTGGGATAGATAAGAATTAGGTAATTTCAACAAACGGAGTGTTGGAATTTCGGTAAATGAACATATAAGTCCACTTACAAGATTTAAATTTATTTGTTATTGTAGATTGATAATATCCTTAGATGAATTTAGATAGATTTGTCGAGTCATTGCGAGAGTTTTTTTTCAGCTCTATCTATATTTATTATAAACTGGGCTATAAATATAGTCAGATTTTGGTTTCGAAAAATATACTTTGTACTCGTTTGAGCTGAGCTTGCAGTTGGCCCAAGATTTTTCTCAGTGTAACGCTTTTGAAAGTCTTCTGCATTTCGAGTTGTCGCAAATCCCAGGTATGCCAACCAGAAAAGCCAGCCGGGTATTATAGGATATGTGCATTTGTAAACTGGAACGGAGGCATTCTTCTGCATCGTTACTTTTTGCTGAAATAAAAGAAAAGCCAACCTAGCTTGAACGTGGGTGGACAGCTAGCCAGTCAGCTCGGCTTCCTGCTCGCTCGCCGCCTGCAGCCAAATCGTTGCAGCTGCTGTGCAAATAATTGTAGAGAAAACGCTTGGCTCTGTCCAGACAGAAGGCAAGAGCGCTTCACTCCAATCCCCTGGATGAAAAGCGACCGCATAGAGCCGTCCATGGCGTTGGCCACGTCCACCGGGAGCGGAGAGCCAACAACAGCCGGCAGCCAATTCGCCGAGTGACTGCCACTTGAAACTGATTTACTTTCGGCAACTTATGGCCCCTGCCTCACAAGCGTTATGGCCAACAATCCTACCTCAGACTCTGACTCCGAGTCTGGCTCTGGCTCTGGCTATGGCCCTGGTTCTCTGTCTCTCTGTCTCGGAATGCTGCTACCGTCGACATCGACACGTTTACAGCTGCCAGAAGTTTTCTCATTTTGGCAAGATGCTCGCTCGTAACGAAAATTGTCGACTTTGCCAAGCGCCGTTGGGATACAATAACAACAACAACAACAACAACAACAACAACGACGACGACGACGAATTCCATAGCAAATGCGATGAGAAAATTGGAACCGCATGCAGCAGGCAACGTTTCTCGTAAAAGGTTCTGCTGTTTCTTGTCGCCAACAAGCATCCTTATCAGCAGACGAAAGCCATCCTAATAATAGACCCAAGGAATAGAGGGACAGAGAGAGAGACAGAGAGGGAGAGAGGGAAGTAGGTCCGCATTTAGGGTAGTGGAAATGATTGCTGCATTTACAACATAAACAGGTGTCAATGCACCGAGATGCGGATTCGAAATTGAACTTGCTATTGAGCGAGAGCAAACAAATCAAAGCAATGTATTCGTGAAAGTTCTTTTAAATGTTTACAAAATTATTGATTCGCTACTTATTTAAAGTAATTTTGGATATATTGTCGGACACATATTGACTCCTGATCCCTATTAAAACTTGTCCCTTGGTTTTCGAGTCAGTCAAATTCAATCAGAGTACTTCACGATCGTGAAACACTCAGCTTGATCAGAATCTGATTTTTACAAAGATATATACAGTAGAATCTATAACGTGCGTGCGAAAAATCTGGTCCAAAGACAAACTTTTGTGAGAAAACTTACATATATATATATATGTTATAGATGCTGCCTTGATAGTCGTTATAATTTGATTCAACTTTAGTATGCTCAAATTCTTCACTTCTATACATATGTAATTCAAATATGTATGTATATCTACAGCATATTCAGATATGATACTTTATTAATCTATAAATGGAATGTACTTATTTATAATATAATTAACATATGTATTACATATATACAATGTAGAGAATCTTGGTTATAAAACTGATCTTCTAATAGACAAATACAGGTTGACGCTTGAAGGGATACATATGTATGTATATCCTATATCCTATTCGAAAACATTTAATCTTCTTAAAAAATAATATTATCTGTAATATTATGAAATGTTTTAAAATTACAGGATTTTCCATGATAGTCCACCTAATGCTTTACATATACATATGTATCTAGTACACAAAAGATGGCCTCTTCCGTTCAACCCTTGGCAGCCAGCATTAGGCTAATTACATTTTGCATTTCACATTTTATAATTATTTACACTTTCCAAAAATTGTAGCCGTAAGAGTTTGCTGTCTGGCACATTTTTCGTTTGTTGTTTGTTTTTCGGGAAAATATGAGTCTGGGAGTGGGTCGGTTATTATTTACGAGTTCCGCGTCGTTGCAAGAACAACAGACCTTGAAAGCAAATTAGGCACAACCTGCGCGCAATTATCGTTAGTTTCCGCAATGTATCGCAAAGGGTTGAGTTCAGGCTCAAGGCGACGCGGCCGTGGCTATAAGAACGCCCTAATGTGGCCCGATGTTATTGTTGGTGATGAGCTCAATGCCAGTGCAGCAGTGCTCCTAACTGAGTCGGCCATCGTAAAAAAATAAAATGGGAATAACAACCAGAAGGGCTCAAAGCCAGCGAAAGTGAAAGGCGAACAAGGACGGCGAGTACTGAAAGGGTTGCTGTTGTTGTTGTTGTTGTTTACTTTTGAAGACCATATGCAAGAGATGGCAGGCCATGGGCAGGCCATGCCTTACCAGATACCAGTTCAAGTCTACGCATTATAGCCGCACAGCTGGCCCATTGACTGCTTGCGGCTAGTGGCCGATCAGCTCGGTAGGTGAGTTCGACTCTCTCGCGTGAGTCTGCATTGGTCTGGTTTGCACGCCTCTGCAGTGCCGCTTGCCAGCTCAACTTTTTACGGTCTACGAGAGCTGGCTGGCTGTAAAAAAGTAAAAGCCATTAAAAATTTTACTGCCTCTCAAGGTCGTCTGCGTGGATTTTATTTCACTTTTATAGCGCTGTTGTCACCAAGACATCGGCGAGACGGCACATCGGCTGTCAACAATTGCTGTCAGGTTCTCGACTGACCCAATTTGTTTAAGTGACACTTTGGGCACTTCAGCACTTCATTGATGTCGCCCTAATAATGTGTGTAGTGTCAGCCGGATGGACCATTCTCAGGCTCTTATAGTGTACATTAAATCTGCTGATCGGCTTAAACAACAAGTATGCAAATATTGCATGGGAGCCAAGCGGTTGTGGCTCTTCTAATACAGATATGCGATAAAATACTTGCAATCAACATAAATTGCTCTCCTATTGATTTTTCTTTGGCCAGATCTCTGAGGTCCCTTGATAAGGTTCTTGATTCGCAGTAGTTGGCAGTCAATTTTTAAAACTACATTTCCATTATGAAGGTCTACTTGGCTTATTTGCCAATTTTGTGCACGCTTCGAGTCGCAGCAAAAATATGTAAGACGCAAGTGCCGAAACGAAATCCAATAGCTGGCATAACAAACATGCTGAAACATTCATGAGTCCAAATTGAACACGTCTCAGAGTCAGAGTCAGAGTCAGAGTCAACAGCAGCAGAAGCAGCGAGTTCAGTCGATTTGGTCTGCGCTCGGCTGCAGTCTCAGCTCGATTGAGTTGAATTACGTTCAATTGAGCTTAGTTTCTCTGGAGGCGGGCGGAAGGGGCGAAAGGGGCGGGAGGGCATGGGATGGGACACTGGTGCGTTGCGAAGCGGACTGCAATTAAGGTCTGCTTGGATGGGTCCAGCAGGGGCCAACGCACTCGACAAGAACTTCGCCCACGTAGCTCGCACTGCATCTCGGAGATATTTTTACACCTTTCTCTCTGAGAGAACGAACGCCAGTTCAAGCATCGTGATTACATAGATTTTTGTTTCAGACATTTCGCTGCAACTGGAATTCTCCATCAAAATGAAGCCAACTGAAAGTGAAAAACTAGAATATACCCTCTACTCAATTTCATATTTCACTAGAAAACTATGAGAAATATGTCATAGAATCAATTGGAGGCTTCTCTTGTCAAATTTCATTTAAAAACTTATTGACTTTCTCCCCACATAAATGGGAAGATAATCAGTCTACCCCATCATGCTGTTCTAACTGATTGCAGGGTATAAAATAATAAAATATATGAAACGGCAAGAAGGGGACCAACGCTCACAAATTCCTTGGCCAATTTATCGTGTCGAAGAATGGGAGAGCTTCACAGTGAAACCCGAGCAGAGGGAGGCGAAGGCGTGGCATGTCTAAGCGAGGGTAGGGATCAAGCCTGTGTCTGGATTCACCCAACTTGTGCATTTTGAATTTTTGTAATTTTAATATTCGTCTCTTTGTTTTGCATTGGCAGCCATTGGGAGCAATCGAAACGAAAAATTACTTTGAGCCATAAGATGGCTTCGAGTCTAACTCAAACTCGGCGTTGGCTCTGCAGTACACTAATTAGCAAAATAAGAGCTGAGCGAACTTTAATCTTATTGAGATTAAAATACACAAATTATTTGATCTCTTATAGTATAGTATACGTATGTAGAATACTTATAGTATACTACTTACTTCGAGTTTTACAAAATTCTGGTTTTCATAATGCTAGACAAGTGGAAGTTGAGCATAATCAATAAGTGTGCAGGTGTTACAGTCTTACATTCTTAAAACGAATTCCTTACTTTGATTGAACTTCAAATAGAGAAATACTTATAAATATATACAGCACTTTAATCGAAACTATTATTCTTCTTCCTTTAGCTTCAGATTATATAATCTATTGATTTTTCAATTTGTAGCACATTTAAGGGGACAAACACAACTTGCACTGGTTGAATTTCTAGAGATAGCTTATACCTTATTAATTATTGTAAGTCATGGACACTAGTTTTGATACTCGCTATATGAAATTTTAATTCCGCTTGTGCAAATGAGACAACAAATACTGCATAGAAATCGAGGCAGTCGAAAATAAACATTTGAAAACTACAGTAGCTAAAGTAGAGTCTTTTCGGTAGCAGCCTTATTAATTGTTGACTTTGTAAACAGCGCGTAAACAGTTGTTCCGTGCCCGAGTCACCCTGTGCCGGCAACGAAAATCCAATATGACCAAAGGCAAAAGAGAACGAGAACATTCTCTTTTTCAGCCTCTGCGAGCTGTTTCTCTTGCATCGCAGCTGTTTTCGGGGTGGACTCTTACCACCACCACTGGAGCACAATATTTTTAGTTGGGCGAAAATTATAAATAAAGTATCTCAAAACTGAGGAATGTTTGCTTTTATTTATGCGCCGCAGCTCGAGCCAGCCGGCAGGCTAAATAAAGATGGGAAAAATAGAGAAAAAATGAATATATTTAAAATATTATTAATGCATTTATTCCCTATTGAATTTATGTGAAATATTTTCGATGTTTCATTCATTCATTTCATTCGCCAACAACAGTTTTGTCAATTGAAACGTCGAATATTCGGAGTAAGAAATTAAAGCACAAAATGGCTTTGCTTAGCGATCCACAGGTTGCGGCTGCATATCATTTGCCAAACACAGCTCGTACAAGCTCAGGCAGAATGTTGACAAGCAATAAATTGTGGCCACCGATGAGTTTATTAGTCGTCGCGCAATGCATTGGCCCCCCGCAGCCTCCACTGCCGTGCTGTGTTGGATTGGCTCGTAAATAAGCATCGCATCGGAACATTCGCTGGCTAGCCGGCATCAAGCACTTAAATACCCATCCCCATTCCCCATCCCCTGTCGCATCCCCAATCGCGCTCAACGGCATTCCCGTTTATCGATGCTGATGATGATGACGATAATGGGCTACTCATGACTCGCTGCTGATGCCAAAGCGATTATTAGTCGATGGCATATTTTGTATGCAGCCGATATGCTCAGAGCTCAAGATTTTCGTGGCAGCTAACTAATGGAGGACCTTGCCAAGGCGAGGCGCTGTCACGAGCGCGAGTTATGGTTAAGTGCACTTTTTTCGCTGTCGACGTTGCTGCTTGCCCCGCCCTTCGCGCGCTGCTTCCCACTAAATGCAAATTCTGTGTAATGAGCATCACAGTCTGGAGTTGGGCGACTTTCATTTTAGTCAAAACTTGGCTAATGCCATGCCCACACTCCCCATGCCCATGCCCATCCCCCCATCCATCCTCTTTCCCATCCCAGTCCCCATCCATCTGGCGATGCGCTTCATGAGCTTTGTGCAGAAAATTTGAATATTGTTAGGTTGGCTTGCCATTCGAGCAAAGTCCGCCTACCTAGCACTCGCCCGAGCTCATCTGGGAGTCATGCCCACGTACACCCTTCGCCGTATTCTCTACGTGTGCGTGTGTATGTGTCTTTTGGTGGTGGAAACAAGCGCTGCAACCACCAACACCACCCCGAGTCATGCTCGCAGCACACGTTGACGACGCGTCGTCATTATTTGCACTTTGCCCTGCATCCATCCAGTCGGAGCTGGAGCCAAACTCTTTGCCGGCTCCCAGCATCGTGCCCCCAGCAAAGCGTCATTTGTTCAAATTTGAAGCGCTGCCTGCGGAGCTGTGCGTCTCTTATTAATTTTCGCACAGCTACGTTAGAATATCATCTCGTTCTTTTCGCTAGCATCCATCCATTCACCCATCCATCCTGCCCTCCATTCTGGCTACGCTTTGTTCTAGACCGTTTAGAGCCAATTGCGTCTTTGGATTTTGTCTATGTTGTTGGTTTTGGTTCTGGCTTGAGTTGGAGTTCAGGCTCGGGCTGCGTTTCATTAATTAACTGAAATGGTCTCGGCGAGCTTTGCACGTTACAACAATGAATTATTTATATAAAATGTGTCTGGCTTCTCTTGTCTGTTTCTTCTGTTCTTTCCTTCTCCTTGCATCTTTGTTGCTTTTGTGTGCTTGCTCGCAATTTTGTTGCCGTTTTAATTCGACTCATTCACATGTCTGATTTTCATTGTCATTGGCCATTGGTGTGCGCTTTCTAATCAGAAGGTGCAACGAAGTACATTATCCGTAAACTGTCCAGCTAAGGGGCAAGCGATATTCACTTACTCCAAACTGAGCATAGAGCAATGACAATTTCGATTCAGCTGAAAGATTGAATAATTAGAAATACCAAAGTTTTAAAATTCAACTCAAATCAAAGAATGAAAAGGATTTCAAATATATCTGAATGATCAAATGCTATATTCATTGATGCCATCGCTGTATTATCATAGCTTTATACGCACAGTGGGGCAAGTGAGGCTAAATACTTGCGTGACTCCCTGCATTATCTTACTGTCTAGTATGATTAATCACATATAGTTTATACACATAGTTTACATAATGTTCATATGCATTTCATTTGACTCGCAAACAGCATTATGCAATTATTCCTACTCGGTTAAGCCGGCTGAATGTTCCTGGTTTACCTTGCTTCAGTGAAGATTCGCGCTGAGTGGAAGATATTTTACGCTTGGCCACATTTTGCGCGGGGCTTAAAATTTGATTTCTGTGGAGTTTCAAACTCAATTTGCCCGGATTAAAGAAATTTGTTTAATTTTTTGTAATTTCCATTGAATTCGGTTCGGTCAAGCAAGAGCGAGAGAATACAATTGCGACATCTCAGTTTGGGTCGCTTTATGGATTTTATGGAGCAAAGCAGCAACTGCATTTGCATTCGATTATAATATTTTCAGTATAATTGCGCGTAAAGAAAACAATTTGGACTTCGTAATGCAGCGATATGATAATGTTCATTTCGAATTCCAAATTTCCAAATTGAATCAGTTCAAGAGGCAAGTCTTTATTGTCTTGTAGTACTTGGGAGAAGCTGAGCTGACACGAATTAATTTCCTCTTTGAGTAAGTCTAAGCAGTCATTGAGAACGTTTAAAGCGGCATTTCATTCATCATGATTCAATATGCTGCATATTGAACAGAATAATGAAGGTAAACAATAAGCGAAAAACCTATCAACTTTATTCAGTGTGTTTATGAAAATGGCAACAATCAGACAGAAACCATAATCGGCGAATGCAATGGAAGACGGCTGCCTTTACACAATGCCGGCTGCTGTAAAACAAAGCTGCACACATATGTACATACATGTGTACACACATATACATACGAAGTCGCACACACCCAACATAATAAAATAAAATACACCCTATCAATATAAATGGCAATGGCAACAACAAAAGCCATGGCTACAACACTCGCATGAATCACGTTTCAACTTTCAGCTGGAGCTCAAGACAACAACGACAACTCGAACACCAACAACAACAACAACAACAGTGGATAGTGCACAAAAGAAAGCTGAAAGAAAAACAACTTAAGGAAAATACAAAAAAAAAAAAAAATGTGTGTACAAATAATGCAGCCATTTTGGGTACGAATGGAACCTAACAAAACTCACAACAACAACAACAGCAGCAACAACAACAACACAGAAGCATCTTGAGGTAAAATTCGAATTCAACCCGAAATCGAATTAAACGTTCAATGACAGGGACGTTGTTTTGTTGTGCGTGTGTGTGTGCGTATCAGAGACCCAAATATGCACCAGCTCAAAGGTTTGAAATGAAATGGAAAAAAGAATAACACACAAATGTCAGATTCGAATTGAATTCAAATGAGTTTTCGATATTTAACGTTGCCGAAGACAAGGGACACAGGGACAGTCCGCAGTCCGCCGTCCGCAGTCCGCAAAAACCAGAAACATCTTAAGCATCCGAAGCATTGCACACGCATGCTATCAGACCTTCGTGATTATGACGCAAGCTGAGATTTCGACTTCAACTGGACTGGATGTGCATGAAGATATATGTCTATATAGTATGTATATATACTATATGTATATGTATACTCATATATACACGTGTGCATAAATGTATGTATATATATTATTAGTTTATCTCTATATATCTAACAAAGGTATTTTAGCATTGAGTTTTAGATCCAATAAATGTTTAAAGAAACATTTATTTATATTTGCTAACAGAAATGATTTAACATTCTGCTTTCATTCAAATTAACTGGATTCAAGTGATAAATATGTATATATAAAGCCAGCCATTGGGCTGAGCTTTATTTTTAGCAAAATTTTAGCTAATTTTGTATTAAATCATTTCAATTTTTTTAGTAATGCCTATGATAAATATTTGTATATAAACTATGTAGAAAATGTGTTGTTGAAAGACACATATTTCTCTTTATTTATTGTTTTCTTAATTCATTCGCCTTTTAGTCTATTATAAGTATTAAGGATTATGGATTTTGCAAACTAAATTATTTTTTCATTTAAATTTATTTGTACATATATATATTTTTTTTATATATATTTGTATTATTATTATTGTTTTTTTTTTTTTTTTTTTTTTTTTTTGTATACCGCTTTTCTGACAGGTAAATAACTTCATATATTACAAGCTTTGTGTCTTTTTAAGGCATTGCAATATCATATATTCTGCTGCTGCCTTGACTTGACTCAGCTTGGCTTGGCTTCGCTTCGCATGGGATGCTGACGTGACTGCACAGATCGTTTTAATTAAGTCTAATCAAAGCCGAATTAATTACGAAATTATGTTCGACAATTTGGACGACGCAATTATATTTCTGTTCTGCTTCATAAACAAGTTGATACGCTGATTCAGTTCGTACATCTATTTATCCACACGGCCACACAAAGAAGTAGGTCAAAGACATTTGGTCGGACATGGAAGCTGGGTAGCTACCCAGCAGGCTGGAAGCGTAGACAGTGCTCGGATTCAGATTGAATGGAATAGCTGTGCGAGCTGTAAGCCGTAAGGCAGCCTGCTCGCTGTGACACATCGCACGGAGGAGATACTTATAAATAGCTTCGCATTCGCATTCTGTGAGCTGTGCTGGTGTGCTGGTGTGCTGGTGTGTGTCGGCCCATCTCATTTGGAGACACACAGGTCAAATTGTTTGTATCTGTATGCCGCATGAGTCGCACGCATGCGACTTCATTTATGGAATTCATATATAAATGGCCCCATTCAAACTTTCTGCTCTGCTCTGCCCTCAGCTCGCACACATTTCCAACGCCCAGCGGACACAGACTGAGGCCATTTATTCGTGACAATCACTGCGTCCCTTAATGCGAACATGGTAGCGTGTGCGAAAGTCGTTCATCCAATCCAATTTCTCCAATCTCTTACAAGTTCAAAACGTACGACAAAGAAGAAGTGGAATAAGCAGAAGATGATGAAGAAGAAGAAGGAATGTTGCACTCGGCGCAACCGAGAGATGTAATAATGTTCGTTCATGGTCTGAAAACAGCTAAATTTATTACAAAATCTATCTTTTCTGATTGCCCACACCCCATCGATGGTGTCATATCATTTTCAGTTCTGACGGCGTGGGTGTCAATAGAGGGCGGGGTGATCGTACCTCCGCCCCGAAGAGCTACCTACATATATAGACATATAAACTTTATATATATATATATATATGTATATATATGAATTCTTTGTCAGATGAGAGTAAACGCCAGAGTTAATTATTCACTATTTCAAGTTCCCAGATGCAAAGATAGACAACAAAATTAATTTGTTGCTATCACTGCGAGATCTAGTATGAATCGTATATATATAACTCTTTCTAAATGCTGACACAGCCATATGCATGCATATGTATGTATGTATGTATTATTGACATGCCTTTTATCGAAACAGAAGAGCTTTAAATCTCTACAGCTCTGGCCTTACGGTGTTTTTCTATCAAATGGCTGAATACATTATCTTAAACATATACATAAAAGAACTAGTATAAGTTTTAGTTTCAAAATAAGCTTAACAGGGTGTGTCAGCTATATGAAACATATATATATATATATATATATATATATATATATATATATATATATATATATATGCCTCTTGTCTCAGCTTCTTGTGCTCTAGCATTATTTTAATTTTATTTTTATTTTTATTATTTTTATTTTATTACATATGAGATATATGAAAATGCAAGAGTAATATTTCTAGTGGAGTCTAATCAGGCTATATCAGTATCAATTTACCAGTGATTTTTCATTTAGTATACTGTTATCGTCTAATAGATAAAAGGCTTTAATCAGCCACACATTACTGCAGCTGCTGACGAATAAAGTCAATGGCTTTAAGCCCACTCGCGTTTCAATTAAAATCTTTACTATATGCCAGAAGTGTCAGCAGCAGCGCCGATGCCGTCAATGCCGTCAATGCCGTCGATTCCGTCAATGATGGCAGCACTTTTGTCCGCTTTCTTCGGCTGCGACTGGGGCTGGGGCTGTGGCCATAAAAATGAGAGGGAGGGGGGAAAAAAAGAGGAGAGAAGTACGGTAGCAACACCTAAAATGCGCTAATGGCCGCATTTATTGCCAAATTGCCATAATAAACAATTTGTTTAGCGTTTAACGAATTTTACTGCCGCCAGTAACAAGAATAACAAAGCCGGCCGGCGCATGGCGCGGCAGATGGAGGAGCAGTGGGCCAAATGCGAGCGACCATAAAAATGTTTATGATGGATTATGCTCGCTCTCCGCTCTGCGCACTGCGGTCCCCGCTTCTCTCTATAGTATATCCTCTACCCGCTCCCCTCCCTGCGAAAAGACGCATCCACTTGGTGTGCTTTATGGCACTTTCGATGTGGGACACGTTGAGGCAGGTTGTGGCCCGTACTTGGGCTTGTGGACATGGTCATTAAGGCAGCCGCCTCCGCCTCCGCTACTGCCTGTGCCACTGCCTGCGCCACTGCCGCTGCTGGCACTCAGTCAAATTGTCAATGTCAAGGTGAAAAATGTTACACATAAAATGCTCATAAAGGTGTTGCAGATTGGCTGGCAATTGAATCCGTTTCTGGTCGCGGGAGGAAGCGAGCACGCACCGAAACGAGGGGTTATTAAAATTTTACGGTCAACGGCAGACGCTCGCCAGACACCGCAACTGTATACAATAGTACAGCGCGAGAGAGAACGGGACAGAGATAGAGTGCGAGAGTGAGAGAGAAACCCACATGCGATAGTAAAATTAAGCATTATTATTGCAGCCATTAAGCGACGACCGATAACCGAAGACAGCGTTAAGTGGTGCTCAGGCAGACGTTGTCGGAAGCTGTGGGAAGACTCTGTCCGGCGTCCGCTGGAGCAGTGCGCGACTTAGACAAGCGTGAACTGCACAGCCCATGCCACGCCATGCACATGTTAACTTCACGCTCGTAGACAGCGTCTTGAGGCTGTGCGTTCTTCGTTTATGAATGAAGCTGCGATGCCCTTGGCATTGCTTTTGCTGTTGAACCGTGCCAGCTCTTCATTTTATTGGTATTGAATGACACTAGGCGCCGTAAGTGCTATGAGGGAGAGGCGAATCAAGTGGAAGTCGCTAAAAATTAATAATGAAGCAATCATTTTATTATTGTGCATCCCATTTTGGAGACGCTAAGAAATAATTGACTAGCAGAACTTTGTTTGGATTAGACTATTTGATTGATTGCCAGTTCCTCAGCGGCATTTCTTCCGTTTTGCAATTGTTTACAATAGGAATAGGAATTGTAGCTCGCTGAATAATCAGTCTGACACGAGATTTCCAATTGGTAATCGATGATCGTTTGCAAGCAGCAGAGGCGATCGGCGGCCTTCGTCGCTCTGTTGAGATTGGCCTAATCGCATTGCTTGCCAACTTGGCAAATGAAGCCCACAAGTGACGCATAACAGGCACCATAGTTGCCGTGGTGCCGGCCATGTTGAGCTGGCTGTGGTGCTGCTTCCACCTCGCCTCGACGGGCGATAAATAATTTATGCGGAAACACGCTTACGCGGACGCTTATCTGGCCGTCGCGGACAAAGAGTAGACGGCGCGGCGGTGGTTTATTAATTTGCATATTTCCATGCGACGAGTAGTGGCTGCTAGACTAGAGACTCCAGTCGACGGGGGACTAGAGACTCTGGCTCGGATATCAGGGGCATTTGTATAAATATGAGTGATTTATTTGACAATTTTCGACAGCATTTATGCGAACGCGCCACGCATTCCAGATGAAGTTGTTTCGGCGAGGCAAGAGTTGAGTGAGCGCTCGCTCACCTCCTCGCATCTGTATCTGCCAGGTGTGCTCTGTGTGAAAATTTGGCTAATCCGCTGCTATAGCGAAGTTGTGGGGCTTCAGAGAGGCTTATCGCCAGGCTAGAGTCCTGCATGAGCTCTTAGCTAAAACTTGCATTTCTACTATGCAGCCAAGTTTTTAACTGCACTCGAATAATCCCCGCATACCGGGCAGAAAGCAGATAAGCAGCTGCCGCCTAACGGCTTTCGCGTGTGTGAGTTGGCGCATGTGCTTAAAAGTATTCGAGTATGCGAAGAAGGGATGAAACACACACAGACGCACACGCACACACGCACGCACGCACACTTCCAACGTTGACAATGTGTGGCAGCCATGTTGGATTTGAGTGCAGAGCAGCCGTCTCCCTCTTACAGTCTCGCTCACTCGCTGTCGCTGCCTAACCAACACATGCACACATTCCGCTGTGCATGTGTGCGTGCATGGGGCACACCTACCAAACGCCCTCTGCCGGCAAGTGTGCGAAGCTGTATGTGCGCACACATTTCAGTAGATGGCGACTGCCGCAATGGTTCGAGTATTGGCTTAAGCATTCCACATTGGGTATTTCTCTCACGAGCATCGAACAGCATATATAAACAATATTGTGTTTTAATGAAAATTATTAAGCATGAATACGGCATATAATATGCGTGAAGGTAAAAATCATAAGTATTAAATAGACATATGAAATATATCAATTTGAAATCAATCAAAATCACGTTGTAAAATATTCGCAAAATTTCCCTGCTTCTATTGTTCACACTTCAGAATATCGAGCCGCCTTCTGCTTGATTTCGAAAAAGTAAACACAAAGCTTTGCGTTTAGGGCGTCGTACGTCTACAAAAAGCTTCATTTGCTTCTGTATATAATCTTCTTATGTATAATACGTGATTCGAGCATGTTGAAGGTATGCCGAGAGCAACATGGGGCAAACCTTGCTTATGTACAACACTTGGGGACTGGTCCGGGTCCTGCCATGGACCAAACAAAACCAACATCCCCCACACGATGCCGGCAAGATAAAAATCAATAGATATATACGTATATACTCCGGCGAAGGGAAGGGAGATGACGTTCGCAGTGTGTGCGTACATACTAGAATTGAATACACACGAAATTCGCACACACACACACTTACACAGAGAGACCCATACTTAATGAGCAAATTTATGCGTTTTGCAAAGGATTATGGTGCAGAAAATTTCATTAATTTCATTTAATATTCGCAATAAAACGAGAAACGAGAAACGCGCGACCACAACTCCAATTTGCATACCAACTGAGCCCAGAGCAAAGAGCACCCTGAGCAGAACTTTAAATCAATTTAAGTCCACTCTTCCTGAAGCATTTCAGCTGCCACGCCCAGCTGGTATAAATAACTGCAATCTGCTCGTTTCCTTTATAATTTTCTTTTCCTTTATCATTTTGCTCATTAGCGTTCTTAAATCGCCCTCTTTACGCCAACGGCCATCCATATATAGGGTAGAGGAAAATCGGAGAAGTCTCTTGATAACTGCACCTTGCATTATCGCACATTTATTTTTGGCCACCAATTCACGCCGTAAACTCTCGGCTAAATTGCTAAAGCGACACTTATACTCAACAAACTCTGAATCAAAGCTCCAAGTGTCCAATAAATTGCTTTAATTCGGATAATTGTAAATTTAAAAATTTACTTTAAAGTTCAATTGGTTTTAAATGCGTCATTTATAATCTTAACACTTTTGGAAGCAATATTTCTTACACTTTATTATTGTTTGTTATTGTTTATAAAAAATATCAAAATCAAATATATTTTATAATCGATAAAAATGATTTCATGAAATATTATAAGTCACATATGAAAAGAAAATTTAAATTTAGAACGAAATGTGAACTTTCCAAATGCAAAGTTTTCCAGTTATTATAAAATTGATCAATTGAGGATAATCGTATAGACAATCGGAATAGCCCAACATTGCATAAAACCACAAGTTGAGCAAGTTGACAAATCGTAAATAATATAAATTCAATGAGAAAGACAAGCTCCTTTTATAACCAAAATTTACCAAATTCTTATTATTATTTCCATGCGGAAGAGCAATAATCGATATTATATGCATATATTATAGAGCAAGAATTACTATCAAAGAATAGATACGCATATTAATTTCATTTTAATTTATTGTTTATCCAAAAATTCTTTTTTACATGTAGCCGATTATAAAATTTTATAATAATCCGATTAGGCAACTGCAGAGTTTGAGATTTGGGAGCGGAGGCAGCGCCTCGTGGACCTTTAAAGCTATCTTAGGCATACAGCAATAGTTGCTGCTTATTATACCATTTCTCATGTTGAATATTCCAACAGATGCAGAAAACAAATCGTTTTAGTTTTTATTGCCTTAAACTTTACGACTTTTCTATTGGCCCGCAATTCGGTTGGAACGATGTTTGTCAACAAAAGTTCAAGCTCCATTTTCTCTCATGGATAGCTGGGGTTTCGAGTATCTAGTCCAGCTTCATTCTGTTCAAATCATGCTATCGAGTAAATGCCTAAGAGATTCCTACGGATTGCCGCCGCTTGCTTTTTGTTTTTTTTTTTTTTTGTGAATTTTCTGTAACCAAATCGAAACGATTTTATATAAGACACACAATTTTGTTGCGAAGAGGCAGTTGAATGAGTTTTCAGCTAAAGTGAATGCATTCAGAATTTCAATTGGGCCGTCCACTTTGCTGCTCAAGAACAGCAGAAAACAGACATTTTGTCTGCTGCCCAGATTCGAGTTGAGTCCCCGAACCCCGAGCCCCGCGCCCAGCACCGAACCGCGAGCGTCGGGCTTCAATTAAAGCATTTTAAAAATCACCAGGCATATTTTCATGGCCTGTCGAAGAAACGCATTAAAATGGGCGACTCGCTGCGGCTATCGACAGAGTGGCCCCATCCCCATCCCCATTCTCATATCCAGCCCAACTGCACCTCCATCCATTTTCCGAATATCCATATTCCCGCACTTGACTCTAGTTATAAGTACATCATACAGAACGATGTGGAATCGAAATGGGACCCGATGTCTCTCGGCACCCATTGCCAGATTGGTTAGAGCGAGATGAGGCCGCCATTGAAATTCAAAGCGCAAATTTGCTGCATTTATCACGCTGGAGCAGCTCTCCTTTGACTGCTTGACAGGCGTCGTATCTGATTCGGATACACATACAGATACAGATGCAGATACAGATACAGATACAGATACGGATACAGATACTTGTGCATGCGGCTCATATAGCCACAATCTGAATACCCTTGCGGCGGATACCACAAGTTTCCCATGGAGTGTGCAACTCATGAAGGGAGATTGGCATTTACTCTTGCATGGAGTATAGCTAATGTAGACACTATATTAAGATCAACTCCATCATGTCAGAGTATATGGCCATCGGTGTGAGACGTGGACAAGTCTGCTTGCATGTTTCAATCGCTTTCAAAACAATTTTATTTATGTTTTCCCTGCGCGCGTTAGGGCCACTTCAGAGTGAGCAATGTCTCTGATCTAATTGCCATTGGGCCATCCAATGCCTAGCCCCAGCCCAGCTCTTGGCACTTGACACTCAAGTGCCGGTCGTCGGAATGCCCGTTTCAATGGCCCGGCCAAAGCCTAGAGAAGGAATTTCAGTCGAAAACCGGTTTTCAATATTTTTAAATGCGTTTTACATCTCTTTCCTTCTCTCTTTCCCTCATTGTTTCTTTCTTTCTTTCTTTCTCTATTCGCTGTCATGTCCATGTCTCTTTGCTTGTTTTCATATTTCCAGCTCGTATTTTATCAACAAAATGCCATACCGTCGCTTGACACATCAGTCACCAGACCCAAATCGTACTCCCAGCGCTACGCCTGTCCCACTTCTTATCTTTCCCATTCCCTCAACATTCGAAAGCGGTGAAAACCCGAAAATGTTAATAAATAATCATTTTTGTGCCCATCTCTGGTTGGCGCAGCGATTAGCCATTGAAGTTGAGCCTTTAAATACTCGTTCGCGATGTAAAATGAGTATATTCCTTGTTGACAGCCTTCATGTTGCTCTCTGTTTCACTGGAAAGTTGTGACATTCCCAGCTCTACAATATCCTTAGTTATGCGCTCTGTATAATGTATTATATCACTTATCACAGGAGGAACTTCAGAAATGTAAACATCCATTGCTGGCCATATATATATATATATGAAATTGTATGTTCCCAGACTTCGAGCTATGACCCAAAATTTGCATTGTTATTATTTTTTATAGATCCATCACCTCACTAGAAAAGTAACAAGCTGTATAGAGCTTAGTAAAACATCTATTATATCTTGTAATTTGAGATATTTACGTTTAAGTACAAAAACCAACAGTGATAGTAACTAAATCTATATATTGAAGATATTTCTTCTATGGATTTTGTAATACAAAATCAAGAATAACATTGAAAAAACATCCTAATATATCAAGAATCTTTTTTATTATTATTATATTATTCTTATTATTTTTCTGTATGGATTGACAATAATATAAATGGCCTATCCGAAAATATTTATTTGTAATATATTAACCTTTTTTGAGCTGTTAGCGAGCATTAAGCAGTTGGTATCGACTTGTCCTACACATTTTCTCCTTATTTTGGGAGTTTTGTTTGGTTTTGTTTTATTTGTACATAATTTAGAATGCGGTAAATATTTCGTTCACTCAACTCGCTTGGAATTCAGTTTTTACGACGCTAAATTAACACATGTTCCGTTAACGTTAACAGATTTGCTGCTCCATTTTGGGGAGATCACTTGGGAGCCATCTGAAACACTTCTCATGCCTTCTCGTATCTTAAACTTGTATCTATTAATATTAATCGATTGAGCTCAGTTATCGCCCGCCGCCAAAAACTAATTTATTGGTAAAGTAAATAAGTTAAGTGAAAAGGGGATTGCCTTTGTTTTCCCATTTCATTCAATCCATTTATATTCTAATTTACAATTTCATATATATGATAATTAAATAATCTTTTTGGTTACCATATTGTTAAGTTTTATTGATCTAAAAAGTAATGGTTGGTTCGAGCGTGAGTTAAAAAGAAACATTTTCAAAATCTAGAGTTTGATTGATAATCGTGAGTGAGAGTGAAGCAATTGGCTGAATCATTTTGTAATAGCATTTATTTACAATAGTTTTATTTATTTTTCTAATTTCTTTCAATAAATTGCATCCTATCCTTTACCCTCTAATATTATATCATATTTTTCTTTAAATTATTGGCTTAATTTTTTAATAGTAATTAATTTTTTAATTAATTGGAGTAGTATAATTTTAATTTTATTTATCAATTTCAACGACTTAAATTTTACAATTTTTTCATTTAACTTAAAGATCTTAAAGTTAGAAGTGCGTGGTATTAATTGGGAAAATTCCGCGAAATAAACTATGAAAGTATTTATTGGAAATTATAGATGAAAACTTTATGGAAGTCTTTGCTAAGTCCAGGTCTTTCTAACGTGTAATTATGAAGTAACAAAGTTTGATATAACTACATAAACATTTAGAGTGAAAGCACTTTCAGTGGACAAATATTGTCGTATATAGACAGACAGAACTTGAATCCCTCGGCTGTGCTAAGCTGTACTACATAAGCTTTGTAATAATGGAATACTCCTGCTACAATCCATTTAACCATATTGAATAGGCCTTAAATATATAAATAAGTGATACTTAGGTAATTCGCATTTAATAATTTTTACTCTTTTGCAAACATTATTTATCTCAGTGTTAGCTTCTGGTTTACTATTTCATTCTGGTTCAATTTGAGGATTTTTAATAATCTTTATATCTCTTATCAATTCAAACTATAAGCTACTTAAGTTTACACAGTATGCAAACTTCTTTCAGCCAGCTAATGCCACTCTATTATAAGAGCCAAGCAAAGGGTATAATTTTTTTCGTTGAACCCCTTTTGACAGTAAAAACCGAAAAATGGTAGTATTAAATATGCTATGCGCCCATCAGTCTTGAAATAATAAAATAATACGCAATTCAAAAATAGGCGAGCAGGAGGAGAGAAGGAAAACAATTCATTGTGATTGTAACTCCAGTTGTGGTTTATCCTGAAGGACAGCAGCAGGAGGAGGAGCTAGGCAATTTCCATGGGAGTTTGGGCAAATGCTGCCATTAAATAAATTAAAGCGAACATTTGTATATCCCCTCGCAGAGCAGAGCAGACGCATAGCAGAGCAGCAGAGCCCGAAGACAAAATCAACCCTTCGTAAACTTTGCACCTGAGCAATGGGGTTCGCCTCTTTGCAATTTTCAGCATGGCTGCCATTAAATACAAACACAGAGGAGGCAAGAGCCTGCCCGATTTGCAAATACCCTGAGACTGCAGATACAGAATCTATGTAGAGAATGGGGTTGGGTACGCCTCCTGCCGACTGCTGCTTATACAATAACTAAAACATTATAGCCTCGATTCACATTCGTGACGAGGCAAGCAAAATGAAAATTCAAATAGAACTGGGCGGGACGAAAGATAGCAAAGAATTTAACGAAGAAGATTTTACGTTTGTAACTTTCACTTTTTCAACCTTTGATTTATTGCCGTGTCCTTGCCGATTTGCAGCCGTCTATGTGAGTGTGTGTGGTGTGTGTGTGTGTTTTTTACGATCCTCGGCAATGGAATTGCAACAATTGTCATCGAAGCATCCTGCAACCCTTTGTGGAACGCTGCAACCTGACAAGAGGCAAGCGCGACAAGAACGGCGACTGCGACGCAGTTTCGATTCCGCAGAAATCGTTGAGATAGCCACTGAAGGAATCGGCATAGGTATAGGCCTAGCCATAGTTATGAGCCATGGGCTGTGAGTCGACGCGCAGACAATGGGCCTCAGCTGCTTGTTTGACAGCAGTTGAAATCCATTTATGCCGCATATCGTAAAAAAAGATGAAATTTTTTGCTGAACCGTGAAAATTGTGCGTGTTTTGCTACAGGAAGTTTACGCTAACCCGTAACCCCTTCGCGGCTGGGCACCTGATGCCGCATCCTTTCCGGCGACTCGAGGCGGCACAGGTAAATCGGGCGAAACTGCGCAGCAACTTTCCCTTTGACCGCAGCTCAAGCCGTAATGAAGTAGATAAAAAATGCTCTTTCACTTTTTTTATTTATTAGTCACAAAACACTCAGGATTACTTTCAGGGCGCCTGCAAAGCTCAATGCGATTGACAATTTATTTAGTTCGTAATTGGAAGTGCGGGCGGTCCATTCCCAATTAACGGCCCCGTAGCTGAGGCAAGCCATTTTGTAATTACATTAAGTCCCGCCGATTCCTGCTGACTCTCACTTGCCTGACTATCGCAATTACCAATATATTTGGATGATAGCCCCTCGCTGTCGTGGCCCAATCAACGAGAACTTCCTCCATCTGCATATGCAATCGAAGTGGGCCCAGGCATTAGCCCATGACGCCAAATTGATCAATTGGGTCAAATTAGGCCGGCACTCTTCCGCCATTTGCTCGAGGACACAACCTGGGAGTTGCGTGTCAACTCGTAGTTGACTTCATCAATAAATAAGCACATGTCCTGCGTCCTGCTGGAGTGCTGTCTCTGGCCTCTGACTCCAATTTCGGGGCAGGGACTAATCATCAAAGATGGCGATTGCCCACAAAAACAACAAAAATACGCGACAGTGAGCCAAGAGCTGCCAGATCTACGTTTTAGATAAGTTGAATCGAAAGTTATTATCATGCTCTATTGAGCTAGTTATAGCTAGATATTGTACGTCATTTGAGTTTGAGATGCAGAGATTTTAGAATTGCTTATAGTTGATCTATTCACCATCCTTCTGGCATCATACGTATTTCAAATGGAAGCTGTTTGTCAGTAATCTCAAATTTTATACAATACAATTGTAGTTTTTTCATTTATCAAAATCGATACTGAAACTGTGCTGCTTTGGTTCCCCATGTATTCTGCGAGCTTCTTCTCGCTGTTTTTGCCCCACTGTGCCATTTGTCATCATCATAAATTACACGAGAAATATCTATCTTTAGTTAGGAACGGTGCAATTTTATTAAAATTCCAAAGCCGGCAAAGGGACCCCAACTAGTCGCAGCATCGCACAGCAGCACCCATAAATATACGATACATATCACTCTCTCTCCCTCTCTCTCTCTCTCTCGTATATATTGTATATATGTATTGAAACTACTTCTACTACTACTACTATTACTAGCTGCATACATACATACATACGAACATTTGTATGTACGTAGCTCCAAGTTGAGCACGAAACAGGACGAAACTTTGACTGGAAGGATGAGCGCACACTTCACAGTCAGCCATATTGCACAAATAGCCTCTACACGTGTCTGTGTGTGTGTGTGTGTGTGTATGGGTGGAGGCGTGCTACTGTTGAAGTTTTTCCTTCGAGTCGTCGTTGCTTTTATATAAACATGAGGCTAGATTAGATACAAATTACACCACAACTTTCAAGGTGGACGTCCTCCTCGTCCTGCTCCTTCTGCTCTTTCCCTGCGCTGCCTTCCGCTGCTCTGGCAATTTGCACACCTTGGTGGTGCTTCTAGTACGACTGCTCCGGGTGCTGCCGCTGCCGCTGCTGCTGCTGCTGCTGCTGTCGTATCCATAAGTTACAAGCGCAAAGTATCTCGAGTCAGTCGCAGGAGCAACAAATGCAATAACAGCAAAAGTTCGCCCCATTTTCAGCACGAGGAAAATTGAAGCCGGCGAACGTCAAGTGAAGCAAAGCAGGAGGAGGGGCGTAGGGGAGGAGGCAGCCAAGTGGCTGGCCTCAAGGATGCACAGCGAGAGAGAGAGAGAGAGAGGGACTGTAGTAGGCCGGCAGCAGGACTAATAACGGCGTAGTTCCCAGGCTCCAAGTGTTTTTTATTTATTTATTTCATATATTTTTTGTCAGCGATTATAAAGTGCGCCAGAGAAAATATGCTAGAATATGCCTGCCTGAGGCCGTGGGGAACCATTTGCTGTTCGCTGCTCGTGGATGGGAGCCTCGCAATATAACCAAATAATTTATGTTTGCCAAATTCAAACTTTACTTATTTTTTTTTTTTGCAGAAAGTTTGCCCTTGCCCTCTACCCATTGCCCGCTTCCTGCTGCCCTCTGCCCTCTTCCTGCTGCCGTGTGATTTGCCAGCAGAACATTTCATCTGACAGACCAATTCTCAACCCTGAATGGATGGGCGGATGCGAAATCCTGTTATTTGCGAAACGTCCCCATGCTTTAGTTTGTCCCTAGTTCGAGACTCATTCCGTGGCACGTTTGCAAAATGGCCCGATGCGTGTCTGGAATACATTTTCGTGTTTGCCAAAACGAAATGGGAGCTAAGCAAAACTTTTTTCACTGTGGCTGGTGCTGTGGGTGTGGGTGTGAGTGTGAACGTGGGTGTGGCACTTCTGGCCCAACTCCTCCGCCTGCACATCACCTAGCCTCACGCTCCCTTCGGTGCATTTGTATGTGAAACTGTTTGCCAACCAGCAGCCAGCATGAAAAGAGGCATTTTGTGTTTTGCAAAATTTAATGTGGCTCTAGCTCTGTGCGACATCGACTTCGACTGCGACTACGAATGCGAGTGCGAGTGCGACTGCGAGTGTGTGTTTAAATTAAAGCAACATTCTTGTTATTGTTGCTCTTGTTCTGTTGCTCGCTCAGAAGCGAGGGGCAGACTCCGAGGGGATCGACCTCCGCCCAGACCAGAATATGCTCTCGCAAAGAGTTTCATATAATTACGGCCTTTGTTAGGGTTTCCTTTGGATTAACTATTTACAGGGAAGCCCCGTGCCCAGCTAATTCAAGAGAAGACAATATGAAATGGAAAATAGCAAACTGATATGCATTTAAAAGCAATACATCTACATATCAAATATTTAAACTTGAATAACTCAAAGTTAGTTGATGAAAGAGAGATTATATAAGCACAGCAAATGAACTGCAATTATTTGTACTAATTAAAAATTAATTAGATGACTGAAACATTTTATGACTATTTTATGACTATTACCCAAAAACTTAATTGAAAATTATAGAAAAAGTTTCATTTTATATTTTAATGTTTACTTTGATTACGACTAGAAATATAAATAAATTCAAATTCATTTCAATTCAAAATGATTGATTCTCCTTCACTTATAGCAAGCCCTTAGTCAAGCTAAAAGCGTAGCCAGTTATTCGGGAGGTATTTCTTAAAATAGTAAGAGGATAGCTATACCTCTATGCATTGAAAATAAACTCAATTCCACCTGTACGCAGTCCAAGATTCCCCCTGTCTACGCAGTGTCCGAGAGAGAACAGAGAAGTGCGACAAGAGCAGCAACAACAACAAAAATAAATAAATTCAGACGAAAACTGTCAACTTAAGTATCGTAAAACGCCGATTGTATTGGCAATCATCTTGAGCGTAAGGCCGCACAAGTTAATGCGCCTAAAGCGCTGCAGTTGCATCTTGAGACTGGAAACGAGATGGACTCCAGCGAGGAGGACTCGTGCATCGGGAGCCGTCCGCGCGAGCGCCGGCCTCGAGCGCAACAGGGAACAGTTGAACTAGGCAGAGCTCCAGGCCGGCGCTTCTTAATGGAGGACTCGAATGAATGGTCGTAAAAGCCAGTGGGTAAGGGCAGCGCGAAACTGGAATGGGAATGGGAATGGGAATGGGAATGGGAATGGGAATCGAGACTGTGGCTAACTGCTAAATGCACCGCTGAGCACTTAAATAATGGAATTTGTTTGTTTTTGCCCAGCCCAGGCCAGCCCGCTGGCAGTGCTGAGCCGAAGACAGTTCCCCAGTTGCGTCGGTTGCACCTTTGCTGCTCTCTCCCTCTCTCTCTCTCTCTCTCTCTCTCTCTCTCTCTCTCTCTTACTCTCGGCCCGTGGGTCTGTCTCCTTTCCCCACATGTGCATCTGGCATACTTACCGCACAATTAATGGCGCAATTAAATGTTTACTTTAGACGCTTGCAGCCCGCTCATAAATGGCTGCCAGCCAGCAGGGGGAGATCACTTACCACATGGGAGCTGGGGCGGTCTCCTGCTCTTATCAGTGTATGTCTAGCTGCAGTTGCATGCGCACATGTGTATGTACGTGTACGTGTACCTGTACTTGTTCTTGTAGTTGTAGTTGAATTTGTCGTTTCATTTCATTCATTTCGGGCCAGATCACGGCCTGAGGCTTATAACACAGAACGCCATCAAGAGCACTCACCTACAGAGACGGCAGAGTCTGGGCCAGGTGTATATATGAATCTGGCCATTATCCGATTTGCATTTATGTCACATATACTCGGCTGAAGGCCTTTGTTTTCGATAGCTCCACACTTTGCATACAAATCGTGCGAAATTAGTTTTTTGCACGTACCCATCTCAGCTTGAGTCCACTCGAATACGCCCATCCATTATAGCGCATTAATATCGTTGTTAGCGCTAATATGCATTCACCCGATTGATTTGACAATGGATAGAACATGCTTATGCATCATATTTGGGATATTTGACACCTTTCGTTAGCTTCCATTGGCGCATTGGCGCCGTAAATCAGGTGCGCGCCTTCAGCTTTTATAGCCTTCTCTTTCATTTTTAAGTTCTGGTTGGACCTGTAAAACCAGTCTGCTTTCCAAGTCCATAAGATAATTATTTTTATATATTCATATGCTTTTAAAATACCCACACGAGTAAACTTGCCTGACTAACAGATATCCTGTGCACACCTGCCTCACCTGATGCTCTATTCAATACACTCACACACACACACCGATAGTAGCTACTACTAATTAACATACATGGATATATAATACGATACAATATAATATATATACATTTGAGTAGAATAACCAACAAAGGCTTCGATGGCTGCTAAAGACAATTTTATAATTTATATTATTGTTGGCTAACAATAATGCGGATACTGCTCAATATTATGCCATTATTATGCCATTATTCAATATGACATTGTTAATATAAAATAACACAAATAGCGTTCGAATTCGCAATATGGCAATATTTATACAGTTTCAATAAGTCAATTACAAATTTGATTTTCTCTCCTTCACACGCCGCAGGGTGCGTCGTTTCTCTCTCTCTCTCTCTCTCTCTCTACATATGGAAAGCCGTTCGGACAGCAGCATCGAGAACATGGCACTACATCGATATACTCTTTTCATTTAGGGAGCGAGTATAAAGAATCTGTTTTGCATGAGTGTAACAAAATCGCATTTTAACGGGATTTATTTAATTAAAACTTCAAATTTATTGTTACCATTAATTACTCTTCTGCTCTAAATAATATTAGTTAAACTATATATTGTTCCTATTGGTTTGCCATTTATAGAGACAGAGGAGCACCGCTCAATTCAAATCGCCTCAAATCAAAATGAATAGCTTTGTAAATTCACTTCATGCTTGTGCTCCGCGCTTTATTTACGTTCTGGATGAAGTCTACGTCATTTCTAGTGAAACGCACATCTTCTTTTGCAGAGTTTAAGGGCTTGTCCGATCGTAAAACAATTTGTTGCAAATTTCAGCTATCGACCAGAAAAGTGCCCTATAAAAATATTAATCCTTCTGCTGCGAAGTTTGCCATTCGCGACTGAAACTATTCCACAGCCGATACTCGTTCACTATCTAAAAGGAGTATATTAGTTGTATGCGATATGAATTCTCTGTAGAAGCTTTAGAATAGAACATTCAAAGTAAAGCTAGAATCACTGCACTTGCGAGTGTTCACCTCTGTTAGAGTCCCCCAAAGACTCTCCCACTCTTCTATTATTTGGCTAAGATATATCATTTGTAACTCACCTAAACTCTTACTCGATCGGGAGCAAGTATTGTGCAGTTGGCTGCAACTGGCCCGACTCAGACTGACTCTAGAATGAGCTGCCTTCTGTCTGTCTGCTCTGTAGACGTAGGCGCGACTCTCGCTTTCGCTTTTCGAGAGATCATAAAGTAGTTTTAATGGCCGCTTGCCGTTTCGCGTTTTACGGCAGCTGTTGTTGTTTTTGCGGCAGTCCGACAAATATATATTTGAAATCTAAAGAGCAAAAAAACCATCCTGGTCCGCTTTGTCTTCACTCGTTTCCTCTCGGCGCGCCGTTCGTCAAAGAGTTGCAATTGTGCGCTTTAATTGCACATTGAATGGCTGTCCCTGTCCCTGTCCCTGTCCCTGGCCCTGCGCAGGAGACACATAGTTGCCCGAGGAGTTGACTTAATAGTCTTTAAGGGAACATTAAACGGCGCATTACGGTTTCGAGGTCGCCAAATGGGCCACATAGATTTTTCTGAAACATGACGTGTGGCTATGCCCACAAAGCTATTTCGGCGAGGCTCGGGAATGTCGCACACATGTAGCGCACACACATACTTGCCCACTCGAATACACACACACACACACACACACACACACACACACATATATATAAACGTGCATTTGTATGAATGAATATACATTTCATATTCATGCACATACATACATCGTATATCATTCGTGACGCATCCAGACACTTGCTGCTGATGTCTTCTGACAGGAGGTCGTCCGCAGGAATTTAAAATGTTGCCTGTCAAGTTGGCCCGTAATTTATTGCAGTTGCACACACGATTCCGCCTTCGGGCTGGGGAATTGATTGACGAGGCTATCTGACCACTGACTTGCCCTCGCCTCCACCCTCGGCTCTCTCGCGCCCACGCCGGAGACCAAATCCCATTTGCAGTCGACAAATGTATTCAACAAAACTCAATTGCAAAGCTTGCCAGCTCGATGCCATGTCCAGACTCGAGCCCGAGCAATTGATCGTTTGCCTGCACGTTTAGCATAAAATATATTATTATGTACATGATATATACAATATACATATATACAAAATAATATAATATATAAAACAAATTTATAGATATATTAATATGCGTATTTTTGTATATATATAAGAACATCATTTAATTTACAATTTACTTCAACTGAATTGAATATTTTTTGCTTTTGATACATTGAGATATCTCTTCTTTTTTGATGTACTGTGTTTGTTTAAGACGCCAAATTACATAGATTATATCATATTAAATCTCTCTCAATTCTTTACCATACATTTTTAATGTATTTTCCATCTTTTTTACAGGTTTCGCATATGGATATCAAACACAAAAGTAAGTTAAGTTAAAATCTCAAATTAGGTGTACGATGGAGTATATTATATGTATATAGAAAGTAGTTTCGATTCACAACTCTTTAGTCTGGTGTCGAATTTAAGACGAAACATTTTTTATTTTTTATGTTTGTCATTTTAACAACTATACAATTTTACAAACTATTGTATCCATAAGGAATACAATTAAATAAAAATGTAGAACATCCTATGGGTATTCCCAAATTGGCTCATTGAGCAAAGTAGCTTCTGCTGTTGTTTTGATAGCTAAAAATATTCAGCATTGAATGCTTTGATGCGCAAAATCAGGTATGACAATACCGAAATATCCATGACATATGATAGATAATACAATATGATCTCTAAATAAACTCATACGCACTTAGAGTTTGCTCTTAACTTGCTAGTTCCATTTCATCTACAATCTACACTCACATCACTCAATCTACACTCACATCTTTCATATCATTGCCAGAGAGGTTTTGAAGATTCTTATTGAAATAAAACCCAAATAAACACATGAAAAGCCTTATATTTAAGTAATATATTGATTCACTTTTGATCAGTCTGTCTGTGAGAATCCCACGCAGTGGATGTCTAGAATTATAGAACATTCCTAGATATTTTATACTTGAACAAACTGAAGGCAGTTCAATTATATACGAACACAAAGACAAACCCATAATATGTAGGGTATGCAATGGTCGGATACGCAGTCAATCACATTGTGCCTTCAGATTGTTGTCTGGCCCAACACAGTGCGAATTCAAATTTGAGGAACCACGCTATTATTATCAGCGATTGTAAATCGTCAATTTAATAGTTAATCGATAGTCGTTTATGAGCATAAGCCCCGATGAATATTAATTACCCTAGAGTAAGCATATCAGATTCTATGCGACTAAGATATAAATCTGAAAAGGGTGCCGGACAATAGAGAGGTGATTTATTTGTTTTTAAAGACGTGTTTAGCGCACAGTTTCTTAATTGCCAAATCGTTAAACCATCATAAAATCGCCTCAAAGTTTCTGTTGTTTGTTGGCTGTTTGTATGGCTTTGGCTTTGGCTGCGGCTGTGCTTGTGGCATCGTGGGAGCTGTGTGCCAAGAGACTGCTCAGGAATTTTTGAAGAAAATGTGGAAAATGTATTAGTGCATATTATTTATTGTAGGCAGAGTATACTATTTATACTTTCCGAATCATTGCTGTGTGTATAGCACAATCGGACAAAGGCAGCTCCAGCCCAATGCCAATAATGGAATATGGAAAACAGATACCAAATCGAAAGATCTCAGCAGCAAGTGCCGAGCAATCGCACTGTGAATGCCCAGTCGAAAACCCACCCTGAGCAGAGCCGAGCCACAGCAAGGAGAGCCAGAGCGAGAGAGAACGAGAGAGCGTGAATAGGAGCGAGATGCCGTAGCTGTGCCAGTGACAGCAACAACAATTTAAGCATTTCCAAAATCAAATATGGCCGAATTAAATGTTCTTTGCGTGCTCTTTGTGCGCTCCTTCGCCGCGGCCATTGTTGCCATGGCAACCGACTGCATTTACTCGGGCAGGGGGAAGAGGACGGAGATAGGGAAGTTGACGGGCCGGGCGAGCGATACAGAAACGCCGCATGCTCATAAATTCATTTGGCGTTTTTGCTGTTGTTGTTTTGTTGTTTTGTTGTTACTGTTGCTGTGGTTCTGGTTGTGGTTGTTGTAGTTGTCTTTGTTAATGTTGTTGCTTTAGCCGTTGTCAAGTAGGTTTGCCTTTCGATATCTCTGGTCTCTGCCTGGTTGCTGGTTTTGGTTCTCTTCACACCGCGCACTCCCCCTTGCGCAATGCCTTTCCTGTTGCAGTTCAATGGCTTCTGAGCACGATCAGCCTTCCATTTGGATGAAGTTGAAGCTCAGAAATCAATATACATATGTTAATGCATTCTTGGATCTACTAGAATTTCATGTTCATGGATTTCAATCGAAGAATTGAATTTTCCAATTTTATCAATCATCCTTACTCGATTCGGTCTGATAAGAAATCGTTTCCATCCCCTGTTTGCGTATATTAGATTTTGCGTATACGGTGAAAACGCACAAAAACAGAAGTACGCGTCTCACGCAACAGATGGCGCTATGCATGTTACAGAAACTGTCGCCTACAGCGCTGTGGTGCACTTACAGCTTATGCTCTCTGCCAAATTGAATTCGTTTACATTTCTGGTATAATATTTGTAGGGATCTATATATAGAAATGAATCGAGATCGGATTATGTACTATTTGAATTTATCTATGCATACTCTGAACTCTTGTATAAACTTAGTTCAGGTTATATTATAATGTGAATACTTGCTTTCTCGGTTATACTAATCTTTCTGATTGGCATAAGCATTTCATTCCATATTGCAGCATATTCACGTTTATAAAAACATTTAACAAACGAGAGTGGGCTGTTCCTTATGTTGCATTCGTATGAGTTGTTTTGAAGGGTTGTTGTTGTTGTTCTTTATATATCCATATCTAAATAATATCTCAGTCTCAGTCTTTTATGGAAAACTCTATAAAACTATCTATCTGACATAGCTACACTCATCTGTGTAATAAATAAAAAAAGTAAATTTTTTGTATTATATTTTTCATTTATTATTATTATATAAAGATTTTTTTTACAATTTTCAGTAACTATAATTATATTCCAACAAATAAAAATTCGAATATTTTTAATTTAACTAATATTACAATAATCTGTTTGGTATAAGCACTCATAACGTTAATCGACTATAATAACAGCTTCAATCAAGTTTTATAATTCGCGTCGACATCCATCAGTGTCGTCAGTGGTTCCAATCAGCTGTTTGTTGCTGTTCCGGCCTTGTCATCTGTATTCGGTCATCAAAGTGACGCGTCCATCAACAGGTTGCTTAAGAGTGCCGGAAAAGTGCTCCAAGGCTCCAAGATGGGACGGAAAGAATAAATGAAAACACGTTTGGCAGTCACTTAAGTGAAAGGAATTGTATTTATTTTGTTTGTAATTTTCTTAGTGTGTGTAAAAGTAATATAACTAACAATGAAATAAGCAGTTCACGTGAAAAATTGAAACAGTTAAATTAAAGTTTTGACACATCCCGCGTTGCTGGTGTTTCCTCGTGTTACGTATACTGAAGGTATACCGGATAGGATACACTCAGGATACATTCAGTATACGTATACGAAGTTGCACAGGCTCAACAATTCGCTCCTGAAAAGTGTAAAATCTCGAATCGCCGTCTGCAAGGGCAGCTACCGACGTTGTTGACCCGACGATTGCACGGCCGCAACTGAGTTGCCGGCAGGAAAAACTAACCGTCGAGTTTCCGCAATTGCCGTTTCCTACTTCGTACCCGGCTCGTGTCCTCGTGTCTGCGTGTCGTGCCGTGTCGTGGAGCGTTGCCTGTTTTCCCCTTGAGCTCAGCTAAACGAAAAATAGAAGAGAGACAACGTTTCCGGCCTGTTGTCGCTGTCGTCACATGTCCTTCGATGCAGTTTGGTGGTTGCTGATAAACACCCGGCCAGCATATCTAGCATATGATTTAGATAAGACCCATCTACCACTTGTCGGTCTTGCGGGCATTGCTTTGCATATGCAGCCCACTGCTTCACCTGGATCCTGCGAATGAGAAGACAGCATAGACAGCCGGAGACTCGAAAGAGCTCCAGATTAAACACTATAAATTAAGCAAGTTACTGCCGCCTGCCCTGCGGTAAGCTTCGACTCGCAGCTAACGCCCACGCAACTATTTTGCCAATCGCGATAATCACCCTTTGTTGGAGCTGGCACTAAACAACACACAGCCCCAAGTCGAGGAGGCCATGCCCAGCAGCATGCAGCCCGCACGTCCTTCCATTTAATCCAAGATGGCAAACACACACCCAATGTAGACGATACAAGTGTCCCAGCCAGTTACCCAAGCAGCCAGCCAGCCAGCCAGCCAAACTCTCTGGCAATCTAATGCCTAAGATAAAATTCAAAATTTATAATATTGCACAGTTTGCCCGATATAAAACGTAAACTTATGGCTCACGAGGAGTACGTGCCATATTTTCTCTACAAAGATATACATATATACATATACATACATATATATACATAGGTGTGTCTGTGTGTGTGTGTAGCAGAGCCAGCCACTTCTAACTCCCAACCCTTGCTGGCATGGAGTCACGAGCTCGTTATGCTTGTGAGATTTCATTTGTGTGTTCAGCAACAAGGTCCAACCCCCAGGTACAGTGGGCGAAAGCAGGGAAGGCGCAACTCAAAAAAGCCGAATGATAAGCAGATGTTCCAGATGAATGCCAATTAAAGGATCAGATTGCCTTTCAATATAAAGCTAGGACAGCTAGAAGATACCCGATGTAAGTATGTGAGTGTGAAATGATTTCACAGTTATATTATATATAAACGGAAAAGGTTCGGTGTGGAACTACGATTTGAATTTAGAGTTCTCAGAACATACACTATATTTTAATTAATTTTTAATTTTAGTGGAATTTCCTACCAATAGATTATTGGGACAAGAATTATCTCTTTTTATTTTGATTTTATTTTTTTATTCTTCACATTCTTTTTATTTTACTTTAACTTTTGTTTTTTATTTGAATTGAATTGAATTTTTATTTTATATATATTTTATTATCAGCCTTTTTTAATTTATTGTATTAAATTTATTTTATTAATTATCATTTGTTTAACAATTCCTCTGTTTTAATGGAAGATCTTCATTATTAACGAGTATGAAAATATTTTATAAATGAAAATATTCAATACTATTAATCGATTCATCTATCGCAGCTAAATCATGTATAAACAGGTCTTTTGCTCACCTGTCGCAGTTACATAATGATTTCCTTATGGTTCCACACCATCACTACAAATTCCAACTATCACTATATATTAATCGATTACCTATCAGGCTTTCCATACACATATATGCATTATTTCGAACTATATCTATTTATATACATATAGCTGAATTCAAGTTATGGTAGATAGAGAAATGGAGTAATTTTTGCTAGCATCAGCAGGAGCGCGAGCCATCGTAGCCAGGCCTATGTAAAGATGTCTGTGTGCATGACTTTTTTCGCCCCCTATATAATAGGGGTGGTCGCTCGCTGAGGAGGGGGAGGCGTACACACACAAAACGGCCGTTACAGCCATAAATATCATTTTTTTATTGGCACAACCCTAAATGGCGGCATTTGGCAAAGCAAATTCCAATGCAAAAACGCTCGTCTAAGCGATGCGGGAACAAAACGAAAACCAAAAATATCTGAGGGAACGGACTGACAAATGGACATATAGTCAGGCGGGATCCGCATAATGAGCGCCAAGGGCGGTTTTATCCCTGAATGTACGGAATTGGGGCTTGCCCACCTTTAAGAATGTGCGACAATTTGTAAACGCAACGAGCCGTGCACGGATACGCTTTCCCAGCATAACCCAGCTGAAGCAGGAGTAGGAGTAGGAGCAGGAGCAGGAGCAGGAGCTGGAGATGGAGGTAGAGACGGAATCTTTTGGCCACTGTATGAAAATCTTTTGCCTTGGATATCGCACGGCATAATGGAACGTGACTTTACGGCAATGGCCGGGCACGCTTGCCAAGGTGTGCTAAACGCTACTTATGGCCAACCGCTGGGAGGTGTTGGAGCTGCAACAGCATTTGAAATTTGCACGCCTTGCTCAGCCAGTGCGCAGAAAATGAAACTGAAACTGAAGCAGAAACTGAGACGCCAAATGCCAAACGACAGAGGACAGACAGACAAAGACGACGTAAACGAGGGGAAACAATTGCTCGAAATTACAGACGCCATTGCGCCATTGTTGGCAGCAGCCGCATACCACAGGCATCAAAGCAACCACCCCCAACCACCCCCACCCCCCAGCACCAACTTCTATTAAGCTTGCCCGCCCTCCCCTTGCCACCTGCTACCCCATAGAGGCCATCAGCGCTTTTCAGTTGATTGTTTCCTCGCTGGGCGAGCAGTTTAACCGCAGCCACACCCTTCGCCCGATGCGAATCGATTCAAAAGTCCCCCGCCCCGCACTGCTGCTGCTTGATTCTGCACTTTTTACCTCTGTGGCTGTCTTCCTGTCTTTGGGGCGTAGTTTCCAAATGAGTTTCTTTCTTTCATTTTTTCTCTCTTCTCTCAATTATTTTCTGCATTTGGATTTCGCCTTCTTCCTCCTGAGCGAGGAGAGTGCGCGTACATTTTTTATTTCTCTCTTTTTTTATCACTCATTGGGGATTATGTCTTGATGATTGAAGTTAAATTTAGTTTTTAAATTAGTTTCACCTCGGACTGACTTTGGATGCAAATGGCAAACGGCAAACGGAAAACAGCAAATGGCGAATGGCGAATGCCAAACTGCGTTCAGCGAACTTACGTTCCCTCGAGCTGAGCTCCCTTTAATTGAGAGAAGAATCATTTATATTTCATGCCAAGGATCTGTCATTTAATTTCGCCAACCTCCAATCTAATCCAATGGACCGCACTGAATGGCACTCATAACCGAGTACAGCTGCACCGCAGTCCAAATTCGTTCGTTTGATATCAAAGTAATTTAAATTTTGGAGCCTTGGCTGGGTACATGGCGAATGTGTTTGCGGTTAGAGGAGCGAGCGTTGAGGGAGTGGCTGCAGATGTCAGAGTCGGGATTCGGGATGCGGGATGCGGGACTCATGCGAATGCTGGCCAATATTGCGTCAACGACTTGCAAACAAAATTAGAAAAGAAAAACCAAACAAGCGGTGGGTAGCATATGCTGCTGAGTGTGCGCCGGCATCAAAATGACTACACAAACTTTTCAAATTAGATTTCACACCCAAACTAAACATGGGGCGGGCCGAGACTGAGACGTCCAACTGCAGGCAACGGGGGAGCACAGCGATCCAAGCTCAAGAAGCCCAAGCTGAGGCTAAATCTGAGACAGGAGTCGACACTTGTGCCCAGAGCATTGCCACCGCATTTGTATTTCAGTTTAATGGGTTAGACGGGGACGTTGCTCGGCGCTCTCAGTGAGCGACAGCTGTGGCAAACTTCAAGTGCAAACTTAGAAATGGACGCAATTAGTGTGCAATTTATGCGCCATGAAGCGGCAGCAGCAGAAGCAGCAGCAGCAACAGCAGACAATGACATGATTGTCCTGCTTGTGTCTTGTGCATAATGTGTTGTGTCTTGTCTGCCTCGCAATTTGAATGGCCAAATTAGAATTGCCATTGGCACGCCCACATCGCCCACCTCATACCTGTCTCTGCTCCGTCTGTGAGCAATTTTCCATTTGAAGCAGAGCGTGGGCAACAGTCGCAGAACAATGCATACGAGTAAGTGAGGGTGAGGGTGAGGGTGAGCAGGAGAAGGAAGCCCGCCCACTCGTCCACTTGCCCACTCATTTATTCATTCAGTCAGATTTGCATCCGTCTGGAAGTCTCATTGTGCTCTGTCGAGCGCGTGCTATTAAGTTTAATGCACCGTGGGGCAGGCAGCTGCTCATAAATGCAAATTCTGTGGCTTTGCCTACTGATGGCTAAACCACCAGCAGCAGCAGCCTCACGGCTCCCATCCACATCATAAATCACGCCGCAGGGCAGCAGGACTATCGTTTGATAATTTGCGAAAAATGGAACCGACAGACACCGCCATATTGCGAAGCAGGCGACATTTATATACATATGTATATACATACATATATTACGTGCATATGGATGTGTGATACACACACACACGTATGACATTTCACGCCTGCATCTGTCGCTGGCCCAGGGGTGGGGGGAAACGAATCAAATTGCAAAAAGCAGCTATCAGAAATCAGCCAAGCATCCACCTTCCCGGCTCAAATCCGCCCTGCTCGCTCTCGTAGGTGTGAGAGTGCGTAATTATGCGTTCGCAGTCGTAAAACTTAACTTTATGGCCGCCGTGGCAAGTACGTTTGGCTGCACCTCATGATTAGACCTCGTCCCGCTGCCGCTGCCCGCCCTGTGCGCCCTGTCCGCTCTACCCGCTGCCATTCGATTGATTTATGCGTGTGTGAAAACTCGCCGAGCCCGGCCGGCAGCCCGTACGCCGAATGGCCAGTTGTCTCACAGCTGAATGAGATTTCATAACACACATCGCAGCACCCAGCATCCAGCATCCAGCATCCAGGTGGCAGGCCTCAAAACGTGAACGTGCCACGCGCACATTTTGGCGCGCATACGCCCCATTGGCCGTCTGAACATATGCTCAAAAAGGGGGAAGTGGGAATGGGGAAGGGGAGGGGGAAGACTGAGGGCGCACCCTCTCAAATATGAATTTCTCTATAAATGCCAATGCCTGAGCTACTAGTTGATGATATATTATTCGAAATGAAGTGATATATCTCTATATATGTATGTAAATATGTATGAATTCATATACAAGAATGTAGGTCAAGTCAATTTAATAACGTTAATTAAGATTTTTGACAACTCAATGCATAACTCACCAATTATGGCATCTGTTCACATCAACAGTTTCTCTCCACCATCTGCGAGGGGTCCAAAGAAAAGACTTTTATCAAAATACCTAACCTGCCCCAATGTCAGAAAACAGACTTAGCTAATAATGCATAAAATACGCAACGAAAAAACAGGCAATGATAAATAATGTTAAAGGGAAATGAAAAATAATTGTTATTATCATATTATTCTCGGTTGGAGACAGACGCTCGCCTCTCTTCTCTCCCCTTCCTCGCGACAGCCCACATCCCATAGACATTCATTCTGTTCGCTCGCCTAAAGCCTAAAGCGCGTAGTTACCATAGAAAACAAATGGCATCAACATCTTTATATTTGTATCTCGCTTGCTGCTTCTCTCTTCTTCGTCTTTGCTATCTCCCTCTCTCTCCACTCTCTCTCTCTCACTCGCTCTTGTGTGCTACACGTAGGCTCTTTGGAAGCTTCGCTGTGTGTGTGTGTGTGTGTGTGCGGCGTCGTCGCTGCGGAATGACGGACAGAAGCAAAACAAACCATAAACGTGCGTAGCCAGCCAGAATACGAATGCGAATGCGAAGGCGAAAGCGAAACCGAAAAACAAGAAACTGAGCGAAGCATAAGGCAAAAAATTCAACCACAGTTTTCGTCAAAGGGTCGACATCAAACCCCGGTACTTCCTCCGTCGTCCCACTTCCCTCGTCCATCGTCTGCCGTCAGTCATCAGCTGTCCGGCGTCCCCGCTCCCGCTCCCACTCACACTCCAGCCCAGCGAGAGCCATAAGTCAATGTCAATGGCACGCAGACAGACAAACGAGACCCCACACACACACACACGCAGAGCACGCAACTTTTTTGGGGCAGTGCTTTAACAGAGCTTCCATGTTTTAAAGGGCCTTGACATGCGACGTTCACCTGACGAGCTGACAATGCGCTGTTTACGGGCGGCGCTTGAAGTGCTTCGATCTGCAAGAGAAAAAGTGCAAAAGTCAGAATTTACAATTTACAATCGAGAATCATACAAATTAAAGTAAGCAAAACTCTCATTAATATTAAGCCACAGCATAGAACAAGTAACTTATGCCTATCTTATTCAAGCTCACACACACACACATCATATATGTATATATGCACTCACACACATTCACACTCACTCTCTTACACTCTCACTCCCGCTGCAGCTGGGCAATGCAAACTCGTTTTTGCGCGACGCTTTTAACGGTAAACAAAAGCACAAATCTCTCAACTCAATAACTCAATAGTTCACAATAACTGAGCACAGATAGCACACACTTCAGAATGGGAACTCGGATTTTCGATGCACACAGATGACTTATGAAAAACATTATAGCAATTAAATTGATAGATATATCTACATACATATGTATATAGCACGTTGTGAGTGAAAAGTACTTGAAGTTGATGTTTGGCTGCCGCAATTTTGGGACGTTTATTTTTTTGGCGGATGTTTGCTTTTCAACGTTTTGCGTTCATTTGAAGCCGTCGCCCGACGATTTCTTGTGCGCCGCTTGGTCGCTCTGCCTCTGCCTCTGCCTCGGGCTCTGCCACGGCCAACGACGTCGACGTCGCCGGCTGCGACGCGCACGCGGACTCCGAGGTTTCGCCCGTTTCTGTATCTGTGCGTATCTCACAGATATTACCCCACGGTCGCACCGAGTATCTGTGTGTATCTGTGTGCCTAGCAGTAGACTGCCTTGCCTCATATATATATATGTGTGTGTGTGTATGTGTGTTTGTAGTGAGCGTGCTGTGCTGCGTGTGCTAGTGTATGCATGTGTGCGAGTATCTATGCTATCCATGCGCGCAGCGCCTCGGCAAATGTCCCACGTTTGGTACTTTTCGAGTCAACTGCATGACAGTTAGACGACTAACAACCGTTTACTCTAACTGGTACTCTTTGCGTGCATTGCAAATTCGAAATTGGGAAATTTCCCTTGCTTTGTGCCGGCAACGGCTGAGAAATTTCCCGGCCACGTGCTTGCTCGCATTGTTATTGCATAGACTTTGTTGTTGTTGTTCGCCCGTTGCTCCGTTGGTCCGTTGGCTTTGTGCTTTTTCGCAGCGGAGCTTTCAGCTTGTGTTCTCGTTTGCCTTTGCGATTGCTTTTTGCTTTTGCTTTGCTCGAGTACATAACATAACCTTGCCCCCCTCGCTGACACTGTTGATTTTGTTCTTGTTCTTCATATTGTTTTTGTTTGTTGTTGTTCTTGTTGTTGTTGCCAATCGCCGGCGCGTCTTCAATTCATTTATGGAGCACTTTTAGGCCGTCTGCGACCCATTTAGATTTTCGTTTCTCTTATTGCCTTATGCCTTGGCCTCTCCTACACACAAGCAAACACACACACACACACACACACACACACATACACATGTATATAGAAAGCTATTGTGTAGTTGTTGCAATTAATGACCATTTGAATTATATTTGTGCTCGTAAAATTTACAAGAATTGTTTGCTGGCATTTGCCTGGCACTCAGCCTCTCCCCAACGGAGCCTCTTCCACAGAATCCAGTTTTCCCATTCACTTTGTACGTAGACAGCACAAATTTTTACGACTTTTCTGTACAATGCGCAAATACTTTCACAATGGACCAACGCCCAACGCTCATCCGCAGCAGCATTCTGACCCGGACCCAGACCCAGACCCAGACCCGGATAGAGGCACCCAACCAAACAGCCAACCTACATGCCCCAGCCCGGCCCAGCCATAGCCTGGGAACCGGTCAGAACATGAAATTATTTACCGTTGCCCCGGCCAGCGGGCTAAAAGAATTGGGTATTTTATTATAGGTTTTCTAATTTCATAAATCGTTTGTAAATAATAAACTTTTGCAATAGCCTTTTATTAAATTTCTAGAAAATAGTTCCCACATACGTGAGCTACTTGAGTAAGCAAATCTTATTAGATGTTATATGTATATGACAATCTGAAATTTATCTGACTCTAGCACTATTTCAGTAATATCCTGCAAAAGGCAAAGCGAGTTTTCAAAGAAAGAAAGGAGCCTCGTTCACATCTATCGTATTATTAAGTCTATATATAATATATAGATAGATGAGAGAGCTTTCCATTGAACATCTATATATATAATGAATTTATAATCATTTTAACCACTCCCAATATGTTATGATTACAATATATGTTCTGTCAGGCACTACAAATCGGAAATAAAATTGTTATTGGGATGACGAGAGGGATTACTATAATATAGATATTATTATATGGACTCATACTGATATGTCTGATGTTTATTAATATTAGATTAAATATTATTCAACATTGAAGTAACTGAAATATTTTTTACTAGACATATTATTAACAGTATTCGTTTCATAGTATCTTCTAAGAATGTTGTGTATTTTAGAAAAGCAAAAATAAATGAAACAAATAGATAGATAGATGTGTGCAGGGGAATATGCATTTCAATAATATCCTCGAGATAATTGTATGGCAGAGATAATAATAATAAACTACCCTGAGCTAAATGCGCGGACCACCCTTACGGCTTGCAACTGCAACTGTGTAAGTAAACGTTACCTACTCGCACGTGTATGTGTGTGTGTGAGTGTGTGAGTGTGCATACTTTGCAGAGCTAACCCCTAATTGCAGTGCCATAAAAAACTGCAATTTAAACAAAGGACAACGAATGAGCATAGCTCTCAGAGCGACAAGAGAGATGAAATGTTGTTGGCAAGAGAAGAGCAGGAACCGCCAGGCACCAAGCACCAGGCAGCAGGACAGCAAGGATTAGACATTAGCCGCAGGAGCAGCGCTAGAAGATGAAGATGAAGAAGAGGAAGAGGAAGAAGAGGACACCCCAACAGCATCAAATTATGCGGAACTGCATTTTCACTTTTGCCACAGAGAAATGAACACGATTTGCACTGGATGGAGAGATGGCAGTGGGGATCGGGTCAAGTTGATGGAAGCTGAAGTAGCATCTGTTTCTGTCTGCTGCCAGTTGGCACTTATCCGTTATGTGTGCATACAATGAGTGTCCTGCGTCCCGCCTCCCGCCTCCCGCCTGGCGTCAGATGCGTCCTGCGTTTTGTGGCACTGTCAAGATGCAAATTTCGCTCGCACATGATATCGAAAATCTCGAGAACTGCACCCAATCAACTGGAAATTACCAAGCGTCGAGTTAAGTGCCCAGCAGCAGCACCGACTCACAGTGCGCAGCTGAATTGATAACAGATTCAGCGGAACAACAGCAACAACAATTACAGCAACAACAATGGCTAGCAAAAACAACAATGAAGGGCGATAAGCGACGCAAGCGGCTCGCGGCTTGCGGCTCGCGGTTTGCGGCATGCGGCACGCGGCCCACGGCTTCGCGGTTCTCAACTGCACAAGCTGGAGCCAGCCGGTGGGTCGGCCAGCGTCTAGCGTGGGCGTGGCAGCAGCAGCAGCAGCAGCAACAGCAGAACTATAGTGCACCCTGTTGCGCCAACGGCAGAGCGGCAGCAAATGCCGTCGCTCAGCTAGTCGTACCGCACTGAAAATCCATAGCCGGGCGAGGCGAGCGAGTCAGCGCGATGCGACGTCGCGTGAGTGCGAGGGAGGCAGATGCGACTGCTGCGGCCATTTTGGTGGGAGCAGGCCCGCTATAGTCAATGGCAACAACAACACAGACGCAACCATCGCGGCAGCGGCAGCGCCAGCGTCGCCGTCGACCGCGACTGCGCCCGCCACTGCAGCTGGTCAGCGGCCCAGTCTTTGGAGACTTGCCGCAACTTCGAAGCGTACGTACGACTGAGCAAGACTCTGAGCAATGGAATTTGACGTCTGCGACTCTAGAGAATCCGCTGCCCCTGTCTGTGTCAGCATCTGTGTCTGTGTTTCTGTCTGTGTATGCGCGAAGCCTGAGCGAAAACTTTTGAGTGAAAGAATGGCAAGTGGCCAGAGATGATTTCCAGAGGCTCTCACTCGTTCTCCCGACTTGAACTTCCATAAACAAAATGGTACTTGGAATAAAAATTGATTTTTCCTATGGCCTCGATATTGTAAATTTACAAACAATTTATTATTAATATTGTAGTAGACATTGTAGTAGACGAATTGCAAATTGCATTACTGCACTAAGCACTTTTATTAACCTTCATCTTTGTCCCACTTGCGTGTATGACTAATTAGAGTTTAAACATTCTTCTCGTTTCAGCTTTTTATTTGAAAAACTATTTTTTAAACAATTTATAATTTTATCTTGCTTGGTGTTGTGTGTTTTATAATGTTTGCAGATCAAGCTCATAAAACTTGTGGATTATAACTATAAAAATACACTTCGGAGCACGAAGGGTTGGTATACAAATTTATTAACTATATAAAAGATATATGCATACATTTTTATTAGCATAAATATTAGCATTAAATCTGTGGGCGATTGCTGACAAAAAAGATGGAAATAAAAGTCTTGATGCATTTCAAATGAACATTGTTTACGGCCGTGTTAAGTCAAGTTACCAAAGCCCATAAACCCCTTTGTCTACTCCAATAAAAACGCGAATAAAACATAATTCGATAATGATTTAATCCCGTCCGACGGCTTTTTGCGCATGAATCGATCATAATTATGAAACTTGAGGCTCTCGCTTATCCTCGAATAATTTCCCGCTTTAGAGCCCCCATTAACATGGCCGTAAAACAAGCAATGGACCGAAAGTTCCGTCGGGTCTTCTCCATCTGGCTCTCTCGCACTATTCTTCTCATCTCGCTCTGGTATTCCGCTGCTCAGTTTCGTCGTCTTAGAGTGATCAATATGATTTTGAAGAGGCATTAAAAAAATTATTCAAATTTCATCTCGGCTCCAACATTCAGATCGACCATCCGAGACTTGACTTCATGTGCTCATAAGTCGCTCCGTGTGCTCAGTTTCTCAATTTCATGAGCTCACTTGGCAGCTGCAACCATTTCTAATTTCATTTAAGTAATCAACGGCAAAGATGGTCGACGCGGCTCCATTTTAGTCTGGGGCTACAGTTCATTTAGGCGATTCAAAGTGAAGGTTTTATTTCGTTCTGATGCTCGTGCAAGCAGCAAAAGGGGTATATCTGGCCGGTATTTCGTCGAATACCATATAGACTACATATAGTTATCCAAATGAAGTTTGGAAAGATCAGGTCACATCCTTTGAGCCAAGATGAGATTTGCCACTGGACTCTCTATAGATTTATGTAATATAATTAGGTGGTACGTGAACGGGTATTGTACAGTCGGTTGCGGTCGAGTGCAACGCTCTGAGTTTTTGTTTTTCTGTTCGTTTTTTGCTTTTGCACGACTGGATGCCGCACAGAAATTACCCGATTTGTGTAATTCTCGCCGTGTTTCGATTGTCTCAGCACATTATGAATGGGCCGATAAAATGCATTCATTATTGCTATTAGTGACCGTAAATTGGTGAATAAATGTGACACAATGTCGGCCCGGCCGCACTCTCTCTCCCTCTCTCGCTCCCTCTCCTCCAGGCCTATCCGGGAGCTGAGGCGCGTCATTGGCTGAACCGATGCGAATCCGAATCCGAATCCGAATCTGAGTCCACATCCGAGTCCGACTCCGAGTCCAAGTGGCATGGCTGACGCTGCTGACAGAGACGTTATTCCAGTTTTAAATCTGCTGCGGAATGCTGGCGGGGATGCCAGGGGGACACGGCAATTAATACGATGCACTTAATGCCCTCATAATAAGGTGTTTTTATTATGCAACAAGAGATCAACAATATGTTTGAGAGCACTTAAATACGCCGATGCGCCGCTGCACCTTTCCCCACTGTCCAGCATCTGCAAAAATATTATTTTCCCAATTATTGAGTACCCCTGCTGGCAGGAGGCGAATGTATTTAATTATTCGACTGCCATTTTGAGTAATGTTCGAATGAAACAGCAATTGTAAATTTGTAATGCTGTGTGCAATCGTAAATATAGTTATCATCTCCGAGTCCGAGTTCGAGTCCGATCCGAGTCGGTGCTAATTATCAGGCATTCGCAGTAGCCGCTTATCGCCAGCTAATGAATTTTACTGTCACTTAAATACGGATTTAATGACTTTATTAATTCAATTCATTTCAATTTGATTCTCCCCCGTCTGATGTCAGTCTGACAGTCGCTAGGGACACCTTGCGATCAGCTCGTGCGCTCTGTATTATCAGCTTTTCCCCCTCACCAGCCTCTGCCAGCTTCCAGCTGCGGAGAGCAAAACGCTCTGCACAGGCGAAAATAAATTAACAAATGCCAAGTAAAAAAGTATATTTATATGTATATAATAAATTATTATAATAAAGAAAAATCCATTAAAATTTAATAATGTGTAATCAACGACTTTTGCACTCGCTCGATCGCTACGAAGTCCCATAATTATGAAAATAATCGTTTATAATGGAGCAAGCACTCGATTGGCTTACGTTAGGTACTCAATGTATATATATATGTTCCAGCTCTTCGCACTGGAATTCATCATCAAAAATCTTCCTTTAACATTCAAACTCAAATATAGTACAAATATTAACTCAAAATTAAGTTGATTCAATTATCCAAAACTATTTTATGCCATATAGGTATATGTAGATCATTTTAAATATATTTAAATGCCAAACAATGCAAAGAAATTCAGTTTATTCAGCTGTGATGCTTCTGATGTGATTTCTCATTCCATTTCTGTAAGCCACTAAATATGAAGGGGTTCCCATTGCATGAGCAGTATTTAACGTATGGAAAAGACTGTAAAGTGTTTGCCCTGCTGGCAATATTGAATATTAAGATTCAACTGAAAATATCTTCCATTGTTAGCCAAATTGAATAAAGCAATGAAACAAAATGGACTGCACTAACACTATGAAGAAAACTCGTTGTATACGTAGAATTAGAAATAATTTATTTGGGATGTATTAAAATGATAATATTTAGAAATTAGAGAAGCGCAAATACAAAAGCATCAACTCTATAAGATCCTAATGCAACACAGGGCAATACAGATTTATTATGAATTTCAACTCCAATTTAAATCTAGTCGTAAATCAAGACTTGAGTTGATATCATTCTGAAATATGGTAAAGATTAATATATGTATATGAATATACTGTGAATAACATTTATATAAGCTGAAGTCTCAATAAATTAAAAAAAAAATACTTATTAATAATATTAATCAGTGCGAATATATTTTAAGCTCCACTTATTTTGCATCAATAGCAAAATGTTTTGCGTGCAAACACAAAGGCAGATGAAAACACGGAATGTATATAACCAATATACTCGTTTTACTGCATGAACAAGTATAGTTGTTTCTATGTAAAATGTGTATTTCCTTATTTAAAAGTGGAATCACATGTTATTCATAATGGGACTCCAAATCAAAATATAAAGTAAAGATATTTTAAAAGCAAACAGATCTATAAAGATAAAGTCGATACTGCTTAGGGAATATGAGAGAGTTTAAAATATACACTACGAGACTGTCTATACTGTGGAAGGCTTTCCGATACCTGAAGAAGAAACTAAGGTCATGCGGTTAGATAATAACCCTTATAATGGTCGATCTACTTTACACTATGCACAGCCTGTATTTATGATATAAATACAAGAAATAGAACAATATTAAATTCTATCCAAATCAGAGCAAGTTTCTATCGATCTATCTGCCTAATCAAATATGCTAATACTCAATATAGTATTACTTTATAAATAAATGCTGAACACTCAACAAGTATTTAAGTATTAATAAATATAGTATTTAAGGTCTAAAAAGTATTATAAATTAAAGTTGTTAAAACTATTTATAAATATGACCATAAGTAGATCGATAGATACTTTCGATCTATCTGTCTATAAAAAAAAAAAAAACTTAATATAGTAATACTAAATAATTATACAGATATAGTCTATCGAATCACATGATTAGAGAAACAATTCAAAAATTGCACTAGCCCAATATACTCTTTTCATTTCGTGTGCCAAGTACAAGGAAAATGCTTGATACAATATTATAATAATGCTCACAATGAACGAGCTCGATGTTACTTGAGTAGACTAACAATACTCGCCCTGCTGAGTTTTCTTGAGGCGAACGGGCATTGGGCAATCGAGCAATCGAAACTAATTAAGTGCAGAACAATTACGGCTAAAGTAGATATTGGCAATATTTCCATTAAACAATATTAATATGCCAATGCACTCCACTTCACTCCACTCTGGCATGGCATGGCCTGGGATGGCATGGCATGGCATGGCATGGCATGGCATATGGCTGGCTAATGTCCCATAAATTGGCAGCGAAACACGAACTTGGTTAGAAAATCGTTAGTTTAAGTGACAATTAAATAAATCGAGAGATGTCACAATGACAGCGACAACGACTCCGACTCCGACTCTGACTGCAATTGCTGAGCGACAGCAACGATTTTTGTGTGTGGGACTTGAATCTGCACTCGCACTCGCACTCGAACTCGCATTCGCATTCGCATTCACATTTGCATGTTGTGAATTTGATATGCACAACATTTATTTGGATGGCAGCCAAAGGAGAAGCAGGAGTCGAATGGAGGCCTCGGCGACTTGGCGACTCGACGACTCGCGACTTAGTTCTTTGTTAGCAGTTCGCACGCATCCGACATAAATTAGCGAGATTTATGCGACGGCCGCTGCGCTTAGATTTCGCTAGAAAAGCACCAGCCAGCAACGGGCCCCAAGCAGGAGTGGGTGGCGGGCAGGCTGTGGAGCACATGGAACATAATGATAGCGCATGGCCCACGAGATAGCAAATCGATAATAAATTAGACTCTTTGGCGACACGTTTCCTCCGCACCTGCAGACACACCCAGAAAAGAAAACTCACAGTCATCCTCTCTTTCTAATGCGGACTGGCATCGTCTGTCTCGCTCTCTCATTGATTATGCACAAACTTAGTTTGTAGTCGACAAATCGATGGAATATGCAAAATATTGTTTGGATATTTAACCAGTAACAGTCGCAGCCTCTGCCTCTGCCTCTACCTCCGCCTCTACCGCTGCCTCTACCGCCACTACCAACTCAGTCTTAGTCTTAGTTTCAGTTTCAGTTTCGGATAGCTAATGGGATTCGCCTAACCCAACAGATAGCAGCAACGAAAACAACAACGAATTAAGAATCCTCTCGGGGCCTCAGCTCTTTCGGATGGCCAAGTGAATGTTAATTTGGAGTTGACATTTTCTTTGTTTCGTTATTGGTTGACTAAAATGAAATGCAAATGCAGAGGGGCCTCAGCCCGTTTGAAAACTAATATTGTAGCAGCGCTATCTGCATTTGGGGATCTCAGAGCACCCGTTCCAAGCACTCAGTGCAGTCAGCTGGTGTTTCATATTTTCATTCGCTCGCCAGATCCCAATCGGCCGAGCATGCCTCAAGCTCGGACGTTTATGTGACAAGCTAAGCTCTGAGCGCAACACTTTAAAAATGTTTATTAACATTATAATACGAATATGCAACGACCGGCAATGGATTGTGCCTCCATCATTAGCCTTAACTGAATCGAGCGACTCAGAATAAACTAGTTTTTAATTTAAAACTCGCCCGGGTCAACATTGTGTTGCTTTCCACACTCGAGCGAATCGATTCGACGAGCGAGCGATCAAGTGATCAAGGCTCCGCACTTGAGTTCCTTTTAGAGTCTTGTGCCTCGAAGAGTCAAAAGTCAAACATGTATTATTAGAGATTGGCAGAGCCCCCAAAAGAACGCTGCCATTGGCAGCTGGAAATGGAAGTGGAAGTGGGGCGAGTGGGCAAGTGGCGGCGGTTGGGGCAGCTCTCTCAGCACTTGGACTTAATTGAAATTTGAAATATGGTATTATGTGCGCGCCGTTGAAGCACAGTTCATAATCGAGCCCCGAGCCAAGTTCAAGAACTCGATTGTTGTTTATTGAAATAATTATTCAGCCAAGTGTAATGAGCAACTGGCTCAAGTGGTGCTGCCCGCCTAGCCGAAGGTATGTGGCACACGCCCCCACGCCCCCAGACCCTCATGCTCGCCCACCCAAACTAATGCCACATGCACTTGGGCATGAAATTAATTGTGTATTCGTATGCACTACGCAGTTGTCGTATCACGAATCATTATTCAATTGGCCTCCATATTTACAATTACCTGCAGACGCAGTTCTACATGCCTTTTTAATTAGAAATTGCTTTGTTTGAGAGATTGGAGCTAATTTGAAATTACAAAAACAAATTCCTAATTGTGAAAACGAACCGAAATTGTGGGCATATACATAATTATATTTCGATCGTGGATTCATGGAGCTGATGGAGAATTGATATTGAATAACTGGAAGATTGGATAACTTTCTATTAACAGAGTTCCCTGAAAATATGTCATTTATGATTTTTGTATTCGCCAAAAACTTATAAGAAGCAACTTTTGAAATAAAACTTGTAAAATATATGTTTATAAATCTATAAAAAATAATAATTGAGTGCCTGTTGTCATCAGATTTGCACTAAATGGGCATAGCAAAAAATATGCCTAGTTAACGACAAACAAATTGGCACTAAGTCAAGTCCAAAATGTCACGACAAATATGTTTAATGCTAATTTAATTTCGCTTCATTGATATTAATGATACATTCAAAGCACATTATGGAAGAATTCGTATTTGAAGCGGCGGAACGAGTGGTCCCATTAGTTTCTTATTATCATAATTATAGTTATTATTATTAGCATTATCATTGCTATAATATAATTGTAATAATGATAGTATTATCATGTTAGATTCCATGATGATGATCATATCGGGAACTCTTGGAAAGTCTGCAAAAATAGCAACGTCTGTCCATCGTCACATACGTTCTCGTTAATCTCAGAGCCTGTAAGAGCTAGGGACTTGCTGTTACAAAAATCAATAATAAGTTCCAATAGAATATTATATTTTCAATATGATAAAGCATTTCAAGTGTTAAATTAAATCTCGTATATCTGTGGACTTTGAGTCTCCAAATTGTTCATTAAATTTGATGTGTATATTATAGACTTACAATTTTGCTATATGGTTATTTACTTTACATATTACTAAATTCTATAAATTGTAGTTCCATTGCAAATATATTCAATGTGCGAACGATTTTGTATATTTACTTAATTGACAAATATTAAATAGAATACGTACATCATCTGATGAAAATTCCATTTAAATTCGTTAAGCAAATCACAAGATCTTTAGCGAAATGTTTGGTCAATTTGCAGCATAGCATACTCAATATTGCTATACCTATTCCCTTATTAGACATTATAGTTAATATAAGGCTATACTTGACTGATTACTTTGCTTGATTTTGCTATAAATGTGCACTCATACATCCATTCGAAAAGTCGGAGTTTCGAATGGATCGTGTTTGAGTGTTCGGCTCTTCCTTCAGTTCTTGAGTTGCCTCTTAGGATACAAGCAGAGGGTGAGTTCGATGTTTTGTGGTGGTTAGATTCGTATTCTATCTAAATACATTTACAAAGAGTGCGTTTAAAGCGTACATAGTGAGATATGCCCGAGTAGAATTATCTTAGTTCTATTTTAAAATATACAGGAATGCGAATTATAAATTTCGTTTGAGCATTGAATAGGTTTCACTTATAAGGGAATGCCCTCTTTCACTGCGAGGCATGTGAAATACCTTCACGATAATCAAACTGGGTAATAGCCCAGCAGATATGAGAAACTCCACTCTGTGGAATGCAGAAGTGAGGGAGACCTATAAATCGATCAGCTTTAAGCTAATGTTGAAGCTCGTCGTCTGGTTATTTAGATTCGTTATTTAGATAGAAACACGTTTTAACTTTTCATATCTCATAAGCGGAAAACTCGCAGTTAAATGAAATGAATTTCACTCAAGGACATTGGCAGGATGCGGCACTCGGTGCATTAAGGGTTATGGGTGTGAGACAAGTCCTGTGGCGTAGCCAGCCGAGTCCTTGAGTTGCGCAATTACGTTTTTTACAGCAGCTGAATGACAGGTAGATTAGCCTTTCGCTTTCCACCTTTCGGCCGCTTCCAGGGAACATCCTTTCCCTGCCAGAGTTTTTTGTGCGCGACGTCCTTGACGCGACTCGACTCGGCAATTAAGCAGCCTTTAGCGAATTTCATAGAAGTAATGGCCATCAAGGTGAAGGAAGAACTTGTTGCACTCACACGGAGAAGCCGTTCAAATCGAAGATTAACTTTGAGCTGCGATTCGCAAGGCCCATTCGCCATTTGGTTTACTCGCTGCTCTCTCAGCCAGTTTGTGAAAAGGAAGTGGAAGGAACCGCTTAAAGGGCTGCCAGGGAGCTCTGCACAGCGCTAAACAGGAGTGAACCTCGTTCGGCCATAAACTCGCCAAACAAAAGGTGAGCGGCTGTCGTAAAACGCGGCAACATGGTGTGACATTTTTCCCTAGATATACGTATGTACCTACACGCTCGCACACACACACACACATACACATATGTGTGCCTATATCATTGAGTGTTACTGCTGTCAATGTCGCTGCATCCATATTTTGGGCGATAGCAAGGCGAGGGCAGGCGAGAGCGGGGTGTGAGTTGTCAATATGGACGCTTCGGTTGCCTCGCCGTGACTTTTGTTTGCCATTTTATTGTTACGCCAAAGGATTTCCAAAAGCATTTTAAAACAGAATCCTACATTTTATGGCCCTGCATAACAATTGGTCAGTTTAACCCTTCAATGGACGATGTCGCTCGAAACTGAAAACTGGGAACTGGAAACTTATGTTTCCTCAGCAGCAACTGCAGTCCAGTCCATCTGGTCGTCTGTTGTTTTTGAAATGTCGAGAATAAAAAGAGGCAAAACATTCCTAAACACATTTCACAGTCGTGTGTTCTGAAAAGTGAAAACTCTTTTCTTCGTTTTTGATTTATGAGCCCAAATAACCGGAACCCAAGCGCGAACTGTAAAAATACGAGTTAACTTCTTTTTACCATTAGACAAACTGAATCGTACATAACTCGTTTAAAGCTCTCTGTTCTCCCGGATAAATGTTGCGATAAGAATAATTCTAGGCAATCCAATTAATATTCTCATGCTCAACTATGTGAGATTCATCCCACCCAGGCACTCGTCTCACGAATATTCAGCTGCCTCTACCACACTCACCCAAGGCACCGCCCCTCGTCGGCGGGAGGAACAGTCTAATGTGCAGGCAGACTTCTTTTTATTTGCGCAAAATGATGGTGCAGCGAGTGCAATTTATTTTGTTATGCTAATCCACCGCATAATTACGAGTCGCTGTGGTGCAGAGAAGCGCTGAAGTGCTGAAGTGGTGCACTCACGCCCATCGCCAGACTCTGCCGCAGACCTAATCTCTCGCTGTGGCCGCTACTCGCAATTGTTTTCGTAGAAACCGTAAGTCATAGATGCAGACGCGAGCTCAGAGCACGCAATGTCCGACTGAGCACAGGCAGGTGGAGTTCGAGAAGTGCGCAGTGCGGAGCTGCAGAATGGACTCGGAACACTTAATCCGGTGCTAAACCTCACTTTTAATAGCCCCACATCCTGGATAAGATCAGCATTATGACTTGTTATCTACCAAGTCGAATGCCTCCTGCTTAAGATAATACAAAGAGCGGGGATATCGAAATTTTAACTTAATTTGATTAACAGTCTTTTATTATGATGTTTTTTTTTTTAATGATTTGCGTGCTTAACAAAACATAATTCAATCAATCGATAAATTGACGAGGCTGACCCTAGGGCTATGACTGAAGCTCATGTTTTGTGTCTCGGCGAGTGCAAAAGCAATTCATTCGGCTCGAATACAAACAGAAAAGCGACGTTGTCAGGACTGATATGAAGGAAAACCCAACTAAAATTGCACGACTAGGAAATACCCCAACTTATAAATATACAGAAACATGTATATATAGAGTGCGAGACTAAAGAGGGGGATCTAAATAGCAATAGAAGAGGTACTACAATATATTAAACACTTCTCAAATAATACTTAAAGATAAGAAGATATCGATTTTAATAGTATATAATATATAGCAGAATACGATTAAAACACGAGAGATGCAATAACCATCTAAGTTTACTCATATTAGTTTGTGTGGGGAACTGATTTTTCGTCGCTATTACCATATGGACGCCATAGGCCGGATTCTACTATATTTATATTTAAAGTTTCATCAATTTGTACCAAATCATTTCGATCAAAAGGCAAGTGAGTGTGGCTTTATCTTCAAAGTGTTCCGCTCTTTTACATACATATGCACTAAGGTAATATACCCTTTTACCCGTTTAAGACACAAATTCACCCCCAGCCCTGGCTTAACCGCATGGCAGTCGAGGCAGGCAACAAGACCGACTCTGAAACCGACTCGACTCGGCCCGACGAGCCGAGCGCTGAGATGAGCGCACAGATTTAAGGGGGATGAATTCAGTTTGGCCAACTCTCGTTTGAATCTATTTATGAGCACTGAAAGTGCCAAACTAGAGCATGGCCGTCAGAGCCAGCCATTCCACTGCGGTCGCTCTTATCACAGCCATTTCGAGTCGCCGCTGCTGCTGCGGCTGCGACTGCGGCTGCGGCTGCGACTGCGGCTGCCATTGTTGCCGCCGCCATACCGCCGCACTCAAAGTGGTTGATCCGGTTTATGGTGCCCTGACCGGTAGTTTGTACGGTGCTTGGTTGCTTGACTCATTGCGCTCGAAACTGCCCGTTGGGGAATCTTGAAGGCAGCATTCGCACTCAGAGTATGTGGGGTCACCTGGCGGCTTCCGGCCAGGCTGACAAATGCTCCCAAACCACCTGAGCCGCTCGCCCAATACGCACAGCATAACGAAATCAATGAATACAAATTGTCCCGCTGATCCGAGTGACATTTTCTGATTATGCATGCACACTTAGTTCTGTCGCGTTGACAGCAGCGACTCCGCCGGACAGCCAATGCAAATGCAAATCAATTTCAATCGACAATTTCAATTAGCTCACACTTTATTCAGCAATTGGAATCAGAATACGCACCAACAATTTGTTACTTGCTGTTCTAAGTATTACATTTGAATACCTTGAATCCAATTAAATTCAAGTCCATAGCATATTTGCTTTGGTAATATGCATTTCACAGACAGGAACAAGCCTTGCCGATACCACAATATACATATGAGGAATATATCATTCATAATTATATGTAATCTTGATCAGGAACAACACCAAGCTGCTTTCAGTCCTGTATATTTTTATATTTGCCACGCCATGTGAATGGCAGATACATACAATTTATTGAGAAGTTGATTGTGATATTTGACTTTCTAATTAATTATATTATTATATTATATATAGTTGTCACTTTTGGATATATCCGATGTGCACATTTTTATCCACATGCCATTACCTCATATCAGTAAGTAATAATAATCGTGTTTATAAGGCAAGGTTAAAGACTGTGAAACCGCCAGAACCCTTCCAAGATTTGCTGATATTACAAACATTATACGACTTCTTCTGCATATACAAGAAACAACAAATACCTACACACATACACACGCACACTTAACCACACGCACGCAAGCTGCGCAGTTGACGCTGGTAGTGCGCTTCGGCTTTAATTTGATCTATGTTGCTGAATAAATTATCTTGTAGATGGACTTCCGTAGATGATTCTAGGTTCTAGAATCTAAGCGTTCAAATTTCTTCCTTATCAAGAATATATGTATATACTTTTTGAGCTCTTCATCGTAATCCTCAAAGCCTTGCTTATGTTATGCTCACTATAGCTAACCCAACCTGCCACTTTCTATGTACTGACAAAAAGTAACGTTCTTAGATGTAACGTTCTTACAAACTTACAAACGTTCAGGTCCCTCGTTCCTAATACCTCTTAAATGAGCCTACAACTACCCTCATGATATATACTCATATTCTTCTGTGTGTAACTCATAATACATAACTTATAAGGATAAGTGGAGTAGGTCCTAGCATAATCAATCAGGCTTATGAAGTACAGGCTTGGAGCCACAGATTCAACTTTATGTTGTATTAATTCTATTTAAGTTTTAAAAAGCAAAATACTTTTATTGGTTTCCACTGGAATCTCTTTTCATCTCATTTATCGAGGATATTAAGAGGATTTTTAAATTCGCAAATAGAAACTTTTCAAAGTTTGATATAATTTCATTAATAACGGTATTATATGCTTAAAGAGCTATAATTTCTATTCGATAGCATTCGTTCGCTCAAGAATATAATTGGCTCCACTGGAAAGTCATGTAGCGCTCGCACGCGCCAACAATGCGAATAGGAATGCGTAGAGGAAAGGCCCATTTCGAATAGGTCTGATCCATCCGAACTGGATACCTCAAGTCAAGCGCCGGCGTGATCCCATATCGTTTTCTGCTGTTCTACGGGCAACCCCAGGTCAGCCCGGCCCTATTCGGTTCTCCACATTCCCTTGGATGGCCGGAAAGACTATATGGCTGACGCCAGACGTGTATTCCGCGCCATAGACGTGGGGCCTGTGAACCCGTCTATTGCGACGCTGGCAACATTTTCAGCTTTTCAGTGTGCGTCGCTGGAATTTGTGCGAATCGGCTTCGATGTGTACTTCAATGATGGCAATGCGAGCTGGCGTTTGGCTTCAATGGGGCGCTACGGCAACAGAAATCTTAAATTGTTGCAAATTGCATTCGAACGATTGGAGCTCTCGGCCGGACGTGCCATTTCAGAAGATGAGTCCGCGGCAGGGGCAGGGAGAGGGGCAGTGAAAGCGGAGCCGGGAAGCAGGCACGTGGTCGTGCCGCTGCATATGGGGCAACAAGTATCTGCGCATTCGCCCATTATCGTTCGACAGTTTAACGAGTTCAAACACAAATTACTCACGAGTGGCTGGGCCAGTGGCCGGGCCGGAGAATGGATGTGCATTGGCAATAAGAATGTTACGCAAAACCATAATTAACAAACATTCGTCGAATCGGCGAAATTTGTTTTACGAGCTGCTGGTGCCGTCTTCACTTGACTCCGACTTTGATTTATTTGCCCACGGGCAGGCAGCAGATGCCGGGCAAGGGGCCACGGGGTCGCCAAGCCCAACTCATTTCAAAGGCACGTCTACAAAGTCATCTCGAGACAGCGATTTAACCGAGAACACGACATTGGGAAGCATTCAAATTATAGGAAATCCTTTTGACAACTCACATAACTCTAGCGAGTCGTTAGTCCGACACATTTCTGATATATGCCCGCGTCTAATGAAGCCGTCAGGTCGTTGTCACCAGACATATGCCATTTGTCCGGATTGAAAACTGTCGTTCTACGTGACTCTCCCTACGAATTGCATCCAATGAGGAGTGCCTCCGAGTGACCATAACGGCCCTACGTCTATGCCCACTGCTGAATACCAAATGGCCAAGGTGTTAATTGAGCAAGGGCCAAATGTGTACCAAAGCGAAGCACGGCACGGTAATCGATGCCAATGTCTGTAGCTAAATTATAAGGAGCAATCATAATAATTATAGCTCGATTTCCAGGTAAACAACCATTGAGGCAGCCATTCCTGCATTTACAAACTTATTTATTTCATTTCATTCCTCGATTTATTTCATCTCTAAATTGCTTGTCAACAAGCAGATGGAGTATTAACCCGTGCTAGCTCAGCTCTCTTTTGACCGATCAGCAATCAATCTTGCATTTTTACGACACGGACTCATCACAGTGTTTTTTCAAATGACTTCCGTGTTGCTTAGCGCATTATAATAAAACAGTGACTCTACAAGAAAAAATTATTGTAGTACAAAGCTAATATACTCATTTCACTTCCCATTTCACTGTCTTGAGCCTCGCTTACCTCAAGTCATGCAGAGACTCGCGCTTCGCCTTCGTCTTCGCATTTAACACAGTCTCTCCCAGTATGCATAGAAAACTCTGGAGCTTGTTTAGAATTGGTAGCGGTAAGCCGATTTATTTATTTAAAATTAAGGAATTAACTATTTACTCTTACGTTTAATGTCTTCTCAGCGAACATCAACTTTGACTAAAATATATATAAGACTTTTGGATAAGTATTTTCCTTCTTCTTTAGGTATTTTCCTTCTTCTTTTGGGAATCAAAGATTCCCTTATACGAATAATAATTCATTTCTACCCACCATGCTATAAATGCAAAAATTAAAAACTGGAGCCGTCCAAGTTTACTTAGAGCCAATTCACCCAGCACACAGATTTCAGATGAATGCATTATTTATTTATTTTATTTTTTACATGAAATCATTGAAGTCATTGAAAATAGTCATTCAGGGCATAGTGTATGTTGACAATATTTGTGACAGGCGCAAAGAGGCGTGGCAGACGCCATAAAATTACAGGCGACTCTCGTTATTTCAAAATTCAAGGGGCTCTTAAAATATTACGAATTATCGAATGTTTGAAATATTAAGTATTTGAGAAATTAAAGAGATTCTGTAGGGGACTCGTGATAAGTTTGAATTAATGAAAGGTTCGAGGTTTGAAATAACGAAAGTAAAATGTATTTTATTTACTATATGCTGATCAAGTAGTACCATATGCGCGAATGCATAAAAACAAGTTAGATAATACGATATACAACTGTCTTATAGATCCAAATCGGTTTGAATCTGGGAAATATGATAGATACTATGTACATATGTAATTATACTTATCGAAAGCCTGTATGAGGAGTTCGATAATGGTATCAATAACGCGTTCGAGTTGACAGATATGCGGAAAGTGCTCATTTGGCGCTTGATCTTCCCAAATATGAGCTCTATAAGCATAAATTAGGATATTCTTCTTTGCCTTGTATGCAAGTTTTCGGAAACCACTTACCCATTCGGAATAGAGTCGCCGTTTAAAAGAATAATAATAATGCAAGAACAAAAAAGTCAACTTATTTCAGTGTGGGTCAAGGATATATGTGCAAATTATCTCCAGCTTAACAAACGGCGTCAGCTCGCATGCAGTGTGCCTGGCGATGGTGATTAAGGAGCGCAGGTAGCTCGGCTCGTGCACCAATCAGCAATGCGGCCATAGACCCTCCCACAGGCGCAGTCACGGCTGTTTAGCTGTTTATTGCTGTCTCGCTTATCCATTGCCAAAATCAATTTCGCTGCAACGGCAAACGGTAAACACCTTCGCTGACTCTGCACTCTGCACCTCGCACTCCGCAGTCTGCAATAGATGATAGCAAGGACGCATTTGAACTGCTTGCGGACACTGCTTGACCGACTGCAGGCAAGCAAATGGCTAGCTACCTGTGGTACGGCACATCGCCGCCAGATGGCGCTGCAATCGCTGCCAAATGCACAGGGGACGAGGCCAAACAATGTACGAATTGACATTATTATTTATAAATTGTCTCCGGTGCACTTATTCGGATCGCAGTCCAACTCGCGCGGCTGCCCCTTGGCAGAGCAGGAAACGTGTTGACTGTCGGCTGCGAGTATTAGAGGGCCGTGTTTGTCTCCCGACACCACTTGGCCATATTTTACCGCTTTTAAGCAGCGCGTAAATACTCACGCTTACTGCAAGAGTCCATTAAACGCTCGTAAAAACTTTACGATTCTCAATATGAGATTCTCTTAATACGGTTTTTTATGATATTGAAATCTCCTTTCGCAGCCAGCCCATCATCATCGACTATGCCTCGAGGCAACCGGCGAGCATCTGCGGCCCAGCAGCTTCGCCTGACTTTGCTCGCCATGCACTTTGCTGAAATTCGCTTTCCCAACCGCAGGCGAAGGAAAGCTGAAAAACCCGCTTCAGGTACCGCTGGCTGGCGGCTGGCACCCGCCTCCACCCCCCAAAATTCCAGTCCACTTCGTTACATTCACACGCTAAAGGGGGCGTGTGCGTATTTTAATGTCTTGTCGAGGCATATAAAACACGCTCCGTCACCGCGCTGCCCAAACGATGTTTATGTTGGAGCTAAAACAAGCTCTCCGAGGGGCGAGTCTCCGACGAAAAATATTGAATAACTTTTACAAACTCGACGCTAGTTGAATCAAACAATCAGCTAAGTGCGCTGTAAAAGACAAATTATTTATAATTTATGGACTATAGAGAAACGTATTTAAAAACAACTATTCAGAATTAGCAAACTCGATTCAGAGTTCGTAAATACAAAGAATAATTGATACATCATTCAATGACTTGGGCAGTTCATGACAGAAAAAGTATTCATTTTATATGTATTTGTGACACAAAAACTTTGTATATTAGTTAATTTAGCTATGCATATAAGCTCGATAACTTCCAATTCCCAAGTATATTTTTATATTATTTGATACATTGCAGGATAAATGAGTTTTTCAAACCTTTTCATTTAGCTTGTAAGCGGTCCGAAAATAATATTTTTACCATGCCCAATGTATGTCTGGCTATAGTTATATAATATAATTTGACGTGTTTTTAGGTTAGAGAGTTGACTGTATTAGATAAAAATGAGCATAAGAAGACATGGGAGTTTATGTAAGGTAATTAGTTATATTTTGATTTTAAGTATTTGAAATATTTTCATATAGACTACGTGTTAGGAACACCAAATGAATCACTGCTGACACTTTAAAAGCCTTTGGAATGTCGGAAGAGCTAAATGAAAAAAAATTAAAATAAAATGCGACTATAAAATATAAGGGATAGTACGAGGACTTCCCAAGGGAAGAATGCTATCTCTCAGGTAGCTCTGTCGAGAAATTACAGGTGTTCCTTATGAGCAAGCAGATTATACCTAATCCGTCGCGGATTTATTGAAATCATTTGTAAGTTATTTAATTTACAAAGTAATGCTTTGAGAAAGTATAAAAACTATTAATTTAATTTGAGATTCGGAATACAGAAAGCATTGCTATCTCAGTGATAAGCGGTAATAATGATCCTTTAGATAATAGAATCGCTTAGCTAACATTCAAGTTAATTTAACCGACATTTCTGGCTGGGTATACGTAAAAGCAGGAAGTTCTTTTGAAAATCCCATTAAGTTATTAATATCAATATATCTGCACTAAATAGAATATAAAAGAGTATATATATATAACGAATGGTCTCATAAATTTTAATTATCGTTTTACGCCTGTCAGCGACAAAGTAAATCGTACTCGTAGAATGATTGCTGAAATGCATAATTACAGTCGTAAAGCGTAAATAGTAAAATGAAAATTATTCACATATTCCTGGTTAATATATATATTATGTAATGTATTCTATTTACAGCCGCACATGATTATTGAATGCATTCAAGCCCCGTCTGCGGTAAGCAGGAATGTTGGAGATGCTCCTCGGTTCTGTTCAGCTTTTAATTAGATTTGTGATTTATATTTTTCATTTGCGTAATTTACAAAGCGGTACATCATTGGTGCAATTAAACTGCAGTAAACGTGGACAGACGACGGGGAGAACAAGACGTTCTGGCACTTGGCTGGCTCTCGTATAATTTTTATTAAGTCGTTCTGAGGAATGCACCGCCGAGTCGCAGCACTCGACTGAGGCTGAGGGCTGGCACATAAACCTACATTACTGACGGGGCAGCCGTCTACGGAGAGGAGCGGACCTGGAACGGGAACTGGAGTCATAAAACACGGCTATGGGCGACAGCGTCGAAGGATTAAAAAATGATTGCGTGACAAAGCATTTTATAATCGTCATCAGATTCACTTAAAACACATTCATCGCCGCCACCGCTGACTCGATGTCGGAGTTCAGACCCGCAGCCGTGAAGCGATCCGAATTTGGGCTCAGGCGAACCGCAAGGGCCAAAACAAGCCATAAACCGCCGCAATAAAAATGTATCAAATTAAGGAATAAATTTCATGTGCAACACCAACAGCAGAGCGTTCTTCTTTTTTACAACTATGACTCCGAGTGCTTCAGCTGCCGTCGAGTCTAACTAGAGCAGCATTTCACTCAATAGACTGCGAGTGCCTGCCCCTCAACGCTCGACACTCGACACTCGACACTCGACTCACTCTATCGAATTCAGTTTTTCGAGCTAAGACTCAGCATGCATGGCTTCTATTTTGCGATTGCTTATGCTACTATCCATCTAACGATGGTATTACTGCTAATACCATCGTTAGATTCCGACTCAGAAAGAACTCAATAGGAAATATAACAAGGAGAATAATATTTTAGCTACCAAATTAGTTATATTAAATGATGCTTGCCTTTCAGTTAAAAGTTGGTTCATCAATCATCATATAAGATAATATATAAGTTATATAAATGTATCAGATGGCTATGCTTCGTTATGCCTTCTGTACAATATATTAATTCATTCTAAATTTCATTCATTATTCATTCATTTACAATCATTTTTTTGTCCTAAGATAAATGTATTTCATTGGATAAATGTATCCCGATATCGTAGTTAACTAGACGTCTTAATACCTTCCAGAAACTCAATCAAGGACATTCATTTACTATCATTCATTTACTTTCAGTTATAGTAAGACATATGTATTTCAACGGATAAATGTTTCCTTCTAGTCCCAAAGAGTGAGGAAATTCATTCACAATCATTTCTTTGTAATCAGTTATCCAGTAAGAGGTTGCTAAATAATTTGACTTCCTCCACTCGAAGGAGCTCAGATCCCTGACTAGCTAAACGACATTGCATCCACTTTGGTTCAGGGGGTTTACGATCCTAGCAAAATGCACCGTGAGCCGCCCTCTCCGCCCTCGGGCCGCCTCTGGCCTAGTCGAGGCGTCGAATAGTGTTTTATTGTGATTTCGTTCATTTTTTTTATTATTATTTGCTGCTGTGCTCTCTCACCCAGTTTCAATTTTATTAGTTTATTACGGTTATTATCTTTTAATGACAAGCGCGAGCGCCGGCACTCGCCGCTCGCATTGTTGTTGTTGTTGTTGCTGTTCTGTTGTTGTTCTTTTTATATCACACTCGAGTAGTTACGTACACATGTGTATGTGTGTGTGTGTGTGTGTGGTTCTTTCTTGCTCGTTGTTGTTGTTTTCATGCCCAGTTATTTAGCAATAACGTGTGAAGTTGTTTTATTATTTGTTTTGATTATCAAAATTGCCGGTTTGCATTTTCCGGTCGTTGGCCGCCTCTCACCCCTCGCCTCTCGGCCTTCGCTCCATGCCCCGGGCACCATGCCCCTCGCTGATCCATTCACGTTCCGGTGCTTCATGCAGGTGTCGTAAATCACGGCATGCCCGGACCAAACCACTGCACTCAAAATGCCACTCAAAATAGAGCCCGAACCGACACTCGCACTCGCTCGCACTCCCTCGCACTCATTCACACTCACTCGCACTCACTCGAGCCCGCAGCAGCAGCGCGACTTCTGACTGACTTGTATGACCAATAAAGCAATTAATTTTAAGCACTGCCGACTGTAAACTGTTGAGTATAGAGTATTCAGCGTAGAGTATAGAGTATAGACCCCCAGCAGATTCAACTGGCTGGGCAGCCATAAAAATGTAATTTGGCAGGGCGTTAAGTGCATGGAATATTGCTAAAGGATTGATCAATTATTTAACTGTTGTCGCCGACACAAAAATAAAATACAGTTTGCAATAAAATCTGATTTCTTAATTCAATGAAGTGTTTGACAATTATACGTATTTCAAATAAACCCTTTCAAATACCTTTTAACTAGGTGGGAACTGTCGAGCTCAATTTGCAAAGAGACAAAGAAAGAGCTAATTCATGACATGGCTTGGAGTCAGCTCAGAGCAAACTCCTATGAGATCTATGTATTGCCATTCCCCCAATTGAATTGAAAATCAGCATCCCCCAATGATTATTATTATATTATTAAGAGGAATTCAAAATACATTGAAATATTAAAATAACATTCTTTATTTACTCATTTGATTATTTTTGTAAGATTCGAGATTAATAATAGAATAAGTGAACTTTACCTGCGACAAAATAATTTTATAATATTTTAGTATATCTTGTATTTTATTTTTAGAATATTACATACACTATATCTAATTTATACTTAATTGTTTATTATAATATTAACATATTGCGGTATTTATAAATTCGTATAAAGTTGTGGCACATATGGAAACCAATAAAAAGCAAAATGACAAAAGTAAAATATATAAAAATTGCTTTATTATTTATTAAAATTAGTTCACATATATACACATATCTTCCTCTTGGTCCATGGTATTCTTAGAGAAATCATATAACGGTTACACAGGTTTATAATTCTTGCAAAAAATTATAATATTTAAGTGTTTTAGACTATTAATCAAGCCAGCTAAGAGATGATGGCATTTCGAAGAGGGCAAGGCTCAATTATCAGCACTGATTAATAAATATGTATAAAAATAGAAATCTCTTATCGTAATAAAATGCATCAATTTTTAAGCTATCAAGTTCTTTTGATTATAAATGGTAAAATACAGAAAGAACTCTTTTGTTGTGGAAATATTTGTATCATTTACATTTTATGGGATATTCCTATTTACTTGGAAATAGTTAAAGCATTCTCTTGACAGCTCGCATAATATTATTCAGTATCTGATATGGACGGCATTTAAATTTACGAAAATAGATTAAGTAGAGGCTAGATTGAATTTTAATTGGGATATTTTACTTTCTTTTCATATGCATGATATTGTAATATTCGTCTCTCTCTCTCTCTCTCTCTCTCTCTCTCTCTCTCTGTCTCTTTCTTCGGCCTGCGAGCTACGATTATCCAAATCCGAAACATCGAGCAAGTGGCCAAGTTCATAAATTGCGAATTCGTTACATTTCCGCAAAAGTGCCAAAAAAAAAAGAAAAGAAAAAGAAAAAGCAAGCAACAACAACAAAAATTATATTCTCTTGTCCGATCGTAAATTTGAAGTTTTTCATAAAAATGTCATAACAGTAATTTCAGTGACAATGGCTGAATACAGAATACAGTAATAACACGATAACAACTACAAAACAAAATGAAAACAGACTTTGACTGTGTCGGCGTTTCTCATCTCTCGAATTTATGGATTTTTTCAAATATTCGCTCAAGGGTAAAAACCGCACACGCACACACTCTCAAACATGAGTTCGGGGATAAGCGAGAGAGCGAGAGAGAGAGCACTAGAGAAAGACAGCTACAGACGATGATAGAAACAGAGAGAGGGAGAGAGAGTCCTAGAGGCATTCGAATTTTTATGAGCATAATAAAAGATTGCTATAAAAATTTGTAGTGTCTAAAATTTGAACTAATTTATATTAAAATACCAGGCACAACATAAGTTTAATTTGTGTACGTGTAAATCACGCCCTCTCCCTATCTGTCTGTTGTAGCTAAATCGCTCAAGCTTCCGTCTTTAAAGTCTGGCTAAATGCCTCAAAGACACTTTTTGGCGCGCTTTTGTCGCATGTGGCGCACCGCACACAAGAGGCAAGCCAACAAATAATTGTAGGTATAAACAACCTGAATAATACAAAATAATTTAAGCAACAATAACATTTTGCCAAACAAAGCATAAAACACTTAAGAAGGCGTTTCACTCGTTCTCTCTCTCTCTCTCCCTCACGCACACTCTCCAGGGTTGAGCTTAAACACTTGCACTCCAAGCGATAGTTTTGCTCATCATTTGTTGTTGTTGCAATTGCCACTGCTATTGCTCTGAGTGTGTGTGTGTGTGTGTGTGTGTGTGTGGCTGATGTGGGCGCTCAGCGCATACGCATTCGCATTCTCACGTTATAAACATCAAAATTAAGCATCCATTGGCTGCGCACTAAAAAACCAGAAATCGTATAAGAAAATTCCGCACGAAACAACTCAGAAATATCACTCACAGTCGCTCTTTCACTCAATCGGCTGGCTCCGCTCCGACTCAAACCGAACGAACGGCCATCATGCACACACATACACACAGCACGTACACGCACACACATACAGCGAGCGTATACACGACAAAGAAGAGCAACTGCTGCTGCTGCCGCCGCTGCCGCCGCTGCCGTCGCTATTGCTGCTGCTGCTGCTGCTGTTGCTGTTGCTGTTGCTATTACCGTTTATTGCGATTCTCTGAGAGCGAGCGAGACAAACAGCTATGAAGTCTGTATTTCTTATTGCCAGCGCGCAGTGCCGTTGGCGTCGGCAGAGACATGAGACTATTGACTGCATATTTGCGTGTAAATGCGCGCCTGCATAAGTGTGCGTGTGTGTGTGCCTGTGTTTGGGAGTGTGTGTGTGTGTGTGTGAGTCTAAGCGCAGCGCTTGAAATGAATTGCTGCTGACTGGGCGACGGCGACACTGCCTCTGCGTGGCCAAAGCTGCGGCCTCAGCCTCGCATGGCTTTTGTATTGCGCCATAAACGTTTCGCTGCTCGTAACGCCACAACGGCCGACGCGGACACAGCGCCAGCAGCAAAGACCCGCACCCACTTGTGCCCGCAACCTTACCCGTCACCCGTCTACTCGGCTACTCGTCTACTCGTCTACTCGTCTACCCGTGCCCGGCAACGACACCGAGACAGCGATCCAACAACACGGACGCAGCAAAGCCCCAGTCAAACGTCGACAGCCACAGCCGCAGCCAAGCAGCCAAGCAGCCAGGCAGACAGACAAACTCAAACCCAAGTCTCCACTATCGCCGCAGTCGCCAACTGCTGCGCTGCTCGCGCCTCTGCCAGCGCTGGCAGCAAAAATTACCAATTACACGAAATTTTTATACTCTTTTAAAAATTTCGTTTTATTATAATATTTATTATCGTGGCGCGCAGTAGTGTCTGCGGAACAGCGCTCGCAGCTCAACTCAACTCAGCTCAGCTCAGCTCAGCTTGACTTGGCCGATCTCCGATACGATCCGATCCGATCTGTTCCGATTCGATTCGATTCGATTCAATCGCCCCGCGTTTACATTCGCTCTGTTTATTATTTTGTGGCATTCTTATTGTGTTTAACTGTTGCCGCTTATTACGGGCATTCGAGTGCGGTTTATAGTGAACACGAAGCGCGCGTAAAACTCACGGCAGCAGCCCAGAGATCAGAAATCATAAGTATATTTGCACACACACACGCACACTATCATCTCAAATCCAATCACACAGCAATCAATCGAGAAAACTTCATACTTTGACTTCAACTCCGGCTTTTGGCAATCGGCCGTAATCTCTGCGTGAAAATACAACAAAAACACTGTCACAACAATGAGTGCGCATAAATATTAAAAAGTCGTAAAGTTCGTTCTCAACCTACCTGTGAGACGGAAAAGTGTTTTATGCCATTTTAAACAAAGCAATTAAAATCCGATTCCCCTTCAACTATCCATCGACTCCGGCTTGCCACACGCACTCGAAAGGTCGTAAATCCAGAAAGAAAACGCGTCGGGACTTTCTACCCGCGCTCCGAAACTGTGACTGTGCTCGTGCCTCTGCCTGTGACTGTGACTGTGAATCATCGCAAGAAAAATCCAAAAGCCATAAAAATATAACGCCCCAGTTGATCCAATCCCCCGAATATCCCGACCAAGACACCAGCCAAGTGCCAAGTGCCAAGTGCCAAGTGCCGTCGCAGCCATTAAAAATTGCGCGCCTATAAATCAAGCGACGGCAGACCGCGCCTCGAGCATTTTCCGTGTAATTGATGGCCGCAGTTTAATTACTTTTACAACAAATAAACGTCGCACACACACACACACGCACGTACGCATACACACACACACACATTGGAACAGCTGCCATTACAAAATTTAACAAATTTCGTTGCGAATTCGCTTTGCAGCATTTTCAATTGAAACGCGTTGCACACAAATTGTTCGCCAAACTGTTTGCTAACAAATAATGAAATAAAGCAGATTAAACTGAAAACACGCAGTACTGTTAGACAAATCAAAGCCAGAGAGAGCCGCTTGATCAAAAGGTAACAAATCGTTTTCTCAACTTCTCCCTTCTAACCGAAATCAACTAGAAATACAAATATTGGAGCGAGTGGCAACGCTGACTCCTGGCATACTATCTGCTTAAATATGTAGTCTAACTATCCCTACTAACTTTCTACTAATGTTGCCCCAGCTCCAGAGCTACAAATCTACTAACATCTCGCGCCATTTCTGAAGAGTCGGCTTCGGATTTGTCATACCCGCTCAGCCAATCGAGGAGGAAAAATCCACTTATTTTCCATCTGAATATATGCATTTGCTTCCTACTTTTCTTTCTTCTTTGTTTTTCTTAGAGGAAAATTACTATGAATTTTCGTTTGTCTTTTATGTTATATTCAACAATATATGTATTCTCAAGAGCTTTACAAAGTTGCCTTAGTTTTCCTATAATTTATGTGGATTTTAATTAAATTAATTATCAATTAAAACTGATTGAAAAGCGATTGAATCATTTGCGAATTTGTTTCCCCACAAACCATTTTTCTTTTAATGGGGACCGCCCTTACACTTTGAGATTTCACTTTATGAATATTTGCAATTTATTTTTTAAAACGTATTCAGACTTCTGGGATCTTAATATTATTGATGACGATCCCTACTCCATAGCGAGAACATATTTTGAATAGTCTTTAATGTTTCGTAATGTAATACGAAGTTATATAAGGAAACTCTTTGCTTTATTTATTTCCTATTCACGCGGTATTCGCAAAAAGTTTCATGGGACGAATACCATTTGTAGGCTGAATTCGAACAAAATTTGTTAAAGAACACACAGAGAACAAACACATGCGAAAAGACAAAGAAGAAGAGTAAGAAGAGAAGAACAATAAGCTTTCATCCATTGATTCAGATCGCCAGCTAGTCAGGCAGCATCCGCCAAGTGTACTAAAACATTATAACAATAACAAAAACAATCGACCCGAGGCGATTCGGCAAGCTTGACAAATTTGACAAGTTCTCGAGCTGAGCAAAAGATATGTGCAATGTCAAAATTTGTTTTCGATAGTATGCTGCCAAAGTACCCACAGTTTCAGCCATTTATCAGTTCGCACTTAACTACAGCATCCACAAATTCGTCATCAGCAGCAGTTGCCGCCGCCCTCGCCGCAGCCGCCGCGTCCGCATCGAACGTCTCCTCACCTGGCATCCACCCGGGCAGCGCCAGCAGCAGCCACTTGCAGTCGTCCTCGCTGTCGCCCAGCTCCAGTGGACTGCAGCTCGCCAGCCAGCTAAGCCAGCAGCACTTGAGCCAGTCCTCCAACTCGCCGGTCTCCTCGTCGTCGCCCTCGTCGACTGTGCAGCAGCAACAGCAGCAGCAACAGCAACAACAGCAGCAGCAGCAGCAGCAACAGCAGTCGCAGTACTCGTCTCTGTCGGCCGCCCTTCAGCTCCAGCAGCAGCAGCACATCAACAAGTTAGCCGCCGCTGCAGCTGCGGTCAGCTCCCAGGGATCCGTCTCTAGTCTCGGCGGCCACCAGTCGCTGAGCCACGCCCATCAGCAACTGCTGCTGACTCCCCCCTCGGCGGGCAACTCCCAGACCGGCGACAGCAGCTCATCGCCGTCTCCTGCGGCCGGCTCCTCCTTTGCCATACCCACCAGCAAGATGTACCCATACGTCTCCAACCACCCGACCAGCCACGGCGGCCTCTCCGGCATGCCGGGCTTCTCTGGACTCGAAGATAAATCATGCAGGTGAGTTCAATATAAACTCAAGCCTAACGGGAAATTCTCTGTAAAGACATACTCACGCAAACACACACACACAGTATGTCCTATTTCGTGTAGAAGATCATTATGAAATTATTTGACAAATATTGTCAGTATATATACTATATAAGTAGATATACTATATAAGTATATACCATATAAGTAGATAGTAATATTTTGCAATTAACAAATGTCACTTTAAATACTATATCAGTATATATTTTAAATGAATTCCCATTTGGCTGACATTGATCTGCGATACACACTATATCAGTATATAGACATTGGTATATGATATATGATGATATATGATGGATTATGATATTCGTGTTTGATATTGTGCATAAAAATACAAATAATTACTTCATAAAGTCAGATTATCATATTTAATCGTACCTCTACACTTTTATCTAGTTTTCTTAATTGGGATTATCTCTAGTTTTATAGCAGAAATATATATACAACACATTTATAGATAATATTATATATCATGATAAACACTACAGTTAAAATAATAGCTTGTTTTTCTCTTTAAGTTTAAGTTAATTCACATCTTGTCAAAAATGGAGTTACTATATAAGCGACATCATTATTAATGCATTGATTTTTTATATAGAAACTCAAATAGATTCTGAAACACACTCAATCAGTTGTAGCTGCTCAGCTAGAATATGTTCGATATCGAACAGCTGCAGACAAATATGTATTTCTCGCGATATGCTTTAATTTTCAAATATATTTATTATTAATTTGTATCCCATGCCCATCACATTTGGTATCTCCACAATACAATAGATGTGCAATATATTTATTTCAAGGCAATTTAAATAATAACAGATCTTCCACTTTTATATTTAGAGGACTAAATTAACTTTGCATTCGTCATCTCAAGATATAATATTAGAAAGCGCATCTCCACCTTCATTTCAAACTTATTTACCATGCTAGGTTTTCCAGTCAGACAACATTCGCATCATAACATCTCCAAATCTGAGAACATGTTTCTAATTGAGGTTATCAATCGTCTTCAATGTTATTTGCGGACTACTATCCGTAAACCCCTGTCCGGGGTCACTTGTCCGGGAACTGAAAGAAAATACTCAGGTCTGTCAATTGAGATCCCATCACACATCTGGTAAGGCATATTGACTTCATTAATGAGGTGTAAGGTCGTTGGACCTGAAAGCCCTTGGCTTGACCCAGAAGCCAGACCATAATGCCCATTGGCCAGCCGCAAATCCATTTGAAATGCGCTCTAATTATCGACAAGTCCATTGGCCATTCATAGGGCGTCTATTCAGGGCCTTTGTGTGCGAATGACCACTGGGAAAATTAGAACGTCGCTGCGGTGCTGTGCTGTGGTGCTGCCACAGTGCCTGCTAGCAATTTGTCGCTAGCCACAAGATTCGCACGCACATTGACCTTCCAGCAGGGCCATTTGCATATTTGCCTGCAAGCAGGAGTCGGCTCGACGCCGCGGGTGTAACGTTTAAGGAATTAGTGCAAAATGAGATGAAATCACAGTTGACAGTTGGCTGTTGGTAGGCGAAACATGGGACTACTGTATGTATTTGTGTGTGTGTGTGTGTGTGTGTGTGTATGTGTGAGTGTGTGTGACTCATTAGCATCGGGCTAGGTGAGTTTTATGGGCGAGATGAGGTTTCCCACTCCGGGGCACACGAACACACGCATATGCTAATCGTCTATCGTCTATCGCCTCCTTTTCCTCTTCTTCTTCTTGTGCTCTTCCAGCAGGTACACAGACACCGTGATGAACAGCTACCAATCAATGAGCGTGCCCGCCTCGGCCTCCGCCAGCTTCGCACAGTTCTACCAGCACGCGGCGGCAGCCTCGGCGGTGTCCGCGGCCAGCGCAGGAGCCATCGGCGTCGACTCGCTGGGCAACGCTTGCACACAGCCCTCATCCGGCGTCGTACCTGGAGCCGGTGGCGCTGGACAGAGTATAGCGGATCTGCCACGCTATCCCTGGATGACGCTCACAGGTGAGTCACTGCGATCATAGCGAAAAGTAAATTATAAAATTAAAAATATAAATAAAAAATAAAAATATGTATAGAGAGAGAAAACGAAAGTTAGGAATAAACTGAGAAAAATAAATCTAAAGAGAGAGAGGAATACATCTTAAAAATGTGTATGTGTGTGAGAGAGATAGAGAGAAACGGAAAACGAACAATAAAGGGACTGTGTAAACAGACAGAAAGAAAGAGGTAGGAACATATTAATTAGATGGAACTACTGAAATGAAAAGCAGGATTATATTTTTATATTATTATATTAAGACAAATATGGAGAAAAACAGAAAGATAGAGAATGAGAGAATGAGAGAGAGAGAGATGTGACAGATAGAGACAGATAGAAAGTTATAGAGAAAATAACCATGAGTAAAATTAACAAACAAATAGGAAACAAGATAGAAACGGGGAAAGCTCAATGCAGGAAGAGAAAGATATAAAGAGAGAAATAGAAAAGGGGAAAAGAGAGAAAGATAATGTAATAAATAATGTCTTTTTCTCTAGAGAGAAAGATAGAATTAGAGGCATTGAGCTATTAGAGAATGAAAGTGAGAGAGAGAGAGAGAGAGAGAGAGAGAGGAAGAATAAAGATAAAAGGAGTAGAAGAACTATGAGAGCTATGCAGAGAGGATAAGACACTGAGAGCTCGAGAATAAAAAAAACTCAACAAAAACCGAAAGAGAGAGAGAAAGAGAGACAGAGATGGAATGACAGCGCCAAAAATGAGAATGCTAATGCCTTGTGTACGAACTGTGGATGTTGGCCTGCTAGAAAGCAATCCATTTAGCATAAGTGTACATTTGAAGCTCTATTAGAGTGTGCATAAATCAAGGTGGCACAGCTGGAGCGAGCTGGGAGGGGGCCGAATAGCTGGCGAATAGCTCGAATCCGGCCATTTAATGAATACCTTTATGGCCATTCGAGCTTATAAACAATAGATAAACGCGCTCGTTCTGGGCCAATTCAAAATTCATAATAAACACTTTGCGGGCATTGGCAAGTCGTTCGATTCGCATCAGTCTTCAGTCGAACAAATAAGATATACAAAATAGATTCGGACGGCCTGTCGGACGCGCATAGATGAAATGACGCTGCAAACTGGCTAACGGACAGGCAGACGGGCGGACAAGCGAACAGAGAGCTAAAAAGTGGCGGCAGTAAATAAAAATGAAAATAGTTGAAAAATGTGTGTGGTGTTTGTTATTGTTGCTGTTGTTGCTGTAGTTGTTGTTGTTTCTTTTTTTTGTGAAGCGACTCGTCGATTTGTAATTTAAATAGCTTCAAGGTTGCCATACACACACACACGCACACACATACATATTTATATGCTCAGATGTGCCCCCACGCATACAAAACTTGCAATCACTCAGCGTCAGATACTCGGCAAAAGATACAGATACATGTTGTTGTTGTTGCCCTGTCAATGCATGGCTTTTCATCTATTCTTGTTGTTGTTTTTTCTCTCTCTTCTTTTTTTTTGTTTTTTTTTTTTTGTTCAATGTTGTCGAGAATGTTTTTATGCGTTAAACGTAGTACAATATTCGCGCGCAATTTATGTGGGTCAGTTTAATTTACGCGCGCCTCGCTTTGTGCAGCGAATTTGTTACTTGGCTGATTGATATTTGTAGCAGCAAGATGTGCTCTGCCCACTTTTCCCCCTCCCCTCCACGACTACGTGGTTGAATGACTTGTGAGTGCACAACATGAAGAATGAACTGATAATTAATCTGATTTATCCAGGGAGCAATAATCGCCTAATAAAATAAAGGCAAACTAATTATCATGGGAAAATATGAACAGCAAGCACCGGGATGACATATTCCCGAGCTATAAATCTTATTTAAAATATCTTTAAATATTTTGCTCAAAATAAATGTGGAATATAACATATAATAAAATGTATAAGAAATAATAAGAGAATTCAAATGCAAATCAAATGAGGATTATATTCGATTTACCATACATTATTAAACGCCGAGTATTTATAAAGGCGCATAGTTCAATTCAAAGTCGATTCAAATGAGAATTCCATCCCATTTATAAACCACTTGCAGAAGCGCAACACTCAAAGCGAAAACACTCTGTGAGAAAGGCGGCGACTTGGAGATAAACTCTGTTTCGCACACTGAAATATTTTGCATATCTTCGGCTCACAGCACAAGCGCATAAAATTGTCAACGAGATCATAGACTGGCTGCGATGAAAGTAAATATGAGCATGACGCCATTATGGCAGCCAGCAGCGCGACACATCGTCGCAGTCACACACACACACGTAAACGTACAGACACACAGACACAACGAACATGGAAACAACGATTCAATTGCACTTTACACAGTGAGAGAGAGTGAGAGAGAGAGAGAGCGCTGTCAAGAGATGGGCAATGTTGCCAGCCATTCTTGGCTCTTTACCAACTCGTACTCCAGTACACATTAACTTTCTCTCTCTCTCTCCCGCTCTATCTCACTCTCTTTCATAGCACACATAGAGCAGAGCCAGTCAGACCCGGACGCAACTACAGAATAGTTTGCCAAATGCAATTTAACTAATGAATTTTAATATTTTACGCCAAGGCGTCTGAATGAATTTTCATTTTCACATCGTTGCACCAACCAAGCAAGCAGCCAGCGAGTCAGACAACAACAACAACAACAACAACAATGTTGCAGATTGCAGGCAGTAAGCAAAGTTGTTGCTGTGCTTGATTATGTCGATAAGAAAGCAGAAAGAGGTTAACTTTTCTTAATTATCTGGAAAAGCGAGGCGAGCGCAAAAACAAAACTTACCAGGACAGAGCATAGAAATGGGCGTCTTAGGAATATTGGAATTTGCAAGTGCACTACGTGCATTCAAGTAAAAGGAATCAAAAATGGAGAGACAGACTGATAGAGAGAGAGAGAGAGAGAGAGAGAGAGAGAGAACAGGTTACTTAAATTAATTAATATATGCGTACATATAAATTGAGAAATCACGAAGCAACAGAATAGAAGAGAACAGAGCACGGAATACCCTAACCAGAATACTCAGCACATTTATTACATACATACATACGCATGTACATGCATGCATGTATGTGTTTGCGTGTGTGTGTATTTGAGATTGTCTGCTCGCATCATAAAATGCCAACAGCGACAGGGCAACTGCACTGAAATTTGTGTATTTTAATTAAAAACGCGCCAGGCTAGACGCCGAGCAGCTTCATCTGCTTATTAATTAGGCGTCACGTCGTCGTCGTTGTCGTCGTCGTCGTCGTAGCTGTGGTCCACTTGGTCATTGGCCACTTTGTTGGTGGTCTGGGTCTGGGCCTGGGAGCCGGAAAAGGCGCTGCAGTCAGCCCTCTGCAAACGAAGCTGACAACTCGGCTTAAAGTGGCTTGATTGAGGGGCTTGGGCCAGAGCAAAAAGCCACAAGCAGCTAATGGAGGAGAGCACAAGTCGCGAGTTATGCAAGAAGAGTCTCGGAAAAAGAGTGGCACATAATTAGCGAGGTCATCGGAATGTAAAAAGGGAAAGGAACCAATAATGTAAAGTTGTCCATCTCCCTCTCTCTCTCTATCTATCTCTCTCTCTGCATTAACCATGTGTAGCTAAAAGTAATTTATTAAGCTCAAGGTTGAACGCGCAATTCGACATATGCAGCGCACAATTGCAAACTGCTTGAAAATACTGAAGAAAAAATAAAAAACATTCATTTATTTCGTTTCTTTTTTGCAGATTGGATGGGAAGTCCCTTTGAGCGCGTCGTTTGCGGCGATTTTAATGGTAAGTACCGCTAGTACTCCTACCCTACCCCTAAGTGAGCGAAACCCTTGAATAAATGGCATTGGCATTGGCATTCGCAATGGGTTAGGCGCTTAAATACTCTGTAATTGCAAAGTATGGAATATCGATTTTCATAATTTCCTTCTTTTTTACGCTGAGACGTCCTTGAAATCCATATCCTTACCTGCTGCGTGTCCGGCGGCCAGCTGAACCCTTCTCGCCTCCTGCTGGCCGCTGTCCGCTGTCCGCTGACCGTGACTCTTGCAGCGACCTGTCATAAATCCTCGAGCTCAATCTTTTCGATCCCATTGAATGCGGCGATCGTTTGTTTATTGAAGTCATTTTCCGGCTAGCATCTTTCTCTCCTCTCCCTCACGGACAATGGAAACATCCGGCAACCAGCATTGGGCAACTGGCAATGCATTCTATTTCGATACTGTGAAAGTTACTGGATTCGAGGCAGAAACAGCAGCAGCAACACATACAGATACAGAAATTCGAGTGCCAATATGGCATGCTAGTCAAGTGTCGGGCAAGATCGTAAATCACTTTGATAGACTGCCCGGCGCTCTCCGCTTATTAAAATGGTGCCACCCAGGCCCCCCAGAGCACCAGCCAGTCCGGTCCGTGTGTGTTACCCATAATAATGGACGCCTCTGAATTGGGCACGTAACCAAATTCACAAAGCTTGAGGCGCTAAATACTGAGCCAGACGATGAAGAGTGTAACTCAAGCCGAGCCAAGTCGATCCGAGTCGAGTCGAATCGAGCTTGAGCTCGAGTGAACACAGTTTATTGCGATTGATCAATTTAATTGTCGACGTGGATCGTGTTGCGTTCTCTGTTACGGCAGTTGTTGTTGCGGCTGTTGTTGCGGTTGTTGTTGTTGTCGTTAAATTGATTTTACGAGCGTTTTATGATCTATTTACGATTTTACGGATGGTCTTGCGCCACGCATAGCGATGATCGACGATGTTGACTACCGCAACGTTTACGGCTCTGATCCGCACTACCAGCACCGACTCGATCCCGATCGCCGCTTAATATGCCCGATAATGGCGTTGCTTATGCTGCCCAATGTTGAGCTGGGCGCAATCTCGGCCACTTCCAGGCTTTATTCAGCGCTCACCTCGGCTGTGCACCTTAATTACTTAGTTCAACGACATTGGCCATAAAAATGCAAGTATCTCAATGCAGCAGAAGCAGAAAAAGAGCGTGATCAACCGTCGAGGAACACGAGTAGCCCGGCTCATGCTCGCGCACAATGGGAGTCATAAAAAGATTAACGACTGCGTCGGCCATTCGATATGCTTTATATGCGACACGTAACAGTTTTGTTGCCCCGATTGCATCAATTAGCCCATAATTGGGCCATGTGGAGCAGCTTTAGTTCGGGAATTGATTCGAGTTAGAGGCATTTTATTTGAGCCATTCAAGATTGTGTTTCACGCTGTCGACCTGCTGATTCTTCAGCTTACTCAATCAGTCAACAACAGCAACATTAGATTGTTCTTTAATTCGATTGGGAATCATCATTGCTGGTCCATTTCGTGTTACGTATACGCAGAGTGGATCGGTTCATCTACCTGCATGACAATGGCAATTTCATAATAATTGAATTGTAAACAATTTAAAGTTCAATTTGACGGGGCGTCGCGAGCAAAAAGCTGTCCGCAGTCCCAGTGCGCTGAGTACGTGCCGAAGCTTCGCTTTCAGCTTCACAGATCATTTGATATTCGAGTTGCCCAGCCCTGTCCCCAGATCCGCGCTCTATGCATCGCCGATCGCCCATCCGCCATCGCCATCGGGCATCGGGCATCGTCGCTGGTGTCGTTTGTTTGCTCTGTAAATAAATCACTGCGAGTGCTTTGGGAGTGTTGTCGGAGTCATTTGCGCAATTTACAACACTAACAGCGGCTGTTTGACAAGTAATTAACTCGCTCTCCTTCCAATTTGCCCGCAGATGTGGTCGCTACGTTTCTTTCTGGGCGCTTGGCCTAAATTACTTTTCACTGTTTCCCTTTCGCATACCCTACAGACTGCTGAAAAGTGGGCATATCAGCCAGAAGGAAGTGGGGCCATATGAAATTCCGTGTACCCTATAAACAGGAATATGTATGTAAAAACTTCTAGGTATCTCATAGTCACGCACTGGATGCTTCAAAGACTACATAATCTGCAAGTTAAAATATATATAACATTTAAAATATTTACATTTTTCAACTCAACTAGCCTCCCTTTCCGAATACCGATCAAAAGAGGATAAGGAAATTTCTTAATTTCTCAAGCCCCACATGAAGAAAACAAATGTTACATCTTCGTAATTACGAATATAGAAATTCAAACAAACCAGTTTTAAATAGTAAAATGATAATGATCTATTCGAAGTTCAAACTGGTTGCTTGACGTAATATAAAGAAAAAATTAAATATTTTAAATAAAAACTCTAGTCATGGCTTACAAAGAATAATCGACATGTATTTTTCATCCAAATTTTTGATTTTGATTAAGTATAAATAAATATAGAAAAAGTAAATAGATGAACCAGAGTAAAAGGAAATCCATATGGGTTTAATTTAATTATGAATTACGTGAATGGAATGAGAAACATGTTTTTATTATATTATTTTTTGGATTGGGCTAATGGAATGAGAAGAATGTTTTTATTATATCCACATTGAATTTATTAACTCTTTCCGTATTAATTTTCACTCTATTTAAAAAGAGAAAATAAAAACACAGTTCATTAATTCGTTGTTGATACAATGAATCAAAAGAGACATTTCTTGCATTCCATTAACTTTAGATAGATAGAGAGAGAGAACAATTTAATTTTTATTATGCTAAAAAAATTGTATAGTAAAGGAAAATATTCATTAATCATAGAGAGTATTTAAATACGCTTTCTCTCTTCTAGACGCACTTATGTCCCTACCTCTCTCTCCATTTTTCCCTCCCTTTCTCAACATGTTGTGGGCATATGTGTTCGTGTATGTCGTTTGAAATAGTATAAAATATTTATCAAATCAATTTTGAAATTACAAGCTTTGTTCTTTGTAAATTACAAACTCGATGCAAACAAGAAAAGTCTTTATAATGGCTCTGTATATACACCTATGGACCATAAGAGACACCCACATAAATCTTGATTGATTAGAGGTAATGCTGATTGAGATGATGTGCTGCTGTGAATACACTCAGCGTTTCATTTGGCGTGGCTTATCACCTTTGGGGCGATAGCATGAATAACAGCGCGCTAAACAATAATATTCATTAATTTCATTTTATTAATTAAAACATGCCATAATCATAACTCATGATACGAGCTCGCACCAGGGTTGGGCTCGCGCTGAGATGGCATTGAATCAAACTGACAATCGCCACAGTTCACTCTCAAAGTGTCAGCTCGAATCGTAACTCTGTCAGAGCGGACAAAGCAACAGCAACAGCCACAGCGAGAGCACAATGCGTTTGCTTCAATTTCATTTTCAATTGCGATTACGAATAGAATTTCGATCTAGCCATGCAGCGGATGCCAATGTCATTAGCAGTGGATCGAACGCGTCTCCGGGTCTACAGCATCAGCATCGGCATCGGCATCGGCAGATAAATGCCGCTTCAGGCCGCGGCCTACACGACCCAGTCGACCACTTAACGCTTAGTCGGCTCCTCAGTATCTCTCCCTCCCTCCCTCTCTTTCGCTCTCACTGCCTGTGTCTGCCTGCTTGTCGAGTGGGTGGGGTGCCTGCAGAGCGGGTGGGGAAAAGCGGTTCACCCATGGTCTGCTCGGACGGTGCAAGGGTTAATTTATGAGGCGCGATAAGCGAATTCCATTTCGTTTCGGTTTTGTTTAATTTCCGATTTTCTCTTGTTGTTTTTTCTCGTTTAATTTTGTTTTCTTTTGACGTTTTCTATCTCACACTCTTAATCATTGCCTCTCTGTCTGTCGCGCGCGCTCCGTTGATCTCTCTCTCTCTCTCTCGCTCTCTCTGTCGCTCGCATTTTAACTGCTGGAGGGCGTGTCGCAAGCAGAGGGGCGGGGTAAATGTGCGACACCGTGTTATCGGCACGTTTCGTGGCGTATTTTTTTACCATCTCCACAGCTACAGAAAATTTGAAATGACACGTTTGCGAGTGCGATGCAAAGGCAAAGCCAAAGCCAAAGCCAAAGCCAACGCTAAAGCCAAACACAAAGCTAAAGGCAAAACCCCCCGCAACACCCTGTGCCAACATAAAGTTTTTAACTACCCCGTGTGGCTGTTAATCTGCGGTTTTAATGCCCAAGTGGCGCAAATTGGCGAAAGGGTTCGAATTACATGCTGCCTGGCAGGGCACGGGCTCGAGAGCCGCGCTCTCCGCCCGGCTAAGTGGTTCATGGGCAGCAGAGAGTGTCAAATGAGCGCCAGACAGACAAATTGACGCAGACTGCTGGCAGGAGGCGGGATGCAGCACGCTCGATGCTGGATGCTGAATGCTGGATGCTGGAGAGATGCTCTCTGCTCAATTTGAGGCTGGCAGACATGTACATTTGCAGACGAATTCAAATTAAAAGCGCACACGTTCCACAGACATTACACACTCAAACTGAAGCACACACACACATACACACACACACACGCATTTGAAATTTATTCGAGTTTTCGTGCATGTCACAAATTCTCGATGCGAACTTTTGCAATTTAATTAATTTAAATTATAATTGGAATTTAGTTAAATCTTATCATGTTTTATATGCCCTCATACATATACATGTGTATATTTAAGCCTCTCTATGTTGTTATTGTTATTGTTATTGTTGTTGTTAGTTAGTTATTTGTTTTAGGTGCTAGTTGTTTCAAGTCGTTTTTTACGCCTCGCGTGCTGCGTGCTGCACTGCATTTCCCAGCCATTCGCCATTTCCCATTTCCCATTCCCCATTTTCCATTTTCCGCATTTGCACTCTGCGTGACGGTCTCCATTTCAACTCGCTTCTCTCGCTCGAACGCTTTTGTAAGCGTTGTTGGGCCTCTTCGAGCAGACATTAAATAGTGCAAAAAGTCGTTAGTATAAATATCATTGCGGAATTATGCACGTCGGCCAATGCACTCTCGCCAATTGTTTTAGTTGCCCGACATTAATCTCAGAAATTAATTGTTATTATGCGTGCCTGAGACGCGCATTGCATGCCATTATCGTTAACGATATGGGCCACATAACTACAAACACTTTTATTTATATATTGTACATATATGTATATATGTATATTTGTGCATCAATGTATGTAAAGTGCAATATGCAAAATATATACACAAATATATATATGAATTTATACTTAAATATTTATGTTCAAGTGAATGCATTTATCCGCAAGTAAAGATTATGTGAGGCGGAACCTGCCGACCACTCGATTAGGTTAGTAATGTTCTTTTTAAATATTTTAACTGCTATACTTGTAACCTTCTCACATTTTGGAGTTAAACCAATGTTCTAAAGACCTAGAATATTTAGTATTCTAGACATACTATATATTTGTGCATCGTTAGAGGAGGTCAACAAAATATATATTGTGTATTTCCCGAGCAGCGACGCCCTTTTGTGATCTCATCAGAAAATAATTAACAGGCAAACAGACTGTCCCATTACAACAAGCTCATTGCACAAAGCCAATATACCCTCTTCACTTTGTAAGCGATTATAATAAATCGATATGTCTTCTGTGCAAAGCACTCGCAATACTTTTGTAGAATCAAGGCTTATATCGGAGCAATATTTTAATGAAGTGTTACCGCCTTTAATAAAAAGTTAAAAATAGGGATGACTCTTCCGTTCCATTGGCCATTTAGATAAAAATCCTTTTCTCCAGAAACACATATATTTATTTTTTTCATGATGGCGATAAGCAATACGTAGTTAGTTCGCATAATTATTGAGGAAGCACTCGAAAAGTGTCAACAGGAATTATAAATAAATAACTGACGATGTTTCATCGTTTCTTTTTTAAAGAACGTCCCCTTCAAACTTGTTGCATTTTGTATCCCAATTATGAAAATCGATTATTGTCGATAAAAAAGGAGCGACAACTTTTCTTCTGCTTTTAAAGAAATGTTTTTAATAAAGTCATTCTAATAATTTTTTATTTACATATTTAATATATATATAATATCTGAATGCTCACGAACCCCAGGGAGTATTATTTTCTTTTTACAATGTCTGTATCCCTAAATATGTTTTTAGAAAAATGAACGTAACGAATGAAATATTCCAAAATATTTTTAAGTTTGCCCCAATTGATTTTAAATAAAGTTAACTTATGGTCAGAATGTGTATTATACAGTCGGAACTACCTGATTGCAACATTTTAACTGGTTTTCTTACTCATTTATGTCGTTTAATATCTCAGACATTGAGAAGAAGACGAGCGACAGAACAATAGGTTAGGAGGGTTGGAACTCCATTTTATAAACGGAAAGCAGCCATTAATAGAAGAATGCATACTATCTCACACAAACACAAACATACAAACACGTGCACACACACGCACACGTATAGTAATGGCCATCTCAAAGACAATGATGGATTGACTCTAAAGAAATTGAAACCAGGAGAAACATTACAATCCAAATCAAAACGTTTATTAAAATACCAGGCTCTTAGGACTGTATGAGATGAAATCTGTAATTTATAGAAAAATCAACAGCGATCTCTGAATGAAACCACGAATTTGAAAACTTTATCAGCAGAGACTACTCACAAATAGAAATGAGAAATTTCAAATGGACGCAGGAAACTAATAGGCTCAACTCATTTTCTGAACGAGTACAGAAAGATGTAGAGGTAAAGAAAGAAAAAGAGGTAAAGTGTGAACTGGAGAGAGAGAGAGAAACTAAAGACCAATCAGCTAGATATCAATTTCGTAGCCTTTGTCAGAAAGTCTCAGACTGAGCGACTGTAGATATGTGTGTGTGTGTGAGTGAATAAGTGTCTGTGTGTGTGCAGCCAAAGGACCACACCTCAAACCCAATGCACGGCATTACGACAGAGAAAAGCCCCGGCAATATGAAGTTACGAGTATTGTGCGCCACGGGACGGCAGCGAATTCAATGTAACGGGGGATGAGGAACGGAGGACGGGACAGGGGATGTGTATGTGGATCCTGGAATGTGTGTAAGTGGGCGTAAGAATAGAGGCTAAGCATGAGTTATGTGCACGGCTAGGTAAATATAGAACCCGCAGCAAATGCATCGATCGATCGATGCTTTTTATATGAATTTAAATGTCACGATATCGCTGGGCCTGGGGAACGACAAACGCGAGACATAAGTGGCCCCCCCCCCTCGCTGCCTGCTAACCTCTGAGAATAGCATTTTAATACGTCATCGTCATGAAGCCGATGCCGAGCTGGCACTGCACAGCCCACGCAACTTAAGTTATGACCGACATCTGCTGTTGGCTCTGGCTGTTGGAGTTGTCGCTCGTCGAAATAGAAATTTGTAATTCGTGTTTGTTTTTACCAAATAGGGAGACATTGTCGACGTCGATGTGGATGTGGATGTGGATGTGAATGTGGATGTGAATGTGGATGTCATTGTGTGCAGTGAGCCATAAACGCACTGGGAATACTCGAGGCAGCGCACTTTTTTCTCACTTGAAATTTATATGGGTTTTCAATAAACGTCGATATAATGTTGCCAAGGTTCGCAGAGCGCACAAATGAACTTGGCAACGGCTGCGAGCAGCTACCCAATGAAGGCAATCAATTTCAATTCAATTTCTTCGCCTTTGCCGAAAGCCAATGAGGCGTTCAAAGGGCAAAAGACGAGGCCAATTGCAGCAGTTGCTGCTGAACCTTTTTTTCAGTCTCGTTCGGTTCCTATTGTTGTCATCGTCTTTTTCTTTTGCTTCTTCTTCTTCTTTGATTTCGAATCCATGCTGCTGCGGCTGTGACAGCCAGACAAAGGCGCCGAAAAGTGTTGATGACCCGGCCACACCTACACACGCACACACACACGCACACACACACGCACACACACACGCACACACACTCACACAGATAGACAGACGAAATTTTGCTGTCATCATTGAATGTCAGTTGATTGTCATGTCGATTCGCAACGATTTGAATCGCAGCTGATGCGCATTAAACGCCTTTCATTTGCAATTAAATTGCTGCAAACAGACACAAACACACACACACACGCACAAACACACACACGCACACACACTACAGTGGATGATTGTGTTCAACTTGCGGTCAGTTGGCGTCGCGTGGTCGAAAGCTGGGGCAATAGCAACAACAACAGCCACTACAACAACAACAACACTAGTAACGGCAGTTGTCAAGCTGAGGCTGTCATTGGCAAAAATCTTGCGGATTACCAATTCTAGACGCCTAATGCCATTTATTGGCCATCGTTACAAATGTTCCAGCTGGCCGATTGCCTGGCCCAGGCCAGACCTGCCCGCCTTGCCTCCCGCATCCGCTGTTCCAAATTAGTTCGCACTCCCCCCGGGCAGCCCAAAACAAATTTATCGAAACTTTCAAGGGTTCGCCGTCTGCTTCTGTTCGCCTTCTTTAGCTAAGGTTTTGCAATGTTTTTTTCTTTACCCTGTACTGTACTCGCCAAAAAGGGAATAACGCTTATACAAAAATCAACTTTTATCGGTATATATAACAATATAATATTCGCTTACAAAGCTTTCACTGACTTTGGTATTCATTCACATACTTAGGATTTTTGATTAACAAATCAACTACATTACAGGGCATCTGATAGTCGTTCAGCATTGACTAGTGTCCTTTAGTGGTTGCTTTGCTCCCTCCCGACTCCTGGCCATATATTTTTCACATTTATGGCGGGTATTTTGTCTTATCACACCCCCGTGTTTGCAGTGCGTGCAAAAATATTTCGTCTTCGTCCTTGTTACACGCCCGCTCCTCGCTCTCTTCTTCTTTCCTGTTCATCTTATGCACGCCGAGGCTGCAAGTGATGTGGATTGGGCGACCATTTTGGGTGGGCGGGTGTTGGTGGTGATGCTGCTGGGGAAGCTGGGCCAACCACCCACGAGATTAAAAATGCCATAAAGACAGTAAGGGTGAATGGCTCTAATGGCAGACAAAGCGACGTTTTTCTCGTTGCTGTTGTTGTTGTTGTTGTTGTTGTCGGCATCCTCGCTTCCTTCCACTGTCGCATGCTTCGGCAATTTTACAGTCATGTCCATATTCGCATATTTGCACACTTATAAACAATCACGGCCATCTCAGGCAGACAGCAGAACTCGCCGGAAAGTAGAAGTTTCCGTTGACTCGAAATGATGGAAGCCTTCATATGAACGCATACTGGTATGACTTCTTATCAGCATCTCTGCTGAGATAGTGAAAGAATAAACATATGTGGAGAGATGCTAGAGTCCCAGATAATTGGAATATGCATAGATTAGTGGTATAAGTGAAAACTGATATTGCAGGCAAACTTCGAATGCTTAATTATCTGAAAAGGCGACAGACAGCCCATAATTCCGTCACTTTCTTCATACTACTTTAAACGGAGGATATTTCAAAGACGAACTTGAATGCTTTTTAACAGACCTTAAAGGGGAAATTGTATTCCAATACCATAATGCATATTCCTGATTTTAGATCAACTCAAATGGCGCTGAATGATCTTCAGCTTTTATTCAGCATATATCATGTGATAGATTTTAGACTCGTTTTCCGAAATGAAGTAACATTACAATAGTGTAATATGTTTATTTTACTTTAATATTACTTAATAATATTTATTTAATATTTACTTAATATTATAGTATGAAATGAACTTATTTGAAATCACCATTAAAAGCAGACTCCCTGCATACTCTCCTCTTTAGTTCTTATCTTTGAGAATATTTCCCGAGTTATTTGTGTGTAGAGGCGCAGAGCTCGCCCGGAATTATTTGTCTTAGGCAGCCAGAAGCGAGCAGCCAGCAAAGAAGCAATTGCAATAATGGCGCGAAATATTTGATGAGAATATATTAATCCCAGAGGATGGAGCACTTAATGCTTGATAATATTTGCAACAGGAGCGACTCCTGCTCCGCACCCAGGCCCAACTAAAGAGATGGCGATATATTTTCCAAGATTAAGTACACAATTAGCAATTTATGCAGACACTGTGTGTTCCTACTCCTGCTCCTGCTCCTGCTCCTGCGGCTGCTGCTGTTGCTGTTGCTGCTGCTGGAGTGGGGGTCTCAGCGATGTGGATGGGGCACACTGGAGAAGGCGGGACAAGCCCATGGCAATGCTCACGAAAACAACAACATTAGCAACGCGTTGCACATAAATTGCACAGAAAGCATCCCCGACTCCAGCATCACGGGGCTGGCAGCCTTGCCACCCCTCGGGAGCAACAGCCCATCCGATCTACCCCTGACGCAGCTTACAGCAGAGAATGCCACGGCTCTGATTAAACTTAAATAAATTTAATAAACATAAATTATTTGCAGTAGCAGCAGCAGCACCCGCAGCAGTTTCTGCCACCCTCTTTTGACTGGCAAGTAAATGGCGTCGCTCACCTGCCCCGCCCACACTTAACAATATCTTTGTCCTTTCTGTCTGCTAAAAGCCGACACAAAAGGCGCCAGATGTTACCAAGGTGTAGCAGCCTCAGCCTCAGCCTTAGCCTCAGCCTCATCAGGGCGCCAGTCAGCCTCTAAGCAGCTCTTCTTTGAAAGTTTAATTAGTATTTGTATATCCTGATGTACACGCATACACACATACATACATATAGAGGTAAATAGCTATATATTTAGTCTCTGGAGAGACCATTTTGTGTTGTATTCAACGAAAAAACACAGCAATTTGCGCTAAATGCTTAAAAGATCGTCTTAAGACTCGTCGAAACAATGAAGCATGCCATGGCAGCACAATGGGCTAGCCAACTTGGAACCGGGGAATATTGTTGAGGAATCAAAATCGAAATTTGGAAGGCGCATTGTTAATTTTGTATATGTATTTGTGTTTGTGTTTGTGTGTGTGTGTGTGTGTGTAATTCTTGTTAAATGCCTGCTGTTTGTTTATATATCTGTCGACATTCCATCCGGGAAGTTCGTTTTCAAAATGCATAACAAATATAAACAAATCAGCATAAAACATGCGAAGCCCGACACAAATACATGCTTTAGCTGGAAAGTAGATCTACGTAAATTTCGATGTGACTGGGAAAAGAACATTTTGATACTTATATAGAAGATGTGGAGAACTTGAATACTGATATCATTATTAGTATTACTACGATTCCAGCTAATAGATCTATTAATTATATATAATATATACTTTTTGGTTTCGCTGAAAGCCAGCAGCAGTCTGAAATAAACAGGGTGCTGAAATTGTTGTCTAATGAAAACAAATATGGGAACTGCCATAAATATGGCTCATGCAAAGACAACAAACAAATTGATAGAATTCTTCTTCGACTGTCGGAAATTCCGCAGCAAAACTGCAAAGTCAAGGAATTTATGGAAAATGTGTCTCTAAATATGGAAGCAATTCTACTTAATTGCAACAAAATATAAAAAATATATGCGAATCAAACATGAACACTAAACAACCGCAACAAGTATTGAACGGGGCGATCGACTGCACAATACTCAATTCAAATCTCTAGCTTCTACTTCACCCTAATGTAATATTTTTTCGATTTGCCACGCCCCTTGCCCCGGGAGTGAAGGCCACACACACAACAACTCCAATGCTTCACATTCGTGTCGAGTGACGTACGGCTCAAAAACCAATATACTCGCTTTAGTTGCGCGAATGAGCAGCAGAAGTAGAAGTGACAACCGCAGCAACGGACAGAAACACAAAGCACAATGTTTCAAACGTTCATGTCAAACGATATGTAAATATGTTTATTATTTATCGAAACAATAAGCAAACCACAGAAAATAGAAACAAAATGTTTGCTTATACTTAAAACAATTTCGTGTCGCTTGATAAACAAAAAAATGCTTTCGTTGATGTCGCCGTCCCCACGGACAGCACTGCGCACACATACACTAGCGCTGATATAGGCACACAAGATAAATACACATGCACACTGAGTATACTGAGTGTACACTGTACACTGCTATATGAATAGACACACACACACATACGTTCACATGAATACATATTTATAAATCTTATTCGCTCAGTTCGTACCTCTCTCTCTCTATATAGTTTATATACATAAATATACACACATATGTATGTGTGTGTGTGTGTGTGTGTGTGTGTGTGTGTGTGTTCATGTGCATGTGCGTGTGTGCTTGAATCTTTATTGTACGCGTTGAATTGTTTTTATGATTTTAATGTCATCATAAGTTTCAGACAGCTTTTTTTATGTGGCTGAAGCTTATTAATAAGCGCCTCTGTTTATTGAACAATTACCTTTATTATTATTATGAATATTTTTAATTGTTAATTGTTAATGTCATTGTTATAGATCGACCCAATAAAATAAAACAAGACAGCTGTGTCTGGGGGCGCCTTTCCATTAAGGAATCTTATCACCCATTACCGCTGTCCTTCTCTGTCTTTCAATGATTCTCCCTCTCACTCATCTTCCTTGCTTGTCATCATTAGCTCATGTTGTTGCATTAGCTCACTTATAAAATTTGCAAATCTCCGATTAGCTCAAATTCGCCTCGAAGAATCATCGAATCGTTAATCAATATCAGCGTCGCGTTGTGGTAGGCCCATTAATTGTCAATTGTAAAATGAAAATTGATTTTTCACGGAATTGTGCAATGAACCGGTTCAGTTGGATTTGCTGTGCAAAGAGTCAACTGGTTTTCCAGCTACCGCTAATTGAATACACTGTAAATTCATTGACTTTTATCTGTGCATCTGAGCCATAAGTCATTCGAAGCCGCGGATAAAATAAAATCAATTAAATCAAAACGAGTTTCAATTAAACTAAGCTGTGAGAGACGCAAACCCGTACAATGCATATTTTAATAACTCTAATCAGGAAATTGCAATTTTTGCTAACTCCTTTTGACTATTTAAAAACATGATCAACAAAGTATTACATCATTTATGGGAATATATAAAATCGATTATCTTGAAAATATCATTAAATTGATATTGAAAATATAACTAAAAGTAAAAAAAATAAATTAAATTATTTTCAAATTATTATCAATATTACGGGGATACTTCAAATTGATTTTATCTTTAGAATAGATATTTGAAATGGGGCAAAAGTAAAAATATGGAATGAAACATTAATATCGCGGTATTACAACAATTATTTGAATATTTAATATCGCTGTTATGTAAAAAATATGTACTTTTAAAACGATATTGAATATCCGGCAAAAAATAAAACTTCGCAGAAAATAAAATTTATTAATATTTGCGAAAGTTATTACAAATAATAAAACAATTTTGGGAATATTTAAAATCGATTTTAACTATCTAACATTTTCTAAAACGATATTTGACTTGAATAATAAAGTAATATCAATAAAAAAAGTGGCAATCCACAAATATTATTATGGAATTTGTACCGATAACTCAGACAAAGTTCAGTTGAGCGAAGATTGTGATCGTTTTGCTATTACGAGGCAAAGTGCATTGAGTGCAAACTGCGAGCCGCAGACGAGTCGAGTCGCCCATTGACGGCCATTACAAAAATGTACCGTAAGCTTCAATGAAAAATCAATATGTCTCACGCATTTGAAGAGATAGATTTCTGGTCCTGCGCTCTCTATCGGTGCGGCTGCCATTCGACTCGATGCAAACTCCGCTCTCTCTCTCAAATACCGGTTTCGCTTGGCTCGCTCAGCTGTGCGCCGACTCACCACCGAACGGCGGCGCTGAAGTCGACGTCTCTCTGCCAACAGCCGCTGCGGCAGCAACAACAACAACTGCCGTTGCCATGACGACGCTCCCGCATTCTTCATGTCTCTCTCTGTGTGTGTTTGTGTGTGTGTGTGTGCATGTGTCTACCTGTCCTACACAGACAACGCGGCGGCCATATTGGATTCCAGCACTCCTTTGCGGACTGTTGCCATCCCGCTCGCACCTGCGCGCCACCACTGCGAGCCTCGTAAATCTCTTTTAGGGGCGCGTGTGTCCTGGGAGTCGTGATTTATGGGACGAATTGTAGCTGCTCACTGTAGCGTGTAAATAATTTAGATTAGTTTACCATTTGCGAGCTCTGTCTGCCGCTTGCAGGGGGTTGATTAGAACTCAAGTTGTTTCGAGGGGGAAGTGGGGGGACAAAGTTTCTGCTGCTGTCATTGAGGCTTGAATGTTTTATGCCCATTTTGATTCCTCGGAATTCCACGTGCAATTAAAGCGATTGAATTGATAAAACACTGCAAGAATTCACAAAAATACTTCTTAGCTAGACGATTATATCGGATACTTTGCATTCGAATTTGGGACTGGGCTTACTTGCGTCTTTCTTTATGCTCCTGCAGTTAATAAAAAACTATACTTAGAATAGCCAAAAAATGTTTGAGTTATGATTTATGGCCTTCAGCTACAGCGGAACTCTGCACAAATGCACCTTTCAAAATATTACGCAAAATCTGTCCCTTGCATTGTCGTCGGCACTTCTCAACTTGCCCAACCATAAAAAATATGCCGCTGACGTAAAAACCTTTTATAAAAAAGAAACGAAAACAACAGATCGAAAGGTGCTGTCATAAAACAGCAAGCGGGAAAAGTGATGCCTGAGCATGCAATTTGCAGATAGCTAAATTTTTGATTTCCGAAACATAAACACGAAACACATTCCCATTTCTGCTTCTCTATTGCATTTCCCTTTGCTGCATCATCCACGCACTATCGCGTAAAAAATTCGCACAGGTAGCGTGCAGCACAACAAAAAAAACATCTAGTAGAAGCAAAGAAAATCTAGACAGAAATGCATGGAAAACGTTTCGCTCAACCCAGCAGGAGTCGGTGCTACAAAAGCTGCTTCTGGTTCTGCTGCTGTTTCACCCTTTACATGCCGTGCAATCGCCATTGGAATCGGAATCAGAGAATCCGAATCAGAGCCAGCACCCGGCTAGCCGTCAGTCGACCCCCAAGGGAGCTGATGTCCTGCCGCGATTCGCAGTGGACTGACGTCAGAGCTGGCCTGGATAGCAGAAATTATTTATTTTGTTTCTCTCTGCTCGTCATTTACAGCAGAGATATTCGCTGTGCACTCACATTTCCGTCCGCATTGCCACATTGCCACGCCTCCTGCTTGCTCTCGCTCCCATCACCCTTTCTTGGCGCGAGTCGAATCGAGAATATCCTAATCAGCAAAAAAATTTGTTACTCCCCGCATTGACAGCCCCACCTAGCCAGGCCTCGTTCACATATATATGCCTCACTGTCTTGGAGTGCTCGAGTACCAAAACATTTGACAATCGTGACTAACGCGACTTTCTTTGTTCTTTGTTCTGTTGATCTGATTGGAACAGGCCCCAACGGTTGCCCCCGACGTCGCGGTCGCCAGACTTACACACGCTTCCAGACGCTGGAGCTGGAGAAAGAGTTCCACTTCAACCACTACTTGACGCGGCGACGACGCATTGAGATTGCGCACGCGCTTTGCCTGACCGAGCGCCAGATCAAGATCTGGTTTCAGAATCGGCGCATGAAACTGAAGAAGGAGCTGCGCGCTGTCAAAGAGATTAACGAACAGGTAAGTTGACCGGAGCAAGCAGACTTGATCGATCATCGATCATCAAGATATTGGCTCTTATCATAATTATATAATATATTATTTAATGCGCCTCATTCTCATCTTCACATTGCAGGCACGCCGTGATCGCGAGGAGCAGGAGAAAATGAAGGCTCAGGAAACTATGAAATCCGCCCAGCAGAACAAGCAAGTGCAGCAGCAGCAGCAACAGCAGCAGCAACAGCAGCAGCAGCAGCAGCAACAGCAGCACCAGCAGCAGCAGCAGCAACAGCAGCAGGATCATCACTCGATCATTTCACACAATCCGGGGCACTTGCACCACTCCGTTGTCGGTCAAAACGATCTCAAACTTGGCTTGGGCATGGGCGTCGGAGTTGGCGTTGGCGTTGGGTCTGGCCTCGGACCGGGTCTGGGAGCCGGCCTTGGCGGAAATCTGGGAATGATGAGTGCCCTTGACAAGAGCAATCACGATCTTCTCAAGGCGGTCAGTAAGGTCAACTCCTAAACGGCAACTGGAGCACCCTTCAACTATCATTACCGCTACCGTCATTACCATCCCTAACAACCTATGTCATCGCCATCGCCATCGTTGTCGCCATCGTCGCCATCGTCGTCGTCGCTTGATGCCTTGAGTTTGGCGTTTTTCGTCTCTTCTGTGTAATGCGAGAAGCAAAGCAAAACAAAGTTGATAACTCAAATACGTAAAGTTTTACATAGTAAATAGTCGTCTAAGTCTACATATAGCGCATAGAAGTATATAATCTTAAAGCCAATTACATATGTAAATCTATACAGAACACACGCAAGATCAATGACGTGCACAGTGGGTCGCAGACATTTTGTTTCTAGAGTTGACATGAATCTATTAAATAATTCCAGTCTCCTCTTTCGTAATCGTTTACCTAGTGATAGAGAGTATACCCAATGTCCGTCTTGCTGTCCGTTTGTCCGATATTCAAGTTGTAGATTAGAGGGGTGACAAAAGGGAAACATATTTCTTCTCAAAATATCGAAATATCGATATTTACGTATTTATTCCCTTCTCGTTTCATGGAAGAGCATTACACAGTCGATTGCACTCGATGGCAGCACTCTATTTAGATGCATTTTGCATTTTGATTCTGGTATCCCAATCAGTCCATTGCAGACTATTCGATAGACAAATCCGATTCATTTCCTACCACCCCTGCTCCACTGGGCACACCTTCGTAATATTAATGAACCCATTGATCTATAGTAAACTAACAGTAAAATGATTAGGTAACGCTGGCGAGGGCAGAAGCGCTGAATCGTACAGGCTCACAGGAGCGCAAGCAATGAGCGATATTTTATAGTCAAAGGGTCTGACAGTCGTTGGCATCGGCCCACTGGAGGGAGTTTAGCGAGCGAGTTTAACTGTAAAATTATTTACGACTGCTGTAGGATTACATAGTATGGTAAAGAAACGTTTAGCCATGTTTACAAATACATGTATGAATTTACAGATACATATATTTATATTATAGTAGCCCGTCGTACTTACGGGCGTTTTTAGATACGTACGTACATTTTTGTACTCACATAATATTTATTGGAAATTGTGTTTGTTTTTTTTTTTCTTTCCGTTCTTCGCGTGAAAATCTCTTCCAATATTCGTTTGATTGTGTTGCATGTTTTTGCTGTAATTTGTTGTGTATGCTTTTAATGCTTTTCAATTTTGCTAAGACGAAATACAATAGTTCCGTCAATGCCATATTAATATTAATTATAATAACAAGTAAGCTTAGGTATTCGAAAACCAGAAAGTGAACAAAACTAAACTAGAATCTAAAGTAAAATCACTAAAGAAGCGCAAACAATTCCCCCATATGAATGAAAGAACTAAGTGTACTGTACTGTGTAAAGAATGGTATGCAACATACCCAAAAGCATAATATCATGATTTCAAATACGTAAAATATTAATACGATAATAACTATAATACAAACCGCAAACAAAAGAAATGTCCTTTTGCCAGTGACTAAGATGTAAAAAAAAAAAAAAAAAAAAAAAAAAAAAAAAAAAACAAAAAAATAAACTGAAAATTTATTGTAGGTTTGTGAAAGGCGTTGAGTGTTGAACGCTAAATAATTCAACTACAAATAATTCTGAAATACGTATTAGCTTAAGGTTGCAACAACATCAACATCTACTAATGAAAATCGAAATTGCCGTTAAACTAATGAATCTAAAATACAAAATTAAAAAAAAAAAATAAATAAATAAAAAAATTAAAACACAGTAGGCCAAGTGAGAGATGCAGAATCCAATATACGTAGAGTTTTAACTTCCCAAAATTAAATTTACGTAGCGTAAACAATAAGAGAATAATAAACAAGTTGATTAAATGTAATGCAAGTTAAAAGTAATCGAAAAAGTATATATATTTATTTATCATACTTGATGTGAAGAAAATCTTACACACACGCATATTTACAAATACAAAATAAAGCAAAGTAAATTAACGACGAAAATATATTACAAATATTACCTTATATATACTTATACATATATAAATATAGCCATATACATATATGCATCATATATATACATACATATATATGATGACTATATTCATACGTATGTAGTATTGCATTCACATTTTGCACACACGTCTATCTTCACTCGAATTTCATTTCAAATTTACAGTTCTTCTTTCTTCTTGGCTTTCGTAGCAACGCCCCCACATAACGGCCCCGCCCCCTTAATTGGTTCAAGTGATATTATTATACTATTTCATAGACATGTTAATTTCTTATTGAATTTTGTTATGCACTGCGAAAACTCTCAACTCTCGCATTCTGAATGAATGGAGACCTTTTGGGTTCGATTGACTTTGTTTGCCACGCACTTTTTGTTTTGAAATAATTTCGGAGGATTTCAATAAAAGTCTACATTGTAATTGTTTAGTTAAATGGCCTAGGAAATGTTGCGCATTTTGTTTAACACACGCTATTGCATATATATATATATTTTTGTTTGAATTTCAATTTGAATTTGAATTTTAATGCTAAGATATATTTCTGTTAGTTCTAGTTTAAGTTTAGTTGTGACAAATTGTGTATTATATGATTTTATGCGATTTCAAATGAATACGAAAATAATTAAAAACAAAACCTTAGAAAACTTGTTTCACTTATTTCGCACGTATCTGACAATTAACAACAACAATAACAAAAGCCCATCCAAGACATTGACACCGACCTGTCAGAGTCACAAAATTTTACAAGAATCAATTAGTCTAAAAAAACACTAAGAACTTATATACGTAGAAAGAACAACAAACGTAGTTATAAACAAATAAATAAGCTAAACAAAAAAGAACACACAAAAACAAAAATATTAATAATTAAATATACAAAATTTACTCACTCAGCGAGAAGTTGAAATCGACATCGATAAAAAATGTCGACACCCCCGACATATACGTAATTGAATGATATTCAAACCTAATAAAGGACTTACAAATATGTATTACAGAGGAATATTAAACAACAACTACAACAACAGCAAGATATATAGCACCTCTTGTAAATAAAAGGCAGTGCAATGCATATGTTATAAGAGACGATCGCATTCGAATGGGCTTTTGCTCGCTTTAAAGAGTTTGGTCATTCGAAATACGCAAGCATCATACATATATGAGAGTTTATGAACTATTCAAAGCAAAGCATAAACGACGCTGTATGACAAACCTAGTCTTAAGTAAACAACAATGAAAATTACCAAAAATAAATAATAAATAAAACCATAAACCAAAACAGTCTGTTATTCGGCAACGTCTCTACTTTACCAAAATAACATATATTAAAGCGCAGAAAATCGATCTTATATACTTCAAAAAAAGGTATTGTACTAGTTCAAAAGGTTTGTATAATACTAGAAATTCAAATCAACTATAAAGTTCTATTAAGCCAATAATACAAATATATACAGCAAGGGGTCTACAAAGTTGCACTCCAACCAACATTTTTTAATTGTTGATGAAAAAGTTACTCAAAAGTATTGTATATTTAAAAGTATAAATATGAACTTATTTACATTTCCAAATCAAAGTTAATGCCGTTTAAAGGCCGACTTAAAATTCAACCATCAAGAAATCTCTAGTCGAGACTGCTGGACAAAGAGATTTTGAATATTCCGAGGAGCTGATAAGTCAATAATTCCTTTTTTCTTTTCGGTCTACACAAGAACCACTTCCTTATTCAGAGATTCTATTTGAAAAGATATAGGAGATGTAATTTTACAACCTATTATTAATAATGTTTTTAATCGATAACAAAAAACTGGAAGAGCTATCGATTTTTGGAATCAAACTTAAAATTCGGACTTAAAATAAAATTAAAGTGTTTTGGTCTTACATCTTCTGAGATCGACTTTATGGGGTCTGTCATGCCTCCATCTGCCTGTTACAGGCATATAAAAAATATATACATATGTATATTGTACCCTGATTTCCCATTGCAGATCTTTCCACTTTGAGCAGAAAAAGGAGATCTATTTTTCAATTTAGAAAAAATCGTAAAATTTGGAGATGCTACTCAAAGTATAAGAAAATTGGTATATTTTAGATGTTTTTTGGAAAATACAAATCGTTCTGTTATACCCGAAATCATATGGTAATTATTAGTTCGTCAACTCCTCGAGAAGTCGACACCCAAATTAACAAATGCCGTCCATTGATTGCATAGTACGGCAATCCCATATTGCCGCCAGTCACTGGACTCTAGCTCCTTAATGGCTAATTTATGTATCACGTTGCGCACAAATTGCAATTCCCATTGCCTCATCTAGATGCTGCGAATATTAATTAAGGCGTTGCGTATTTCGGCAATTGATTTGGCGGCTGCCTGTGCGAAAATAGGAAAAGAAATAAACCCGGAACGAGGTATGCAGCGAGCACTTGGTGCGGCGTATATTTATGTATATGATTTGGCTTATGCTATCCAATTTGCAACGTTTGCCACGTACGAGATAAATTTTGCAAAACGTCTTTAATTAAATTTAATTAATGCGCCAACAACTCAACGGATTATGATAATAAGACTTCATATAACGAGGCCATTTATGGCAAACAGCCGCATATGTATGTGTGTATGCGTGTGTGCCCTGAAAGGACCAAAGTAGTAGGTCGGAAATGATTGAGAGAGAGAGAGAGAGAGGGACGGTAAAGATGCCAGACGTTGTCCCGTTTGGAGCAACGACAGCGTAATGGCTGCGTCAACGAGCTGCGCCTTTGGCGCAAACGAAACGGAAACGGAAACACAAGCACGCATAATGGCTCATGTATGCAATAAAAGAAAGTTTCGAAAATACCAAAATGGCGTTTCAAAGATTGCCCCATTGATGACGAGTGGAGTGGAGGCGGCGGCGGCGGCGGCGTGCAGAGAGCGGGAGTGCAGGAGTCCCGTTCTCCTTAGCTTGGTGCGGATGTTGGCATGCCAGGCACGTAGCTCGGCATAAGTTCACATTTGGATGCTGTTATTAGAAAAGTTTCAGCGCTAAACTGGCCCCAAAGACGATCATCGATGCGATAAGGCACCATTCCGAGCATAATATTCCACTACATATGAGTGCAGAAACAAAGCCCAAGGAATGCTGTTAAGGCAGAGGTATATATACTATATGCATGGCAGGCTCTAGCAGATGTGAATATCTGAAAATTATTTCTGATTACCTATTTGGAATTTGGCTGCACCTTCAGCAATGATTTGGAACCGAATTGACCAATCATTATGCAAAACACACTCTATAAACTGAAAATCGAAACTTATCCAGCTGAAATGTTTATACATAGATGGATATACTATGGGACATTAAGCAAAGCTCAAGATGAAAACTTATCGACAAGTTGAATCATCTGATTTACTGTAGTGGTGGCTGCCAGCTTTGACGAAAACTTGTGCTATGAATATTTACGGCATCCGGGGTCATAATGCTGAAAATGTGTATTTCGCAAATGATAAAGCAAATCAGTCGTAAAATAACTATAAACGAATAAGTAAGCTCTGGTGAGAAGTGTCCGACTAGGAGATGCTCTTGACCACGGCCAACACGTGTGTTTCCAAGCATCCTGCCTGGCTTGCATCTATAGATACATTCACGAAGCACGCAACATATCACTACCATAAAAATGAATTGTAGTTGAGAAATTAAAATCGCCTGTTAAGTCTCTTGACTCCCTAAATTCCAAGGTCGATGTCTACCACATATGGTCAGACAGTCATAGAGACTCTTCTGTTGTTCCTGCTGAAGGACCAACCAGACCACGTCCTGTTAAGCGAATTTCAACGAATCCTTTAGCTTTACATATACATGTGTACTTCCTATATACATACCTAACCAACCACATCAGTGCATCATAATTTATCGTATTTGAATTCGTTCCCGAATTACAATATTTTGACATCGGTTACAAAGCCGCGAAATCCGAACGTTGATCCTACTTTAAATTCAGGTATGGTTTAGACGCCGGGACGCTGTTGCGGCATATGCACGGCCTAATTACAGCGTGCCACAGATGTTCGCTTTGCCGGGATGCTTCCTTCCCCTCTGAACTCCGCCGGGGAGTGGCAACAGCAGTGCGAAATGGCCGCGGCGCTCGGCTTTCGACGCTTGGCGCTCGGCGAAATGTAATGCTTGGCAATTACAGAGCGCGTTTCGTTTAATTGAAACATTATTTTGCATAAATAAAACCGGGCATAAAACACCCTGTTCCAATGACGCCCCTACCCAGATTCTCAGTCGACGCCCTCAACGTAGCCACCATTAACGCACAAAGGGTGTTTTAAAAATGCAAACAAACACGCCCCATGCCACGGCTGTTCCGTTTCCCTCTCTCTCTCTCTCTCTCTCTGTCGACCGTTCCATTTCCTCGTCTCTTGTTTCCTAGCTCAATTCCATGTGCAATATTTGCAAAAAAAAGAGCATGTAAGTACATTATAGTCGGGTGCAAACGACTGCCTAATACACGACAATGTAATATAGTCAATGGAGAGCTTGTCTAGACTGAATGCTCTTACTCAAAAGCTGCGAAAGATGTCAAGTATTATTTATACTACTTTATAGATAGATATATAATTGCCTGCCCCTCCAAAAGACAAAACAACATATACTTAAAAATACACTATTATCGTATATCATATATAGCATACCATATACATTATATCATAAAATAATATCACTTGCCAATAATACCGCATAATAATATTTTACAGCCATGTGTGGTCACTGACATTATTGAAGTGCGAGAGATAAAGATATTCAAGAGCTACTTAAAAATGAAAAATCTTCATTAATCTTTTCATAATTATTAAGTCAATATCTTTGATTAGACGGTAGACTGATTGAGAGACGGGATATACCCTCCTGTAGGCTTTGTGGACGAGTATAAAAAGAGTCCCAAACCTTGTCGCAGTCACCCATTTTCAGCAAATGACAACCCCTGCCCACCGCTCCTGCTGTTGCTGCTGTTGGTGCTCCTGCTCCTGCTCCTGCTCCTGCCTTTGCTGCGACGATGCGTCGCATGTATCTCACAGCTCATTGCGAATGCACAGGTTGATTTTATCCCCTGGCACTTTTTCATGTTTCGTTAGAGCATGTGTAGGGTTCAGGGGTAGGCCGATTTTCCTGTTTCACGTACATATACATACATACATACATATAATATATACATAGATATATATTGCGAAATTGCACAAACATTGCAATATCATAATTTATTAACAAAATGAAATGAATTTTTGGATTTCGAGGTGCGCGCATTGAAAGCCCATGGCGCCCACTTTTCACTTTTCAATATGTCTGAAAGCTGACAAAATGGGAACCTGAGAAACATGAGACTTAATGGATGCGAATCATTCCACCATTCTAAAGTCCTTCATTATCCTTATTTAAAAAAAAAAAAAAAAAACAAAACAAAACGTTAGTATGGTTTCACTAAGCACATGGAAATCGACGCTGCACAATTAATTAGATAATTGACATGTTTCACATGATTTAGTATATGGCAACAAGTTTAAACAGTGCAACTAAAATTTAAAGAGACGATCCTCCATGTGCTGTAATAAGCCTCTAGGAAACAAACCGACGAATGCAACGCGCATTTAAATAAAACTCATGTTTTTTAATATCATCGAGCCATTACGAGCCAGAAATGGAAAAACTAAAACTAAAAGGCTGTTTTTCCATAGCTACTTAAGACTCTTTCCCTTCCGTACATCCCCAGCGCAAGCCCGATAATCAAGAAGTCCGACATGGAAACCGTGTTTGGAGGGCTGAAACTCGCTAGCAACATTGCAAATTTCTGTTGATTTAATAAAATCGCACCCACGAGACTAATTTATATGGAACGTTCGTAGCGGAAGAAGACGCAGAATTGGTTTCACCATCAGGTACGACGCTGCCTCTTCACAGTGGAGCATTCGCGTATATTTGTGCACAATTTGTATTAAAAGAAATATACTTTATCTATGTATCTATGTATCTATGTATCTATGTATCTATGTATCTATGTATCTATGTATCTATGTATCTATGTATCTATGTATCTATGTATCTATGTATCTATGTATCTATGTATCTATGTATCTATGTATCTATGTATCTATGTATCTATGTATCTATGTATCTATGTATCTATGTATCTATGTATCTATGTATCTATGTATCTATGTATCTATGTATCTATGTATCTATGTATCTATGTATCTATGTATCTATGTATCTATGTATCTATGTATCTATGTATCTATGTATCTATGTATCTATGTATCTATGTATCTATGTATCTATGTATCTATGTATCTATGTATCTATGTATCTATGTATCTATGTATCTATGTATCTATGTATCTATGTATCTATGTATCTATGTATCTATGTATCTATGTATCTATGTATCTATGTATCTATGTATCTATGTATCTATGTATCTATGTATCTATGTATCTATGTATCTATGTATCTATGTATCTATGTATCTATGTATCTATGTATCTATGTATCTATGTATCTATGTATCTATGTATCTATGTATCTATGTATCTATGTATCTATGTATCTATGTATCTATGTATCTATGTATCTATGTATCTATGTATCTATATATCTATGTATCTATGTATCTATGTATCTATGTATCTATGTATCTATGTATCTATGTATCTATGTATCTATGTATCTATGTATCTATGTATCTATGTATCTGTGTATCTATGTATAAGTATAGTGCAATTCTCGTACCTCATAAGGAAGATAAAAAAATCACATAAGCTCTCACTCATTTCAAAAGTATTCTCTGACTCACAATTGACCACAAGAAAATTCTTTCTGAGTGACATCAGTTTGGTTAAGTCGAAAATTAATTATTGAATGTTATTATTAGTTTTAAGTTTCGACTTTTGTCAATTGAGAAGTATGACTTGCCTGTTGCAAACTATATTCACTATATTCAATTTAAGTATGAAAATTTTAAATAGTATCAATTGTCTCATATACATCAACATCTACTTCTTTATCTGCATCTTATATATTAAGTATAATGATGCTGATGCTTTTGAAAGTATCTAAATTGAATCACTCTTGGCTCGCCTCCGCAATTGTTATGTTCCTGAATTCTGAATTCCGTAATCATTTCAAATGAAACGGCAGTGGAATAATATATATGTATATGTGTGTGTGTATACCTAGCCGTCTGGCATGCCACATGCCGTAGCAGGTTGATTGCTGTTGCCAATCATCCCCATTGGCAACTTACACCCTCTAGCGCGCGACCCGCACACACATCGCCCTGTGCGAAATTTGTTTTCTGATTGATCATACTCGTATTCGCCTGTTTGTATTACAAAGCGCCGTTCGCGCCGTACCCAATTTGCCAGCCAATAAACATGACTCTAACTCCGGCACCGTCTCCGGCACCGACTCCGACTTCGACTCCATTTCTGACTCCGACACCGACGTTGAGAAGCCCAACAACTGTTGTAGTGGCAATTGTTTTGATCTGCGATAATTTATGAGATTGCTCCGGTGTTCGAGGAAATGCCACATCTAATCGCATCGCGATGCTCGATAACCATTTGTTTGTTGTGCCTACTAACGGTAATCATAACTAGGACGAGCCACCTTCAAGCAGCCGCCTCGCCATTCGCTCTCACACTCCTCCCCGCTCTGCCACTTGAACAGATGTCGTAATGGTAGCAAATTTTGACTTTTCGACTATAGAAAAATATTTAATAATGCATTTTTCTCTTGCTCAGTTCTCGTTCCCGTTCTCGTTCTTGTGACACGCAGACAGCCACACAGACAGAGACGGACTGAGCCGCCTGTACCTGAGACGGAGACGGAGAACGGAGAACGGCCGTGACGTATCTGTCAGATTAAGGAAAGGCCATAAAGTGTGGTGAGCAGGGATGACAACAGCGCAGCAGCAAACCCGAAAGCAACTAACGTTGAGATACGGCCATTGTTCTGCCCTTAATGCAAACATGGCAGTTGGCTGGCCATGCCTTTTGGCTTTCGTTTTTCGTTTTTGTTTTTGTTTTTTGTCTCTTGTTTTTCATTTCCCATTTTCCCTTTCCCCCAACCCGTCCACATCTCTTGCGTCTGCTACAAGTTGGTTATAATTCTAATCGCTTGAATGTGGGCAATTTTCATTTATTCTCATGTTGCTGGCGTGTACCTAGGCCATGTCTATTTGAGTCCATCTATTCAGAGCGTTAGGAGTCCATCTCGATTCCGTTTTGCAATCGAGCAACATTTACGACTGTAAACACACATAAAACTGTCTACTTTCTCGGTGGCCGCCGGCGTAACTCCAAGTGCAGCACTTTGAATCTGATCCTGGCACGGCTTCTGTGCCATAGACGATGATCTCTCAGCACCTTCGACAATTTCCGCTAGCCCATCGCAAGCGACAGTTATGAGGCCGGACGGCACATAAAACTGACTTTAACGGCAGTAAACAGTTCATAAAAACTGAGCAGCCGCATGCTCCTAGAGCCCAGCTCTGGCGCGTGTTGCGCCGGAACGAGCTCTTTTATCTGACACTCTCCACTCTCTACTATATGCTAAGTGTGCGATTTCCCAATTTTCCGATTTGAGAGCTTCAGCCTTCATAGAACGTGGATAGGGTTTTCCTAACGAGTTTAAACTGACCGACATCGTTAGTCGAGGGACAATCAACGATTACTTACTATTAGCATTAAGTATTCAATTCATGTCAATCAAACTAACAGAGCTAACCTGTTCCCATATACAAGCCATCTTAATTATGAATGAAATATGACAAAATTAATTAAATATTGTATTACACGTTCTATCAGACTGGTCCAATCAAGCCTGTTTGGAAAATAATTCGAATTATAATAATAGCACATATTATTACGCTCAGCAATAAGAGATGGAGTATTGAATCTAACTGTTTTATATTTCAATATAGAAAAGAACAAATGAGTAAATTTAAAATATGTAACTACTATAATTTATAGATACATATTAATTTATATTGATGACAAGGAATCAGTAAATCTATATGGGAAATAAAATTAATAATATCCTGATATCCTCAAGTTGTAGACTTAAGATCTACATTACTCGGAATGACTGAAGCTCTTAGAATACATATGTGATACTGACCGAGTTTAACTGCACGATGAAGCATTTAAAAGTTCAATGAATGAATTAAACAATGTTCACATAAATAACAACATAATATCACTAAGCCAATCTGAATTGATTATTAATTTCATTGTAATGGAGAGCAAACGATAAATGAAATTATGAATTTGTTTCCCATTCAAAGGTGACTTTACGATCCCATATCTTCTCAAAACATATTTGGGACCACCTTCAACCATTGAATTGTCTTCATTGTCTGATCCGAATGCTTCACAGCTTCCAGCATTATTTACAAAAATATTATTTTGAGCATTGTTAGCACATTTTGTTACTACTGTATATTATGTTGCTATGTTTTTGTTGTTATTTAATTAATTTAAAATAAATAAATATTACACAAAATATTACACAAAATGTCATTGTAACAATTAATTATGACACAAACTAACAAGAGTTACCATAAAAACAATTGATATTTCTCAATTAATGAATATAAAAAGAATTAATTACTTACAAAAAATCAATAAAACCAAATAAAGTAAAAATAAACCAGTAAGAACGATGCAGTCGGCCGTTACCGACTGCGGAATACTCATTCACATCCCATCAGCTATTCAGTAGCTAAGTTTAGTTCTAATACTGTAGAAAATGCAGTTTTTTTGCAATTTGCCACGCCACTACTGGGCGTAGGAACCTCATTTTTGGCCAGTTCATAGAAAGAGCTAACGGTAACCTAATTGTGAAATTTGGATACTTACACTCCAATTATTTTAACAATTATTTTTGGAGCATCGATTGAGGAGTTTTCTGTTACTCACCTATCCATATTTGAAGCTTCTAGCTTTTTTATTTTCGGAGATATAAACTTTTGCGGCTTGCCGCGCCTCCTTTGGGCGGAGATATATCCACCATAGCTCATTGGACTTGGGTGGTCAACGCGGATCTACATACCAAATTTCAGCTATCTAGCTCTTCAACTGACATGATTTCTGGTATATCGGAAAATGCATTTTTCGATTTGCCACTCCCCTAGTGGGCGGATCGGGAAAATTTTAACACTATGAATCGGAGATATACACGAGTATGTGTTCAAAATTTCAAGTCTCTAGCTCCAATAGCGCCGAAATGAACTGCGTTCATACGGACAGACAGACAGACGGACGGACGGACGGACGGATAGCAAGACGGACATTGCACAAAACCAATATACTAATTCACTTCGTGAATGAGTATACAAAAAAAATAAATTTTCTCAATAGTCATTACAGCTTAATCGTGTTATACATAAGGACTTCGCTCACGAAAATTCTTGTGCCCAGACAAACTTACTTGATAAAACTCGCTCTAATCTGATTCTACTCTATTTTGGCACGGTGCTCATAAGCAAATGTTCTTTAATCACTGAAATTATGTTAGATTTATTATACTTACTTATTAATTATACTTGAGAGCGCGTTTCTTAAAATAACTTCTTACATTTACATTTTAGATCCTTACGTGCATTATACATATATACAACTTACATTTATATATCTTAAGTATATTCTCTATTTTCAGCTGGTGTGATAAGGATAAGGCTTTTGAATTGGAAATACATAGTATGCCTGACATATGCACTCTTATGGATAGATTCGATTTCATTTAGGGGAAGCAGCTCGAGGCAGTGATATCTGCTGCAACTCGATAGACAGACGACCCGCACTTGCCAGCGAGTCCCCCGCCGTTGCTCGTCCGCCATTATAAGCAACGGCCATTGTGTGCGTGTGTGTGTGTGTGTGAGTGTGTGTGAGTGGAGTCAGCTTAGAGCTCACCTTTGGCTTTGTACCTGCATGCGTGTGATCCCCAAGATGCAATTTATCTTTTTTGTGGCCTGCTTTATGGGCCATGGGCCATTGAGCGCTGCGTGTTATTCTTATTAGCTGCTTGGGCCCTTTGTATGGCTATTTAACGGCAACAACAACAACAACAACAACAACAACAGCCACATTGACGTGTATTCGATTTCCTTGCATTCATTTTGTCTCTGTCGTGGGCTCTGCTCGTCTTCGATTTCTGAGTATGCGCCTCCACGCGTTCATCTTAAGTTTTAATTTAAAATGGAATTGTGATTCCGAAGATACGAGACCGAGATGTTAAGCCCCAGCCCAAAGCAACCTTCCAGCCTGAGCCGCAGCCGCAGCCGCAACCCGTACACCGAACTCTCTCTCTCTCTCTCTCTCTCTCTGCGGTTGTCGCTCCTTCACCGTCTCCTTTGCCAGCACGCAGCGCGTTTCGCTTGAAATGGAACGAATGACTTTGTCTGTGATAATTTATGGCCGCAGACCAAACCAAAATCAAACCCAAACCCAAAACCGAAAACTTGCACCACAGCTGAAACTTGAACTCGACTTTGTGTCAATGCTGTTGCTGTTGCTGTTGCTTTTGCCGTTGCTGTTGCTCTCAGTCTGTCCATATCTGAATTCTCTCAGTGCTTCAGTCTCTCAGTGCCTCGATGGCTCTGTGTAATTGTGTGGCTTTCTCTGCTTGCCACAAAAAAGTTTCGCCATCGCTCCTGCCAGTGCCTCGCTTCCTGCTGACTCAGCCCTCGCACTGGCCGCCGCGTGGTTTCGTATTACCATAACCCCTTTTGGCCCGAAGAACTTTGACGTCTATTCACAGATAGAAAGAGTCACGACCAGACCTGACTAACACTCTTTCAGTTTTTTTTCTTTTTTTTTTTTGTATTTGGGCAACTCTGAGTTTTCATGTTTTGAGTTCAGCTGGGAGGGAGCCTTTCAAGAATTAATTAAAAAATTTTTGTGGCCGTGAGTGTAACTGTTTCGTAGCTGGAATTTCATATCCAATTCAAATTAAATTCAATTCGATTCTGTATGCAAATGTCGCGCATGTTAGCTTGATTATGTGTTAATCTTATTGGAGACCCCGCTCGCCTCTCTCGTCGCGCTCAACGTTTTTATTGGACCACAACATGTCGTAGGCCGGAGCTTATCGTTACCATTAATTGCAACATAAATTTGTTTTATTTTAACATTTCGCATCGCCTTCATCGTCTTCATCGAAGGCGCATTTAACTTATAAGTCGGCGTTTAAAGAGAAGCTGCACAGCCAGCTCAGCCGCGGCCGGACTGGAAGTCCAAACTTGTTTTAGAGCCGCCCAGCGCCAACAGTAAAGCCAAAACCAAAACCAAAACCAAAAACAACAAAAATGAAAAGACAACAGCAACAACAACAACAAGAACAAGTAAGAAAACTCTAGTCGAGAGTGCTCGACTACGAGATCCCCTGAACCCTTCAAGCAACAGCCATTTCAATCATTTTTAGCGTCTCTCTGCTTACACAAACACACACATACACACGCAAACACACATACATAGACACCCATAGGCGCGCACGCATGGGCTGCAGTGTGGGCTTACTATGGGAACTTAATTGTTTAATAACTTTTTTTCTGGACGTACGTTCTCCATGAAACTTTCAGATTGTGGTTTTATCATTACTATGCGTATAATTGCCAAAGCTCAAGTCTCTAGTATTTGAAATACGCCTTTTACAAACTTATGGGTGAGGGGGTGGATATAAGGGTGGGGGGTGAAATTAAACAAAAATCGAAATTCTATAACGTACATATCAATCTACATTTAAAATTTGGATACTCTAGCTCTAAAGATGTAGGAGATATAATTTTATAACTGCATTTCGATAAGGTTTTTGATCGATAAAAAAATAACGGGATGAGTTATCGATTTTTAGTGATAAACTTGATATGCGCGCTGTATATACGGTCATTTTAAAAAAAGTTCAAGTCTCTAGCTCGTATATCTTCGGAAATCGACGCGTTCATACATACGGACGGACGGACGGACGGACGGACGGACGGACGGACGGACGGACGGACGGACAGACAGACGGACAGGGCTAAATCAACTTCTCTCGTCGCCCTGATCAAGAATATATATACTTTGTGGGGTCTGCCACGCCTCCTTCTCCCTGTTACATACTTTTAACAAAACCATTATACCCTGATTTCCCATTTTCAATGGGTTCAGGGTATAAAAACAGAAACCGTTGACTGCTTTTATCTTAGTCGGACCGCCAATTGAATCATTTTTATGGAGCCCATTCGAAACATTGAATTACTCGCCCCACATTGAAAACTGTCAGCTTGATTGTCCGTCGATATTTAGATGTGTATTTTAGAAGATATACGAAGTAAAAGCACACGCACATAGAGCGAGACAGACAGATAGAGGGAGAGAGAGAGAGAGAACGAGATACTGAAAAACCAGCTGAAAAACGAAATCATAAAATGTCAGATGAACAAATACTTATTTGTATTATGCTTACGCTCCTTTCCTTAGTCAGAGTCAGAGTCAGAGGATTTCATTGAAATCACTCGAAAACCAACAGATTTTCAACTGTAAAATATATAAATCAGAAACTGTAGTTAGGCGAGTTTTAAGTGTGCATTATATAACAAGTAAGAAAACTCTAGTCGAGAGTGCTCGACTACGAGATCCCCTGAACCCTTCAAGCAACAGCCATTTCAATCATTTTTAGCGTCTCTCTGCTTACACAAACACACACATACACACGCAAACACACATACATAGACACCCATAGGCGCGCACGCATGGGCTGCAGTGTGGGTTTACTATGGGAACTTAATTGTTTAATAACTTTTTTTCTGGACGTACGTTCTCTATGAAACTTTCAGATTGTGGTTTTATTTACTATGCGTATAATTGCCAAAGCTCAAGTCTCTAGTATTTGAAATACGCCTTTTACAAACTTATGGGTGAGGGGGTGGATATAAGGGTGGGGGGTGAAATTGAACAAAAATCGAAATTCTATAACGTACATATCAATCTACATTTAAAATTTAGATACTCTAGCTCTAAAGATGTAGGAGATATAATTTTATAACTGCATTTCGATAAGGTTTTTGATCGATAAAAAAAATAACGGGATGAGTTATCGATTTTTAGTGATAAACTCGATATCCGCGTGCTATATACGAGCATTTTAAAAAAAGTTGAAGTCTCTAGCTTCTATATCTTCTGAAATCGACGCGTTCAAACATACGGACAGACGGACAGACGGACGGACGGACAGACAGACGGACAGGGCTAAATCGACTCAGTTCGTCGCCCTGATCAAGAATATATATACTTTATGGGGTCTGCCACGCCTCCTTCTGCCTGTTAGATACATTTCAACAAAAACATTATACCCTGATTTCCCATTTTCAATGGGTTCAGGGTATAAAAATATATATATAATTTTTATGATAACATTTTACTATTAGAAAAAATTATTCATATTTTGATTGTAGTTTATACACATCACATAACTAAAGGCAAAGTTAATCGCAGTTTTGTTAAGCTTCAGTATTATCAATACTTTTTTGTTCAAAAAGCACAATGGAGGTAGAATATTTTTCTTATTTTTAGAGTATAACATTTACATTAGCGATCTAACACAACTATTTTGTAATTATATTTACATGCAATTATACAAACATGTTATTCGTAATTAGTCATATTTAAGTATTCATTTCAATGTTGATATGGGTATAATTATTAATACATACATATGTACCCGAAATATATACAGATATGCACAAATATATAGAAATATATTTAGGTACCAAAAAGATCAATGGAAACCAGTTTTGAAAATGAAAAAGAAAACAATTATAATGATTCAGTTAATGTTAATTATAAATATACTTGTTCAAGTGATGAACAGAGTATATCAGTTGGATACAAACAATGCTTGCAGTCCGTTTCACCGAAATATGAATTATTAGATTCATTATACCCATTCATTTTAATATGATATTATTATTTATTTATTTTATCCTACTATTATTTTAAATAATAAATATTTTTAATTTTTAATCATTAACATATTTAATATATTATTTATATTTTTTTGACTGGTTGGGAATCGCCCGTTAAATTAAATTTAACTCCAGAATTAAACATTATCTTATATTGGCATTGGTGAACAATTTCAGCCCTCTATCTCTGTAAAAAGTCATTGCGGCCGCTGCTTCCTACAAGCGGAACCAGTGTGCAATGTCTGTCGTTGACTTCAAATTTGACATACATAACCCAGCTGGAGAAATTCAAAGCTATACCTTCATCAGATCCATGCTGCCGTCGTCAACAGAGATACTCCTCCGGGAGGATTGCATCAAATCGCAACAATATCTCTGGACTTGGCCTTCTTAATAGATAGACATGTGTGCAAATATATATCTTGCAATCACTATGAGTCTTATTCGTAATGGTATCTGGGACTTCAGTGGATTTGAAGTCAATCGAAATCATAATACGTTGAAAAAAGCTCGGGTATTATCAGTTAATATAGCTATTTCTGAAGCGAGGTAACGAACAGTATGCAGTCGCTTATGCCCGTCTAAAAAATTGTTGTTTTTTTTTTTCTTTTTCTTAATTGTTGATTGTGACGGCAGTTATTACGATTTTGGGGCCGGGTATTAAATTAAATAAAATAACTGTGAACACAAATCGTAATTAAGTTGCAAATGACAAAAATCGCTAAAGCAAAAAAAAATTAAATAAAACAAAAAAATGTGAAATCTCTTTCACATATTTTAAAGAGAATTTATTTAACATTTTCATTATTCTAAATTCTTAAATCGATAATTGCTGTTGTTGATTATTATTCGTGAGATTATTATGGTTGTTATTAGCTGAATTGCATTGAAAACAAAAATGTTATGCATTAATATCTGTTGTTGTCATTAAAGAACAGACATGATTCAAATCAATTTAAAAACTTTTGTCCCGAATTATACAAAGAGCGAGGATAGAGAGACAGGCATTCTAGCAAGACAACACAATCTACAGATTATAGCAAATATTGCGGGTCAGTGGGAAGTAGCTGACGTACTTAAAACTCTATTAGACTTAGAATAATAAATAATAATGCAACAGGGACCTACGGACTGCAACCTACTCATTAACTATCCAATAATATTCGGGTGTGCTTTGTAAAGAAGTCAAAAGGGACTGTACATTAGATTAACTGCCTCAATCTCAGTCTCGAGCCATCGGTGTAGATATATCCACCATATCGGTTTCTTCTAGGGCTGTCGACGAGTGTAGATACTCTAAACTCCAAGATTCTAACACTTTCAACAATATCGGTTCCACAATACTAGAAATCGTATTTCCCGATTCGCCACGCCCCTAGTCTACGTAGGTACCCACAAAAATGTAAATAAAATTTCGAATTTCTGTAACTCAATTAATGATCATACGGAATCAGTGGCGTGACTAAAGTATGGCAAGCAGGGACCGTGCCAAGGGCGCCACTCAAAGGGGGGCCGCAAAGTGATACCTTGACCTTTGTACATATATTCAAAGTATAATAAATCGAGATTTTCAGCTTCAGTTTTCAGTAAATATACAAGATAAAATCTAGGATCTAAAACAAAATTCTACGTGAGTAATATTGATAGATATGAGCTTTACAATGCAATTCTTGACAGCAGGATGTTGATATCAATGATATTATCAATTAATTATGTCGGAAAAGGAATAAAAGTATAAGTGTAACTTCTAGAAAGGCTCCAGCACAGATATAACTTAGCTGAAGAAATACTATTGTTGCGATGCAGAAAATAATTTAGATCCAAGATATTACACGTTACGCCACCGACTTACTCTCGCAATCTGTGAAATGTTCCATTTAAAGTAATAAAGAAATATCTCAAAAATCACTCTTAATAAAATCTGAATTTGAATTACGCAAATTAAAACAAGTAAGAAAACTCTAGTCGAGAGTGCTCGACTACGAGATCCCCTGAACCCTTCAAGCAACAGCCATTTCAATCATTTTTAGCGTCTCTCTGCTTACACAAACACACACATACACACGCAAACACACATACATAGACACCCATAGGCGCGCACGCATGGGCTGCAGTGTGGGCTTACTATGGGAACTTAATTGTTTAATAACTTTTTTTCTGGACGTACGTTCTCCATGAAACTTTCAGATTGTGGTTTTATCATTACTATGCGTATAATTGCCAAATCTCAAGTCTCTAGTATTTGAAATACGCCTTTTAAAAACTTATGGGTGAGGGTGTGGATATAAAGGTGGGGGGTGAAATTGAACAAAAATCGAAATTCTATAACGTACATATCAATCTACATTTAAAATTTGGATACTCTAGCTCTAAAGATGTAGGAGATATAATTTTATAACTGCATTTCGATAAGGTTTTTGATCGATAAAAAAAATAACGGGATGAGTTATCGATTTTTAGTGATAAACTCGATATCCGCGTGCTATATACGAGCATTTTAAAAAAAGTTGAAGTCTCTAGCTTCTATATCTTCGGAAATCGACGCGTTCAAACACACGGACAGACGGACAGACGGACGGACGGACAGACGGACAGACGGACAGACAGACGGACAGGGCTAAATCGACTCAGTTCGTCGCCCTGATAAAGAATATATATACTTTATGGGGTCTGCCACGCCTCCTTCTGCCTGTTAGATACATTTCAACAAAAACATTATACCCTGATTTCCCATTTTCAATGGGTTCAGGGTATAAAAACAAAAAAAGTTCAGTGTATTATTCATTGTAATATTTCATTAAGTGGACAATCGCAAAATATCAGTGCAATGCAATGCATTATCGGTATTAATTCATTTCATCGAATCGGAATGTGTTATCGATTCAGATATTTATTTTACATATGTACATACATGTTTATTACAATACGGTCATCCAATATATAAAATACTGCTTGAACGATGCCACTTTTATTTATAGCAATGAGCTTTTTATCACAGTCACTGCTGTAAAATCAATTTGAATTCACAGCACGATGATTTTTGGATTGTGTATTTACTAAGTGTAGTCCACTTTTCTTTGACGATATTCGTTAACTCTTCGTTAAATGTGGAATCTGAATGTTATTTTCGATGATGGAACAAGCTGGCAGCCGGTACTAGGTCTACAACAGATGGCGCTAAATATAAGAACAGGAAACTCTCCGAAAGCGTCATCTATGGAAGCGTATCAAAACTCAATATAATATTGGCAAATAATTATTTTTATCAAATAATCTATATTTAAATATTGTTTGATGTACTTATATAATATATAATCAAGTGTCAACGTTTTATCAAAATTTTTAGTAATGTTACAGTTGTGCTATAATTCTACTCACTGCTCATTTTTGCGTTAACATACGAAAATCGCGGGATAATTTGAAAATATGTTTACCAAATAGACAAAGTTGATTTATCAACAAATCTATTTATTTCAATGTCAAACTTTAGCTCACAAGCAATGTGGGTGATTTGATGCTTGAATAAATAATGCGCTTTTGAATAAAATTTGCACTTTTTCTCAAGACGATGAGATCGTCTGAGTAAATCGCACAATAGATGCTTAGCCGCGCAAGCGTGCACGATACAGATCGATACTATCGAATCATATGTTCTTAACATTGCCAACCGAGCTACATTTTACTCAGCTGGAAATGTTAAGAAGAAACTCAAAAGTGGTTGGCTCCACTGTAAAAAGACATTATTTTTCTATAGTAAGCATTAATAATATCAATAGCCATATTATGACTATATATTAATGATAATATTAGAAATACTTAGTATTACAATGTTATTTTATTTAACAGATAATCATGTTAAAATGGGGCTATTATTATCGAAAAAAAAAAAGCAGATAACAGATAGATAGACAGTTTCTCAACAGAGTAACAGTTCTAGGTGAGCATAAAAGTGTGGCCGCAATATTATCCGATATGTACCCAATTGAAACATCGATGAATTAATCTTCATTCTTTTTCGATTGAACAGTCTGTGCGGATGTGCTTTTTTTCCCGGTCTGCTTATTTGTGTGTTTTAAATTTACCAATATTTTAATAAAGTTTTACTGTTTTGTATTCTTGCGATATTATACATTTAACTTGAAGCGTATTTTATAAAACTAAAACTAATCGTCTAAAACATTAAAAATGATCGCCAACTTTGAAATCTCCGACAACAAATCTGACACCAAGTAAGTTCTTTTTCTTTCCATATTAATCTGCAGTTGGTGCATTGTCTGTATGTATGTAAGAACCTTTGGCTGCGGCCTACGCACAGCGTGTATTAATAATGCCTGTATGCATGAACAGTGATGTATTTGTGGAACTGTGCATATATGGACATTCCCAAGTAATCTACGATCAGCCTCTTAATGATAGCGGAGTTAAAGACGTGCTGTGTATGCATGCATGTATTCTTGTATCTGCTGCAATACATACACACATCAGCCTGTATACATGGCTGTATTTTTGTTTCTGCTGCATTACAAACATACATTAATATTGTATGTTTGTATTGATGTTATCAGCTTATTTGCATGAATGTGTGTTTATATTGAGAGAGTTTGTAAGCGAGCCTTACGATCGCATCGTTTATTGTATTTTATTCTAATTTCCGAATAATGACACGCGTATATGTATGTACATTGACTGATTTCAAACAACAATGGCGTCCACAGTTTTCTGTTGTGCTGCACCGAAAGCCATAGCAGTAAAATATACACCCTTGGCAACCGATATCCCACACACTAATGCAAACGAAAATGATTATATGTATGTATGTACACATGTCCAAATGCATGTACACATATCGCGTCCGGTTCGACTTCGACCCTTGCTCACAAATACATATGGTTTTCGTTTTCAGGACAGTTAACTTCGTGTTGACAAATATGAAATGTCCCCGCGTGGTAGCGGGCAGACATGAGTCACGGCATTCCTGATCTTAGCTTAAAAAGATAAAAATAAAAATCATTAGCGTTTGACACTCAGACGTATTGTAAAATGGAAAATATCGTAATAGCTTGTGCTCCAAAATCGAATGGGCTATTGGTGACGAATGAGTAACAACCCTTAGAAGTTTCTGGATACTTATCCCATCCACTCAATTCTATTTATCCAATACACTTGCATGATGAGGTGAAAGGGAGTCCCGAGTGCATTAGTGTGAGTTGAGCTGTTTTCGTACTTAGTGGGCTCTCGGCATGTAGTATCTCATATATTTATTTCATTTACACAAGTATTGGTGGCTAAGAAGTCACGCGACTTCATTGTTTTACCTATGTAGGTAGTCGTCAATGTGCAACCGGCAGAAAAGTGCATTGAACTTAACTCATGTATGCCTATAGTTCGGGCTTTGGGCTAGGCCTTGCGTGTTGGCTCTGGCGTACTCCATTGTTGCTTTGGCGTCTAACAACTGTATATTTTATTGCGTTGCCGTACTCCTTAATTGAGATTCTAGAGGCAAGCGATATTGAGTGAAAGAGTGAGAGAGAGGCTAGTATATGGGAGAGGAGAATAATTAGTATCATCAACTGAGGTGTTAGCGGTACGGAATCCTACTAATATACACAATATTCCAAAATATTACATAAATAAATATCAAAATCGATAAAACCATTTCGGCACAGAAGGAAAATCTTGTTTTACAGATGGCACTACATAAAATTTACAATGACAATCCCCGAAACGCTTAAAAAGAATACAAATAAGTAGACAATATATGCGTGTTTCTTCAATAATAATGTATCAAATAGAAAATGTCAATTATGTCCTTATTTGGAGACAGTTCCAAAGCGTTAATCTTGTTTATTGTTGTTTCATGTACGCTTGGCTGAACACGTCGGAGGTTATATGACCTTATCGTATTTATATTCGATACAAAATTACTTTCCTCATTGTGTTATTGTGTTATTTAGTTATTGCGAAAAATTACCATCGTTGCTGTCAGCTCTTAGATGATGAAAAATAGAAAGGCCTCGAAATTTCGATTAGGAATCGGCGTAATTTAATGAAAGCTTTTTTAAATACCCTCAATAAATTCGGATTTTTCATTAGCAAAATACATTTTAGAATCATTATATGTAAAAACCCTTTTTTGAAGTATAATTGGCAAATGGAATTTAAAAAACGGTTATTTATTTGTTAGATAAATAAAACCGATTTATAAACTCGTATAGATAAATGGTACTAAAAATATTCAATATTTTGAATAACCTAATTTCGTATGCCAAAACTAGGCTAAAATAAGCATACATTTCACTTGATTGTTATCTAGAAGTTTATTGCCCAATATTTTATACACAAAACGATCAAACATATTTATATGTATATATGTATGTGTATGCAAAAATATACATATGTGTGTATTGGTTTACTTCTGATTGAAGCAAAACAAGTTCTTACTATACCAAGTTGCTCTATTGCATTTGATCAGGTTAATGACCTCAGTTGATCTATGCACATGACGTTGCAACTAAATGCTAAATATTGAATACTCACTTAAGTCTTGCATCCATAAAAGAAGAAAATATACGATAATAAAAAAAATAAATGTAATTATCTAAAAATATATATCGAAATACCCGTAATAAATATAAACTGCGATTATTGTAGTGACTATTTAAGCTCTCTCAACTAGCAAAAGTTCTGCATACGTCTGCGGAGACTATTATTAAGTATTCTCGATCACAGTATGGATATAATTTGTATGTATTTTTGTTTGACTGCCATGACTATACACCAGACTGGTGAATCACTCCGTTTTCACTTCACAAGTCGCCTTTGTCTCTTTGTGGCAGAAACCACTTTATATGCAGGGTGCAAAAAAATTGAGACGACAAAGACTATGAACAAAAGGCCAAGAACGTTCTGAACCTGTTTAATAAATGCTTCGCTTAATAATTCCCGCATTTATGTAAAGAGCAAACAAATTAGAACTTTCAAGATATATCAATTGACTAGCCCCAGAATATTTAATCAGCTTCACTTAATCAAAAATGCTTTAAAATACAATGGTGAGCTATTACGAGATTTGTGATAATTTTAGAGCTTTGGGTCATATCACTTCATGCTTAAATGAACTAATTAAACTTCTTCAGTTGAAGTGCTTAACAAATGTATGGATTGTTGCTCCATGAGGAAGCGCAATCAAAAATACGTATAATCAAGAAACAGAAACAGACATGGATTTATAATGCATGCAAAAAAGAGAGCTGTGCAAGCTCTTGAAATTGTTTTTAATTATTTTTAAATTGTAAATGGCACCGAAGAGATGTGTGTGTGTGTGTATTCAACTCTTGAGAGATCAACGAATATAACGACGGCTGGACTAGAGTTCATTAGCATTTGAGACTTAAAGAAAACATTTCTTATCAAGCAGCACATCAGAATATTTGTATTGGACATATTCTTAAAACAATAAATAACTTGAGTTCGTATTCAAAACGTCACTTAAGCTGCTTAAAGATTAAAAGAAAACTACCTAAGAGCATTTCGTGAGATTTAAATAAAATTTTTAAGGAATTATTAGTGCATGTCAAACATTGATAAAAAGTCAGGAAGCAAATAAAGAGTAACTGACTAACAGATACCCTGATCCTTAAACTTAACAACGGTTATACTCATTGTTGTTCTTACTTATTTTTATTAAACAAATGAAAGACGACTCGGCTCCTGAGCATAGTTAGGCCACTCCTACTTGCTGTCAGTAAAAGAGATTTTGAGAACTTCTAAAGAAAATTATATCCGATTATATAAGTGAGAATATTCGAGATTGTCGTTATAAAGTGAATTTCTTACAAGCTGTTGAACTTTTTCGTCTGTTGGTTTTCCAAGTGCATAACGTATGCTACAAGCTGAGAGGCAGAGCGTCAGACAATCGAACATTGCCACATTTCCTCACGTGTTGCAAAGGTACAAATACTACGAAGTCGATATGGCCTCAAAAGCATTTGCACTTTCTTTTACATTTTTATTTAATCAAGCGGCCGTACCTCTTCCTCGACCGGCACCATCTAAGGGAAATGCATGCTTGAATAATTTCTGTGATTGTCTGCTATACCGTTTAATATACTTCTTTTCTTGTTTTTTTTTTGCATTTTCGAGAGAAAGAAGCGGACATTTAAGTACTATCTGCTCATATATGAATTAAAACAGTAACCTCTAAGAGCATTGACATGTATATATGTATATATATATATGTATATATGTCTATTTAAAGGCTTTTCCAATAAATGTATGCCGAGCTATATATAAACCATTTACACCGAATTTATTAATTAATTATTTTGTAGATTAAATTAATCACTTCGGGAAAGCTCTTGAAAACACAGTAATTATTATATTGTCTCAAACGAAAGAAAATCAATTTTTGTATGACTTAAGAAGTGCAGAAAACTGATTATCATTAAATTTCACAAGAGTTTTCGGCTATGCTGTATTAAGCACGCAGAGTGTAACAAATTCTATACAAGAGGTGTACCATGCACAACTAACTGGCGTTGCCTTTCACTTTTCACTCAATAAACAGCAAAATTGAAGTCGGGACGCAGAGTTAGCTTTTGTGTAGATTATTTACTCTTGAGTCTAGCCACACCGCGAGGCTTTTCCTGTCTTTGTTTAAGTTACTTGGACAGATTGAATAGTGCACATGAATTTAAGTGATAAAGAAAACCATAAAAATTATTCACTTACAAAAAGAAAAGCAACACAACGCAGCGGAATGCTTATATACAATAAAAACTAGAAAGTAGTAAGTGTTTTCTAGCCGAGAGTATTTCCCATTTAATATGTATATTTTCTGTAAGTGGGCATTGAAAGTGTTACACACGATTCCCTAAAATATAAAGATTTCATGGTTTATATATTATATTAATTAATTATATAATATATATATTAAATAATAATATATTAATACCACAATCTATATATCTTGCCTAGAATTATTGGAATATGAGCAATTCACACGGTTCAGGGTATCTCTTAGTCGGGCAGTCACGATAGAATGATTTCAATACGACCGCTGCCTTATAGGGTAATATTTCAAAAATACGGAGAACTGCCAATTTATCTGCCTTGACAATTTATGCCTACGTCTTTAACAACATAGCTTATTTAATTGATCATGAAAACCTAAATGCAATAAATCGTTGAATTTAATTTACTTGGTTCCCAGTAATGGTAGCTTTTCAATGAGCCTAATTGAAAATAGGTTTTGAAAATACACAACTTTGCTCTTGTCTCTATTTTCACCAAATATGTTTCTGTTTTGTAAATATTACGCTGCTTTTTGTTTTCTTGTTGTTATTGCTTATCTATTATATAGTGCGCGTAGGCAGAATATCTTAAAAAGGAATGTAGTCTCGTAACAGTATTATTATTAGAATATTTTCACAACTACGTACATGTAACAAGAGCTTAACTTGTTGAGCATTGATATTCTACAATATTTTGAAATGATCAATAGGGTTCAGTGAATCTCCTAGTCGGATACAAAAGAAGACAAAACACTATAGTAGTAGAGTAGACGATTTTTATGATTCAGTCTCTGTCTTTGTTTAATCTGCTGCTCAGGCTCATAGCTTACTTACGCCTTACTTACTGAAAGATAAAAATATATGGCCAACCCCTTTAGTGATTTATTTCGTGCACTGATGAATAAGCGAGTATATTTATAACGAATACATCAATATTATATACGTATATACATATGTGTACTTTCGACAAACTGGAATTGGGCAAGAACGTCTTACACCGAGCTAATTTGGAAACCTTTCGAAAGTCAGTTATTCATTTTAAATTTGTGCCTGCACTTTGGGCTAATTATTCTCTTGTCTTAAGTAGCTAGTTAAGCAATGAGCCGCCCGGTTATATGCTGGTTAAAATGCAGTAAAAACAATAAACCTAAACCCTCTCTTTCTCTATGTAAAATAAACTCGAGGAAAATGTTTACCCTAAATGTAAATAAATCAGAAAAAGCAAAAGCCCAAGAAAAAAAGAAAAGAAGTGGAGTGCCCGTGGCTATAATTAAAATAGACAGTTCAAAAAAAGAAAAGTTGTCTGCGTTGTCTGAAAGGCGTTTAAATGCTTCAACTTTATACCGCGCACTCACCCAATTTGTAATAGATAGGTGTGTATAAAAGCTTTACGAATATATCTACATAACAAGAAAAAACATTTGAATTTTTGAAAGGAAGATCGCTGAGTAACGTTGAGCAGAATATTCGTACAACAAACTAAAACGTTCTAATAAACTCAATTTTATCTTTACTATTGTTGAATGTCCAATCCGGCAACGCCCACAGCGTTAAAAAAATGAGGCTGCAAAGGCGTCGCTCGGCTAATATACACAGAATGCACATTTTAAGTGAATAAACTTGGCTTACTTGACCCGACAAGGCAGACGATGCTGCTCAGCAATTAGGCGAGGCACCGCAGAGGGGCACTGCGTTGAGCAGAGATGTCTATGAAAGACGGCCAATCTATTTTTAAGCTCGTCCAGTGGGCTGTCCTACAGCAATGTGGGCTACAGTGAACTGTGCAAAGGCGTTGCTGCATGCTGCACTCCATTGGCCCGGGATGGTGTCATGTTGCACTCATAGACCTGCCAGAACTCCCAAGTTATAGTGATGTTCGGCATAGTAGGTCGTCATCGTCATTCGTAGAGTAAAAATAAAAACCAACAATAGCGTATCCAAGAATATGTGTACACTTCCTGTGTTCCACGGAAATGTGTGCCACTTGCTTAAACAGAACGAGAAGCTCAAAAGTATATGAATGCATTTGGTTTTGGTCGGAGCCAATTAAAAGTTGATTTAAAAATTGATTTGTTGCCGGCAGCATATCAAGTTTCTCCTAATGCTGATGATGAAAGTGATTCACTATATCCAAGCCACAGCCAAATACAACATGCAACTTGGTGCACAAGCCAGCCAGCCGTCTGTCAGTCAGTCTTGAAATTTTTTTTAATATTTGTGAAGCCGACACTCGGCTTCTAATGGACAGGCTCTAACGGTAACACACAAAAGCTACACAAAGAAAACCCAAGATTCACTAAAGCGTAACTACTTTGTACATTGGTTAGAGCATGAAAGAGCAATTATTTTCGCCGTGACGAAGATTAAATGCTCTTATATATGATACTGCTTCCAACCTCTCATTCCGAGCATTTAAAGGTAGTCTATGTGTTAAAAACATATATATATATATATTAATAAAAATAAATAGAAACTAGAAAGTCAAATATATTATTGAAAGCCTCAATCTGTGATTATCTCAGCGTGCAAGCCGTCAAAAGTGCTTTTGTTTCAATCAATATCTCTTATCTGATCAACTGTTAGAGACGGGATTAGCACAAATTAAACCCAATTGCCTTTCGCTAAAGATAATATGGCTCAAAGCCGCAGATGTCAATAGCTGTGTTGATTTAGTTTGTCTTTAAAGCGAACGTAGGCAGTTGGAAAACCCTTTACAACTGTTTACCTAGATTACCTCTTTTATTTAGAAAGAAGAAACACAGTAAGTAAACGCATTCTGAATTTTCCAACGATTGCCAGGTGCGTTGTGACACATAAAACACCTGTAAACTCAGTGACAACTCAGAACAGACTAACCGTTCGGGTTTCTCTAATATTTAAATAAGTCGAAAGTGCCCGACTAGTACATACCTCTCAATAAAGTTTAAGAATATCTTATCCTGAATTCCCATTGTTTATAGATTCGGGATATAAACAGCAAAGGTAATATTATCAAAATGTTACTGCTAACATAACATATACCTCAACAGAAAAGCCAATAAGCTTCAAAGGGACTTAGGATTCCATATGAAAAAAACACAACTACCGGAGATGAAACAATTAACTAATTCTGTAATATACAGTTTGACTTATGTTTGTGCTATTATTTACAGAAGTACTGTTGTCTGTTGCTCTGTTCTCATTTGTGTTATGTTTCAAAGCTTAAACAGAGGGAGAGAGAGAAAATGAGAGAGAGCGAGTTACTCGGTCTTAGCTTCAATCAGCTGTACTTTGTTTTTTATTTTGACACGACTCTCAAACAGTGGACGAGTATACTAGTGACCATGTGTTTGTACACATGTATACGTATAGTTACAAAGCGAACTGTGTTCTCTCCCTTTCTCTCTCTCTGTCTCTCCCTCTCTGAGCGAGCGAGTTTGTACTTGCCTTACTCACTGTGAATCGATAAGACTTGGCCGGTGTTCGTGTAGCTGCCGCTGGTGGTGGTAATAAATGCTTTTCACTTTTCCCGATGCACTCCAGTCATCAGCTTCATATTGAAGCGTTCACAACGTCAACGAACGCAGAGCGCAGAGTCAGACAACGTATACAGATAAATGAAAATTTAAGAGCACTTGGCTTTCATTCCTTGCAATTCGTATTAAAGCATTAATCCGACTCCAAATCATATCATTTAAAATAGCTTGTGTATTCTGAAAGTATTTCAGATTATAAAATACCAAAAGTGAATAATTACTTTGTGAGTTTGTTGTGTTTTTCCTCGTCATCTAAAGATTAACAAGATAAACAAAAACAAAAACAGTTGAAAATTTGCAAATTGTTATCAAAATGTGAGCTTATTTCGAGAATATTCCTTTTGCATTTCCTTCAAAATTATGATACTCGCATCCGTGTGCCATTACCACATATATTTATTGATTTTTTTCTCAAACGTGCGCACACAGCATCCGTTGCAGGCATTTGCTGCAGCACTTGCAGCATGAGTCATCAGCGTGCTGCAGGTTCCTCTCAAAATTTAGCTGACGGCTCACACAGATTGAATTTGCAAATTTTCCCTCTGTCCCTTGTACTGATTGTGTTCGTGTATCATTAAGATTTCCGCAGTATAAATACATCAAGCATATACACTACTATATAAACTTAAACCGGATATCGCACATAATATAAAGATTTATAGCATGGCTACTTATGCTGCATTCAAACATGTTGAACTTTACAATGTCGGCAAAGCCAAAAAGAGGTAAGTCTAAAATTTCCAAATTGATTTCCCCAAATTCCTACGTAAATTTACATATGAACACCAATGCGACTGTGTGCTATGCATGAAAATATGCAGTTTTGTGGTTGTGCAGTAATTTATCGTGCATTCACCTTGGGCTTCCCCCACATGTGGGCATGCAGGTTCTTCAGCCCAGTCTGCTAACTAGCACCAAGAACGTATCTTTATTGGGCCTCCACCGCCAGCTGCCACAGACGCTGTCCGTTGCCCGCTACCCGCAGCCGGCCTGGCGCTAAGACTAAGCAGTTCATTGATTTTTCGATTTGCTTTTCAATCGCTGCTTACTTTTTGCATGCAAAAAGCTGCCTGCCTGCTTGCCTCTCCAACACCTGGCACTGTCTCTATTTCGAGAATTTCCCTAATGACCCGTCGACTCGGTTCTTTTTTGTTTTGTTGACCATCACTGAGATAATGAAAAGAGCAAACAAGAAATTCTGTAGTGAAAGATGCATATCATGGAAAAAAGCATGAAGCCTTTTGTATACTCTGTTTCCCGCCTACTTTCGTCCTGTAAATCAATAATAATATTTGATTAAACGAGGAATATTATAGAATATTAAATATCGAACAGTTGGCTGTTGATTATATTTGAAAGTTAAAAAGTAGTTCTTTAAATGTATGTGTGTAAACTCGTTTATTTCTTATTCCGGAAGTATTTGTCTTGTAATAGATAAACGGGGCTTTTCTTGATAAGCCTTCATTGGGAGCTTACATTAAAGGACCTCTACTAATTGAAAGCAAATATGAATGCATAACAATGCCATATTTGTACACGATACGTTAATTTCTCGCTCTTTCCACAAAAATCTTGTATAACTAATTCCTATATTACGTAGTTAAAATGTGTTACTTTGTTTAGATATATTTATATATACATACATATTTTATATTTATTTTAAATAAGCTAATACAATAACTTTTTACAACGTAAAAATATCATATTATCTGACGCAATATACATATACTTATAGTATTTCCCGACCAGCTTTAAATAAAATATGGAGCTAATAAATTTGTAAGTCTTACCTAAAGAGATTAGCTTCACTGTATATGCATGACAAATTGATATACAAAATTTCATTTCCTATAAAGGAATAAGTAGTTGCTATGCCAACATTATTGATGTGCATATTTAGGACAAACTGGCAAGTAGTACAAATATAAATATCACTTTTGCCAAAAATCGCTATATATGCGAAAAGTCATGGTTACGCTTGAGTACTACATTTATGTACCGAATATGTATGTATATATAAAGTAATATAAAAGGTGATTCTTCGATATATATATATGGACATTCAACATTGATTTGCCGACACATTAGAAACATGAAACAGACATTATTAGCTGCGCATTCTTGAAGTCTTTTCGTACCTTGTTGTACCTGGCGGAAATAGCTGCAATGCCTTTCATACTCAGAAGTTTGGTCGATTTTTGTTAAATGATCTGTATCCATTTATAGTAATTTGTTAGAATATATATTTTAGTAAATACTTACATATTTTGTAATAATCTATGAAATGAATGTAAAGCTAAAATCGCTGATATATTATTTAATTATAAAGAATTATGACTATAACGTGCGCTGCAAAAATTGGATGTTGGGCTCGTTCTGATTCACAATCAGCAAAGGCGATCAGCAATAGTGGCGTGTGCTTAAAAGTAATAACTAGGAAATGTGGTTAATGTGTGGTGGAGGTTCCTGAAATCAGCCTATTATAGATGATTAGTAATAGGTCTCCAACAAAAATAACTTATATATGTAAACTGCATAGTATAGTTGGTGACTTTCACTTTACCGTGAGAGATCTGAATATAAATTCTGAATTTATCCAGACCTGCTGATATTCACACATATGTATGCACATAATTGTTTGGGGTTTGGTGGAGCCAACGCAGTGTGGCAACTTTTCTTTTTCTCTGCGACGTCCATATACTTTCTATGCATATAATCGATAATTATTGATCAGGCGCGCAAAGCACTATCGATAATTGACAATCTTGCTGCAAAGCCTACCAACAGAGCTGAGCTGAGCATTGAGCATTATCAGATTCTCTGCAAGCAAAGCAATTATTTGATACTCTACGAGGCGTCTTAAAATTTATTTAGAATTTGTGCAGCGAATTGGGGGAAATTCATCAATGTATATCATAAATGAAAAAACAGGTGTTTCATATGAAAATCAGTGATACGACGGGGATAACAAAAATCAGGACTTAGTTTCTCTTTAAATTATATAACTTGTTTAAGTTAACTTAAAATTTATAAAGATCAACAGTCGAGCAGTTAATTATCAGCCCCATCTGAATGAGTCCATGTTGATTGAACTTCAGTTCCCTTTGCCATCACCGTGGCTCGGGGCCAGGGTATATGCTAGTCGTGCACATTCGACTAGAGCTTACTTGCTTTTTCTCTTTTTGATTTTAACACTGATCAATTTTTAACTATTTCCAAACATTCGAAATGCCTGCGCCGGCAATCTATCAAAAGTGCAGCATCGAACAACAGAAACTCTGGTTGAATGCACAGCTGCCGAACTGGCGAAGCGCAGGGAAAGTGGCCGGCCCCATCAGCCGAGTCATCAAACGTCAGTTATTGTTTCTGGCATGTCAAGCAATTATAATGGATACATCTAATCAACGTTTTAGGGAAATCAACAAAATCATACAAAGGCATTATAAGCCAAACAAAAACAAAACCAAAATGCAGCAATCGCACTCAATTTTCGTGCTTCAGTTAAAAATTTCATTATGTTTTTGTTTGCGGTTGCACGTTTTAAATGAAACAAAGCAGCAGCGCAGCAGAGCAGACACAGCAGCAGCATGGCAACAATAACGGTTTATTTGTTGCGCTCGAGCAGATCACTGCAGCCAATTTAAAGCAACCCAAGCTCAATAAAAACAACAAATGAACTCCAATGAACAATTACTCGGACATTTGTATGTTACAGACGAATGAGCTCAAAGTCGTTATTCATTATTTCTATACTCTATTTTGAAAAGGGGGAAAAGAGTTAATTGGTTTTGTGCAATATCCGCGTGTCGGAAACTTCCGACTTAAAAATCTCTACTTGATTTTCCTATTTGATACTTAAAAACTGATTTGAAAATAGAGAAATTTACTTTAATCCACTGCAGCCAAATTGCGACTATTGATTTCAATAAACCAATCTATATATATATATATGTATATACATATATGCATATAGCTGAAATCCAAATTTAATATCTCTCTCCCTAGAGTAAGCCTTCTTCTCCTTTTGTTCAATGTATCTATCTGCCCCAGAAAGTTTTCTTTGTTCTTTGAATTGTTGTTGATTACCAGAACATTATAATGTAATTTGGGTATACAAACAATTGAATTGATTAATAAAATAATATTTGATAAGAACTCTAAGAGAGTTCCAACTATTGCTCAGTTCTTCAAAGATAGGGAAATGTCGGAGATGTCGATAAACAAACTATATTTACATTTACAGCAAACTACATTTTTACATTAGTGCGTTCTTCGGTATATATCCTATATAAATTGACAATCGGGTGCAAGCGTCGACTTAATATATGTAAAGCGTTGTCGACACCGTCACTTTTACTTACATCAAACAACTTTTACTTTAAGGTTTTATATAGAAGTGTTTTACCATTATCGCTGAATTTGACTCAATGCAATTTAAGCTTTGTCTCCAATAAACTAGGTAAAAGCTCTAGGCGTCTATTGACTGTCTCCCAGAGCAAGTTTAGCTAGCGCTGGTCGCTGATGGCATATGAACCATCTGCAGAGCGAATACTTACCGGTCAAGTTTTATTTTTTACTTTTTTACATTCTCTGGTCAATGGGAAAACATAATTTCAGATTTGCCTCTGAGCTGCAGTGCACATTGCACATTGCATATGTGAAAGGCTTTTGGAAAGTAAACGGACTTGCACTAACTTTTGCAGCTCCCTCAGCTACTGTATGTTTAGTCTGTAAGCTAAGCAATTGATTGCCTTCAATATAAAGTTTTCCTCAAGTACCCGTGCAGGCGAATTTTAATCTTAATTTGATACTATTTAAGTTTAATTTAAATAAGTAATTTCTTCAATTAAAATTATTTGTTTACCAAAAATACTATTAAATAGACTTAACTAAACTGGTAAATGAATGTTGTACTTCTAGAGTATTGAGGGCCCCTGGTGGAGTCTCAAGTGACATTTTCGGATCCGAGCTGCCTCAAACTCCACGTAATGTCAAAAATCTGATGGCTTCGAATATATTCTCTGCCGACACAGATGCCGCCCAGAAGAACAACGGTAAGTAATGCTTGCTGTGAAAGGCTACAAAAACTTGTACACAAGTGTTGAATAGGCTCGATTTCGCTTTGTTTGATATTTTTTTAAAATCAAATAACTTGTCTGGTGAAGTATCCTTTTGATGACGCTTGATCAACGGAAACACAAAGAAATAAACAGATAGATCGGATTAAATGCAAATGAATGAGAATAGATGCATATTTAGTAAACATCATTGGGAAGCCTGAGAAACAAAACTAAGTCGTCCATCTTATCGTTTAGCTAGTTATGATTACAAACACCAAAGTTCCTTTTTGATCTCGAATAGACTTTTGATCATTTATAATTTTCCGAAATTTGCTGTTGATAGCATAAATTTTGATGGAACATTTCCCGTTTTCCTTTTCTCTCTTTCTTTTTCTATATATCTTTACAGTGCGGCAAGGAGCTCACAGATTCTATTACATTGGTATACAAATAAATATAAATTGTTCGACTTAACAAATCTTTGTTTTTAACTTTGTTATTATTGATTTGTTATTAATTGAAGTGTGCAAAATAATCAAGTACAAACAAAACTGTGATTAGTCACAATTTAGAAACGATCCTTCATTACGATCACCTTACTTTCAAGCACGATTCTAATACACCACATCTATGTTACACAGGCATGAGAGGCACAAACTGACCTTCATAAGTCTCTAATGAACCGAAATTGAAAACACGGAATATAAAACAAATTGTTCCTCTAATATATTTTCTTAAATACCAAAAACAGAACTGATCATCGTTAGCTAACATTTTATTATATTTTATGCAAGGTTTTAGTTGTCAATGTAAATAAGTATGTTAACATCGTGTTTATTATTTTATTTTATTTTTGTATGGGATAACTTCTGTTACAATGATTTTAACTGAAAATTCGCACTATACAAAACAGGTGAGACACCACGTCGAGGCCAAAAACCAGTTGATTCGTACTCACGTTTATTCGGCGAACCGGCTCGTCCCATCACACCTAGCAAGAATCACATGAAGAGCAATATTCCCTTTGGACAAAACCCGAATACTGCTCAATTAATTTCCAAGGGAAATTATAACGGAAAAAGTGGATCGGTGTCGTCCGCATCATCGTCTGTTTCTTCTTCGACTGAGAATCTTAAAATTAATGGAGGAGTAAGATCGGGTATGATATGCTCTTAGTGTATATAACCATATGATTAATATCAAAATGTTTTTGTCCTAGAAGGAAATCCCGTTACCGGCGAGGGATACAAAGCTGGCGGAACCGATTATATCCAGCCAGCTCATCTAAACGGCGGAAGTCAAGTTATCAACAAGAATCGTGTCCCACCCGGCGGTTATTCATCGGGACTCTGGTAATTCAAAATTACAGAGCCTCTCGATAAAAGACAGCATGGTAGATGTGCACAGTAAATGAGCAGATAACAGACAACCTTGCAACAAATATATTCAAAAACACCCAAAAATCGGAACCCCTTCTATCTACATACTCAAAACTAGATGTAGCGTTTAAAGTAATAAGAAATTGCAGAAGAGCATCCATATCGATCGATGGGTATCAAGTTAAAACTTGGGAAAAAAAACACCACGAATTATACAGCATACGATCCATGTGTATTTAAAAAACGAGACCACTACGCTACAATAATGCTAATATAACTGCTCAATACCGGTCTTATCTGCATAACCAAGCCAAGAATCATTACACCACGAACCATTTTAATATTATATCGAAATATTTATTTATTTTCAATATTGCTATATCCAATATTACATATACGTATGTAAACATATGTGCACTATAACATTTTGAATTTGGTTTACTTTACAGTCTAAGCTCATCATACATACAATATATATTGTCACAACCTTACATGAAATTATTCATTTGAAAATGTACTACGATATTATCATTCTAATACTACGATATTAATATATGCCTTGTTCAGTAGGTAACGAAATAAAATTTACATTCATTTCTATGCAATAATCAATTCTGAACTTAATCAAACTCAACTGGATTATAATACATATTGTTCAAGCTCATGTTCATAACATTGACGCCTCTATATCAAGATATTTTCAACGAACGGAGATCCTTATTCGCTCATCAGGAGAATGTAATGAATGAACAGCTCAGCATGCCTCATGCAACTGAGCTCAGCATCGGTACAACTCAAAAATCGTAAATTATACTATTCAAATATACTTATTCTAAATTATACATACTCATGCAGAAGCAGATGATTTTCTTATTTTCACTTTCCTAATATTTGAGAGTCATTCTAGATCCTGCAGTGGGCATAGATTATTTATTCAATTTAGCTTTGCATTAAAAACTATTATCTGTTTTTATATTTATTTCTGTGGAGTAAAGTTAGTTTCTAGTTTTCCTTGAACTATTGTTTAGTTTTACCATAACGCCACAGAGACATAAGAAATTAATGATGTAATAGCTTCTCCGATTTCCTATATTGAAAGCTATATATAAACCAATTAAGGCGCGGCATATCAAAATGAACTGTGAATGAGTGTTCTGCAATCGGTAATGCCCGACTGCACCGTTCTTACTTGATTCACTTATAATTTCAAGTGATAGTTCAAAGTTTTGTGTGTTCGTTCAGCTTGCTTGTCGTTGCAGTTTACTAAATTAAGATGCATTTTCATATATGTTGACGATATTTGAAATGATTTTGCCACCTCAGTTGATTTTTGTTTCAGTTTTAATTATGCCCTGTTTTGTTTGTTTTCACTATTGATAAGGCCTGCGTATGTTTCTTTGACACTTACTGATCAACACTTTGACAGAATGCATGAATGCAAATGAAAACGAAGAGATAACCATAAACTTAGAATCAATTAAGATAACCAGACAATTTAAAATAAAATGTATATCTAGAATTCTAGAAATTACGAGAATGCCAAAATGCATGAATTTTTTGCAAATTAACGAATTTGTCGCGACCTTATACCCTAATTGTCCGGGAGAACTTAATTGCCTAATAACTTTTCTTGTAGATTAACTATCTTCATGAAATGCATGCATTTGCCAAAACACAAATCTCTAGTATTTGAAATACGCCTTTTACAAATTTCTGGGTGGTGGTGTGGTTGAGTTATAACGAAAATCGAAATTCTATAAAGAGGATAAGAATCTTATTACTGATTTTCGATAATGTGTTTAATCGATAACAAAATAACGGGATGAGTTATCGATTCTTGGTGATAAACTCGATATCCGCGCTATATACATATGCGGACATTTTAAACAAAATTTCAAGTCCCTATTTCTTATATATTCTAAGATCGATGATATAGGGACAAACGGACAGGGTTAAACCGACTCAGCTGGTCGATCAAGAATTTATATACTTTATGGGGTCTGCCACGCCTCCTTCTACCTGTTATACCTTGATTTCCCATTTTCATTAGGTTCAGGGTATTAAAAGCGTACATATGTGTAAAATTTTGGTACTGTTTGCTTAACTCAGTGGTGTGAGCCTCGGAGTAATTCAGCTTTATACTTCAAAGGTTTGTGTCCTGTCTATGTATGCTGGTGCGGATATCTAATTATAGCACGGCTTACTGCCAGTAGGTGGCGCTACTTTGCTAAGTGCAAAGTTATTTAAGACTTAATTTCTAATTGCCAGCAGTCTATCGATGAATTGACCTTAAGTGGAAAGATAACAGCTTTTGGGACATAAAAATATCGATTTAATAATATTTTAATTATTATTATTCACTAATATAATATATTCTCAAACAGGACGACGAGCTGCTTCCATCCATCCACTTGGAGACTTAAATATTTTTATTAATTATTATATTTTCGCCCCTAACTAAATCCATTTCGCTTTTATCCATAAAACTTGCCTCCTAGTAGACACTCATTATTTTTATTTGTACCCTGTACCTTTATTACTCCTCCTAAAAATATGCAGTCTCTGATAGTTTTTCAGATTTCAACGGAAAATTGAACACTTTCAGATATATAGCATACTTATGGAAACAATAGAGCAGAACTGCTGTTTTCGCTTTTGTAGACATCTTATTTATACATTGTACATACAAATTTGTTTATAAAATATATTTAATGATTTAAAATAATTTAATGTAATGCGATGAATACTTTGAAAATCTACCAGTCACAGCATTAAAAACTAGTTATAAGAGGTTTCGCTTTTAACTAATTAAACGAAATGTGTTGTAAAAGTATAAAATTTATGTACAGAGTCTACACTTGAAAACATAAACAAGTAAGAACGTTGAAGTCGGGCGTTACTAACTGCAGAATACTCATTCACAGCCTATTTTCTGATTTGGCACACCCTCAATTGGTAAATATCTATGTACATATTCTTTTTGTGCAAATCAAGAGAGTGTGCTATCAGCAATTTAGTCGCCAGGTTTTGAGTTTCTAGCTCTAATACCATAGACAACCTTTTGCCCAATTTGCCACACCCCCACTGGGCGTAGACATACAGTTTCTGGTCAGTTCTTAGAACGAGCCATAAATAGCATAACATATAAACTTGGATGTTTAAGCTCAATAAATGTGAAAATTACATGGGATTTTTCGATACACCACGCCCCTGAAAAGGTGTAACCATTGCCTTAGGTCATCGAGAGAGGAAGTTACCAGTAACTTAACTATCCATATTTGAACCTTCTAGTTCTGAAACCGTGGGGAATATACATTTTTGCGGCTTCCCACGCCCCCTGTGGACGGAGATATATCCGCCATAGCTCGTCAACTAAAATGATTTCTGGCATACCAGAAAATAAATTTTCAGATTTACCACGCCCCTCAATATCAATGATGTTCCAAATCTTCTTCAAATAGTGATAAAAAAAAACAGTTTTATTTTCGCATTCCATAACAAGCCGTCTTTTTGTTGGGAACGGAATATAAGAAATATGAAAATATGTCGTACTAGCTCAAAACAAAAATTGGAAGAAATATTTTTTGTGATTTAGGATGCACTTGAGAGGCATATATTTAATTTTTGATTAATCCATGCATACATTCTTCATTTAATTTGTCAACTCAAGTAATTATTTCAATTTTCAAGTAGAGGTGTATATGGTGCCATATAGTCTTCAGTCATTCAGATATAAAATATATGTATATAAGGGCTCTGCCCCGTTTCAACAAAAACATACTCTGATTTGCCATTTGCAATGGGTCCAGGGTATAAGCTCATTCGATCGAAGCTCGTATTGAAATTGAGTCGGTGGCAAGCGAAACGTCAACAAGGGGCTTTTAGATTGGCATTTGGCATGAGCTCAACTCGACTCAATTTGTGTATGGCGAGTACGAGCAAGGCAGCTGGAATTTGGAGCTTGTTAATTACGATAAATGGACATCAACTTGATGGGCTGGCACTAAAGTCAAAGCACTTGAAGTGCTGACGCTGTGCTCGTCACGCTGAGAGTGACAAAAGAAACGACAAATTTACAAATATTTAGTTAGCTTGTAATGTTTGTGCTTAATGGGAAATCTCAAGCCAACTGGAGCAGTTAGTCAGCTATATGCCGTATACATATACGGGGCCTTAACGGCCCTCTGCAAGCCAGCAAACAACTGCGAGCTATCAACTGGCCGGCAAGTGAGTGAAATAATGGCAATTAAAGTAATGCAAACCAGTTTGCAGTTAACTTACTTTTCGGCAGCCCTACACACACATGCACACATACATACTCACACACACATGTGGCTTTGTTGCTTCGATCCATAAGTTCCAGTCATAGGCTTTTGTGGGGGCCCCTCTGACCTTGATATACATAAATTATTGTTCACATGCCACTGTGACGGCATTTGTGTAAAGCAATCATAACGAAATATTTGTTATTAAAAAATTTTCATGCATATTTTTATAATCGCAATTTGAGCATTCAGATTTTAATTAGGCTAAACTACTTTGTTTTTCTACACTGGGAAAAAATGTTGAGGCTCTGTGGGTGCACTGACAAGATTATTTAAATGATGAGCTCGGGCCAACTGGATTTGAAGTCATTTGTATACCCTGAACTCATTAAAAATTGTTCTAACATATGGTAAGTATATGTTCTTGATCAGTATGAACGATCCTATTGCCTCTTCATCCACCTATTCGTATCTATGAATATGTCGATCGCAAAATATGTAAAAGATAGATGAGTCAAGTTCCCGTTAAACATTAAACACATTTTCGAACTTCAGTTATTATACTACAAATATCTGGAACATTTTTTATAGTTATAGTCTAAACTAGCTATAATGTGCATTCAATAGATCATGCTGGTCATATATATGATGCCAGTTCCGTTTAATTCCGTTAAATAAAATAGAAGTTATTTAAAAAACATTTTTGGTCAGTTGGGAAAGCAGCATGAACACATATGCACACACATATTCAAAACAATACATTCGATTCTATTATATGTATTATTATATATCCGATTGTTTTTTTAGCTGCTAGTTTTATAAAGGGAATCTTTTCAAAGTATGTGAGTTCTGGAAAAATCTGAGAAATCAATTTATTTATCGTGGCGAATACTCCGTTAGTTGTTTACGGCCATGTATCTTATTTATTACTATCGCAGCCCCAAGGTACCATTGTATGATGTAAACTATCTAGGAAACTTAAACTGTTCTGCGGGTAACAGCGCCGGTTGTGAACCACACGAGCACACATGGTGAGCCGCCTTTTACGATAAGATATCAGCGATATGTTGCACCCGTAAGAAAAATCGTCTTCTTTCCACCATATTTCGAAAATACCCGTGAATTCAGAGTCGTGGATCCCTGTGCAATTGCAGTTGCCTCCATCCCACGATGGGGCAAACAGTTCCCTTGTTGTTGAGTAAATACACATGAGCCAATTTGGTAGCCTATTGTAGTTTTTGTCGTGTTTATTGGTTACACCTAAACTTAATCACAAATGGGAATTTTGATGTTTGGCCGAAAGTGCGTTTGGGGTTCCTCCAACGGTTCCGTGCGATTCAATGCCTTGGGATGAGTGCAAAATGACGACGGCCTCTGGTTGACAATGCGAAGTGCCACAAAGTGGTCGCCGGGCCTATTTGCATCGTTAAGTGGCCTTGGTTGCCGGTTGCTGGATGACGTTTAGATGTGATAAGCCAAATATCTGCCGAAAGTGTTGTTGGTGTTGTGTGCCGGGCGTGGGGCGTTGGGGCCGGACCTGGGACTCAGTTACATTCCAATTGAGTTAAATGCTATTGCAAATGCCTGCCAATCGGCTCTGGTTCTGTATCTGGTTTCGCCTAAAAACAAAAAGAGAAGATCGTTAACGATCAATTGTGATAACGATAGTCCGCGGAAAGCATTTGCACTACCTTTTAAAGAGCACCGCCTCGCATCGGGTCCCCTGCTCGCGAATCCAATCGGTGGCTTTTGCTTGTCCTTCCGGCAGGAGCGATTGCTGACCGTCAGCCCAACATCTCGGACTCAGCACAAAACACTGAATGAGACGGCCAGCAGAAGTGCAATCCTATTTATAGGGGATGCCCAGCTGCGAGAGCCTGTTTAGCTGCCTCAGTCGGTAGCGGCGCTTCTTTTACTTTTACTTATATTATACGCTCGCCGAGGATACTTTTATTTCTGAGAGCAACATGGCTCTCAGCAGAGATTCAATAAACTCAATAAGTACTTATGAAGAAACTTGTTTAGATGTCGTTTGGTTTAAATTAAAAATAAATTAAATTTATCGTAATAAAATCAAATTATATATTTGAAACAAAATACAAATCATATTCTATACGAATTAAATTATGTATTATATATGATATGTGTATCTATCTCAAGTAATCATTTTTAAAAATAAAATAAAAATAATAAATATCAAGAGCTCGAGTCTAATATTCCATACTAAGTGTGTATACATATACATACTTCCATTAAATCAATTCAAGGGCATTTGAGCTTCGGCATGCTGAAGCTGTATCATCTTTCTTCTTGTTTTTTTTTTTTTTTCCTTTCTTTTTTTTTTTCTTCATTTGATATTTCTTATTGTAGTTTTGTCTGCTCGCATTGTCAGTTCGCATTGTTGTTGGGCTTTTGGTTAGAGCAGTTGATAATAATGATGATGATGAAGTTTGAGAAGGGTTCGGCTGGCTGAGTCGATATGTTCGATGTGTGTGCACCTAAAAAACGTGCAATCTTCCACTTGATTGGTCTCGAATTTAAGCAGCCACAGAAATCTCTCCTCTTCAAGGGTCCGACTAAACACGAAGCAGTTGGCTAGTTGTGCCTTCGACGCCTCGACCTTGAGGCACCCCAACAGAATAGTTCTTCTCTCAGGAAACAGCGAACAGCAGGTGCACAGACCTATCTGCTATGGAGATCTAGAATCGCTCGCCTGCAAATGACTTCAATTGTGGGAAACTAGAGATTTTCGGCTCTAAGACAATTGTGTGCGACTCCCTTGCACGAGATGCTGCATGTTCGCGTATTTATCATTTCGAAATTGAAGTCATGACCCCCGGCATTCATAGCTGCAGCCTGTCAACCCGGCAGTGGCATATATTTTATGTATGCAAACTCAACTCTTCTGTCTGCCTGCCTACCTGGCTGGCTGGCTGGCTGGCTGGCTGGCTGGCTGGCTGGCAGAAAAGTTGAGTCTTGTCCGCAGACTGTCTGACGGATGAGGATCCTCCTTAAGGCAGTTCGTTGCACTCCCGTGGCGAGTGAAAGCCACAGCCACCGCGTCCTTAAAAGAACTTCAAACAAAAGTCCAGCCAACGCCAGACTACAGGACATGAATTGCAGTCCAAGCACAACGACTTCGATTCTTTTATGCATATTAATGTCTGTGAAGTTTCTCCGTTGCTTCGACTGGCTGACAAACAAGTTATGAACTCACACACACACGCACACACATACAATAAAGGAGGTAGTTAAACAGGATAATAGTGCGCAGAATGTGAACGACCTTACCAATTATCAACAACTGCAATTGGAATTGCGTCTCCAAGTAAATGCCATTCATATAAATCTCATTGCTTATTTGAACTCGGCACCTAAAGCCGCTGAGTGTATAAAGTGATATATATTTCATGATTTCTTGAAATGAAGAAGCTGCCCTGAAACTAAATGGCGAATAATTCAAATCTGCTAATTATATTAAGGAATTTATTAATTTACATACATGTGTATAAACATATTCTCTCTTTTATACATACATTTGTCAAATGTACGTACGCATAGAAGATTACTCACCAAATCTCGTAGAGTAAATAAGGTGTTCAGGCTTAAATACAAATTCTTATTTTATATGTAATCATTATGAATACTAAAAAAGAACTATCTGCTGTTCTTTACTTCAATACATAATCAATCCATAGAATATTAAAGAAACAACAAACGACCTTCGTTAAAACTCCTTAATGCAGTATATGGAATATACTACATACATACTAATAATATTACAATTTCCAAAAACTCGAAGTATAAATAAAAATTATAGTAAATAATTATATTCATGTATGCATTATTTTATTGATGTCAATAAATAAATATACAGTAATATGAGCAACGATTCTAATAATGAGTTTTAAGAAGCCTTCATCAATTTAGTGATGGTAGGCGACGGCTGGAGCGGAGTAAGTGGCGTAGTGGGCCGCGGGTGCAGCATAGTGAGCCACCTGAGCAACTGGAGCGACGGTCTTGACCACAGCAGGAGCAGCATAGTGGACAGCAGGAGCAGCATAGTGGACAGCTGGAGCAGCATAGGTGGAGTAAGCGGGAGCAACTGTCTTGACTACAGCTGGAGCAGCATAGGCGGAGTAAGCGGGAGCAACAGTCTTGACTACAGCTGGAGCAGAATAGCTGGAGTAAGCGGGAGCAACAGTCTTGACCACAGCGGGGGCAGCATAGTGGGCAACTGGGGCGCTGACGACGGCCTTGACGAGGGGCTCACGGTTGACCACAGCGTTGAAGCCGTTGATGGGATCGGCGGTGTACTGGACGGTGCGCTTGTAGCCATCGGCATCCACCAGCGAGTACTCTCCACGGACCACATCGCCGTCGCGCTCCTCCACCTGACCCTTGGAGTCGCCAGTCAGCTTATCGTCGACGCCGTACGAGAAACGGTACTGGGGATGGGGATCGTAGGTTTCGTCGGACTTGACCACCACCTTCTGGGCCACAGCCACGGGGGCGCCGTAGGTGGCAACTGGAGCAGGCACGTAGCCAGCGCTGGCCACCGCGACGAAGGCGAGAGCGAAAACAAACTGGAGAAGAGCGAGATAATCCATTAGTACATTCGTACATACATATGTGGGTATCCGTTGAGCACCCGAACTCACCTTGAATGCCATGTTGCTGTTTTGGGAGTTGGTCGAGTTCTTTACAGAAGTGAACTTGATTTGCGAATGATACATTTCTGGGCGTAAGCCTTAACTTATATAGCGAATAGTCGTCGCAGCAGCGCAGCTGCGAATGAGCGTTGTGTTTTCATGGTGACAGCAGCGCTTTAGTGCTTACGCCGTTGATTGGTGGCTGGCTGGCGATTGCTGCTACTTCCTGTTCGAAGGTACTGTGGGTGTGCTTATAATAATCAAGTTTGATCTACGAGAACCGTGGCCAAAAAGAGAGAGATCCCGCTCGAACGGGAATGGCACACGCGCAGAGCTTATGCGCAGATAAGGCAGAGCTTAACGGTGCTTTACTTCTTAGAACTGAACATTAGCTGAAATTAAATCTAACAAATGTCTCTGGGCTATCAGAATATCTAAATGAAATGAAACTTCATTTCATAATTTAAAAATGGTTTCTACGCAGCTCAAAATTAAATATAAATTTCTTAAATTGAGTATACAATTAAATTGAGTCCGATAAAACTTAAGTCTATGCACAATAAGTGGGTAAGTATGTACATCTCCACATACATACATACACACATCGAAAAGGAAAATAAATATGCAATATTATATATTATCATTAAAGTAATTATTTTTCAACTTAAGATGGTTTTCTCTGTAAGCCACAAAATAAATGGTATGGAAACCGGAAAAATTTGATATTTTAATGATATTACTTGGAGCAGATAGTATTAGCCCAGCTCATTTAGATGTTAGCTTAGTAAAAATGTATTCATTGCTCATAATTACAAGTGACATAAAACAGAGACACCAGAAAGGCACTCAGGCCACACCTTAATAAAGTTGGCAATTGTAACAATTAAATTAAACTTAATTTAAGAAATAAATTTGGCAATGTGTGTAGAGTGTAAAAATGTCTTATGGAGCTACCAGCATGAGCATATATCCATTGTTGCGATATACATACATACATACATATGTGCGGCCAGCTTTTAGAATGTATATGCAAAGTTCAAGGACAGATCTACTGTAATCGCATCCCATTATATTTTCTTTTCAATTGTGAACCTGATAATGTTTCACATGAGCAGATGTAATTTGGATGCAATTTACAAATTGTCTGCAGATGCGCATTGCTCGAGATGATTTTATGGTTAAAAGAAGATCCCAAATCCTTTCTAAATAATTTACCCTTTTCGATTGCATTCGCCGTCGCTGCCGCCGTTGCTGCTCCCGCTGCTGCTGTCGATGCCTCAGCGGCAGAGGTTGCTGCTGTGCAGCTTGACAATCTCTTCAGCCACTGGCCAGCTGGCCGATTTCGGCGTGGTGACTGCGCTAATTTCGAACATGATATGCAGAAGGCCACATTTAAGCACCTTACGATTACCGCTCTGCAGACATAATCAAATCGGCTATCACAGTACAGCTGTGCGACAGCCTATAAATACCTTTTGCACTCCAGAAGCAGTATCATTCGACATTTGCTCTTTCCTCTGTACAGAACTTAACCAACTCCCAACACAGCAACATGGCATTCAAGGTGAGTTCGGGTGCTCAATGGATACCCACATATGTATGTACGAATGTACTAATGGATTATCTCGCTCTTCTCCAGTTTGTTTTCGCTCTCGCCTTCGTCGCGGTGGCCAGCGCTGGCTACGTACCCGCTGCTCCAGTTGCCACCTACGGCGCCCCCGTGGCTGTGGCCCAGAAGGTGGTGGTCAAGTCCGACGAAACCTACGATCCCCATCCCCAGTACCGTTTCTCGTACGGCGTCGACGATAAGCTGACTGGCGACTCCAAGGGTCAGGTGGAGGAGCGCGACGGCGATGTGGTCCGTGGAGAGTACTCGCTGGTGGATGCCGATGGCTACAAGCGCACCGTCCAGTACACCGCCGATCCCATCAACGGCTTCAACGCTGTGGTCAACCGTGAGCCCCTCGTCAAGGCCGTCGTCAGCGCCCCAGTTGCCCACTATGCTGCCCCCGCTGTGGTCAAGACTGTTGCTCCCGCTTACTCCAGCTATTCTGCTCCAGCTGTGGTCAAGACTGTTGCTCCAGCTTACTCCGCCTATGCTGCTCCAGCTGTAGTCAAGACAGTTGCTCCCGCTTACTCCACCTATGCTGCCGCTGCTCCAGCTGTCCACTATGCTGCTCCTGCTGTGGTCAAGACCGTCGCTCCAGTCGCTCACTACGCAGCTCCTGCTGCCCATTACGCGACCTACTCCGCGCCGTCCGTCAGCTACCATCACTAAAGTCTTAAGATCTTGTTGCTGTTTGATTATGTATCGTGGTTCGTTTTACTGTATACTTATTTATTGAACTCGACAATAAACTAGTGCATATATCTGATATAATTATCTAGTAACTCTCTCTACTAGCATAATATTATGTTAAGGAAAGTTGTCAGTGCTCTGATTTCAGTTTCTGGTTTTTACGGTATACGCCGTGCCGGACCTATCGCATTAAATATCAGAATCGTTAATTGATTATGCGAGTTGATCTCGGCATAAAAATGCTGCAATTAAATTTGGTGCGACATTGAAATACCAAAGTCGAGTGCGGTTCTCAATCACGGCTCATTTGTTACACTGACCAACAATCGCCATGAAAATTAACTAATCCCATCAGGAAACAATGTATCAATACCTTTAGCCGTGACTGTATCTGCAGATATATACATACATATATCACACTATTTTTATTATTAAATCTTGATTTCGCTTGATACCTCATCGAGCTACTACCGGCTCCGGCATTTCCCACTCCGCGCCAAACATGACTCGCCCAATTTGATTGTAACCGGCTTGGCATCGCCCAGACGCATGTCAGACGTAGCGAGAGTTAGGCGTATCAAAAGTTCTATTGCCGTTCTTTACGATTGCGTAAAGAGTGAGTAATCTGATTGAGCCTTTCTCCCCCATAAATATGACTTTTGATTGTACTTTTTCATTACCGGCACTCAAGGCTACGATCACGTTAATTAACGCAATTGAAATCGAAAACGGAATTGAAAGGTCATTGAATTCTTGCAAGAACTTGAGTATTCATTAATAAATATAAAATAATTATAATAAATATTTTTGCACTCTTTAATAAAACTTGGACTTGATGACCCCACCTTTGACGTCCAAAGTTTGGCAACGCTATAATAGAGGTCGTCTTATTGAATATTCCTAAAAATTGGAAAACGACCTTAGACGAAATTCTTTCCAATTGCTGTGCGACCTGCTTAGCGTTACATCATCAAATTGCAAACCGTTTAGTCACTTTACACCTATTTACATTAGACCAAGAAACGTGCACTTGTGTGTGTGTGTGTTTGTGTATGTGTGTGTGTGTGCTCGTTGAGGGCATGACTGAGCATTTATTCCACAAGTCAAATATCGAGCAAAGCAAAAGCTGTAAGCCGAAAGCTCAACCATTACAAGCCGAGAGTCGTAGGCATGGCTCCGGCACTTGCTGCATGTATTGGTGAATGGCCAGCTTTCGTCCGATTATATTTCTAGTTTTTAGGTCATTGCAGCGGACAGCTGCTGAGAAGGGTGTGTGTGTGTGTGTGTCAAGTGCAATGCTGGCATCGATCAAGTTGTCTTTATTGGGTTACTTACATGAGTCGACTCAACACCCGACTTCGACTTCGACTCCGACTCCCCGGTTCCCCGGCTCCACGGCTTCAGCCCTGGTCCCCACAACCCTCAAAGTCTAGTTGCTTGCTTAAGTCTTTTGTCTGCCGGCTGTTTCGTGCGGTTGTCCGTCATCCATTCATGTTCGCCACATGGGTGTGTCTCGTGGGTGCAAATCACCAAATCGATCGAGCGCCAACCCGTTTGGTAAATTTCAAGAAACAAAAACCGTACAATGAGCGCCATGCAAATGAATTCAAACTCAAATTATATCTATAAGACTTACCAAAAAGTGAAAGAAAGGCCCGAAACAATGAAGTTTGAAGCCCAATGGATGTGGCCCTGGTGGCCACCACCGATTTCGTCTATAAATACAAATGCTATGGATGCTCAATTACTATTCACAGCACAGACTTCGACAGCAGGAGTACATCCATTCCACAGCTCTGCTTCAATCTTCGCACCTCATAATCTCAACATAATGGCTTTCAAGGTAAGTGTTTAATCCCTCTATGCAGAATCCCTACTTACATATATTCAATTCCCCTTTCTTCAGTTTGTAGCGCTGGTCTCGCTCGTCGCTGCCGTATCAGCTGGCCTCATACCCGTGGAACACCACGAGCAGCCACAGATTTATCACACCGGAGTGCCACAGCCGCAGCATGTCATCTACCAAAAGCCACATGACATCCACGCCCACGCCCACGCTCGTGAGATCTACCCTGATGATCCCCATCCCAAGTAC